>OY757919.1:66952436-67034936 GCA_963585895.1 Sepioteuthis lessoniana
ACCCTTTTATCACAGTCTTCTCTGACCAGACATGACCAAAATTTATGGTCTACTTAAAGCTATATATATATATATATATATATAAAATCAGTTTATCCAACAAGTGTTGAAGTTTCTTTCCATGCCTTCACGAATAGAAATAAAGCACACGTGTACGTCATCCACTGGTTTACATTTTAAACTGAAATGTTGGTCCCTCATATGCCCAGGTTCACACAAAATAGTCCGGTCTTTTTTATTTTTTTCTTTGCTTTGGTAGAGGCACGAGCGTAAGCACGTCGCGATCACGGAGGCAGCTTGGCTCTTTTAGAGTCAAGCCGGGGTTACTGTCGGAGCTGATATGATGCAGAAATAACCCGAAATCGGCAATGAAGACAGCGCATCACTGAAGACCTCCTTGATGCATCTAAGATGTATGATGGAAATATATATATATATATTGTCATCCACAGACAGATCTTTTTCGTTCTATCAGAACTCTTTTCCAGGTGAAAATGCCACTGACCCGATTTGAAGAGTGCTGGCCTCTTCCGACGGAATCTCTTCCTGAACCCGCTTAAAACCTCAACAAAGTAACCCTAACCCTAACCTAAACCATTTGGCCAATCAACTCTGGTGTATTGACTTCCTTACTCCTCCCACACCTCTCATCATCCCTCACAGACTCCATGCCTTCCTTGAATCTCTTATGGCACTCAAAAGCTGATGTTCGATTCATGCAAGATGGTCGAAAGGCATTCTGAAGCATTCCATACGTTTCTGTGGCATTTTTCCAAGTTTAAAACAGAGCATTATTGCATATCGTTCTTCTAAAGTGTCCTCATGTTCCAGTTGCGTTTTTGAAATTCACTAGCTGTGACAATCAGGCCTTAGTAGGGTGCATTCCAATTGCTGCTGTAGCTATTCATTCGAACCTGAAATCATAATAATTGGTCAGTCATCTCATAAGATGTATAGCAATAACATAGTTAATTTTCAAGAGTCTGCGACAATTTTAAATGCATGTACAAAAAAGTCTGGAAACTTATTGAATGCAACACGTATATATATATATATATATATATATATGTATATATATATATATATATATATATATATATATATATATATATATGCATAATACCTTTTTATATACTAATTATAAAAAGTTATCAATCTTTTAAGCTGGTATGTGTGTTTCGCACACATCATATATATATATATATATATATATACCAGAAATTTGAGAATTTAATTCTGAGAATGGCTCTATAAATGCAAAATTTGTTTACTGGTTACTTTTAGCTGGTGTCCCCTTCAGAGTACTCCTTGTCGAACTAAGAACTTCGTAAGTGTACGGTTACTAGAACATTCTTGGGACAGGTTTTTCGGAATACCTTTCAGCTGTTGGTCTTCTTCAATCTCGGAAATAGCTAAAAATCACAGGAAGGCTAAGTCTGGCGAGCAAGATGGTTAAACCATTCTTATTATGGATTTCTTACACGAGTATCTGCTGATTCCTGACGCACCATGCACAAAAGTATTGGATGGAAATGAGAATCCATTCCTCGGGAAAAATTCAGGTCTTTACCTTCGAGCAGATTCGCGAAATCCTTTCAGCACTTGCCAAAAAATATAAATAAATAAGATTAAAAAACAACAAAAACATGTTGATTTACAGTTTATCCTCGTTCAAAGAATTTATAGTAAACTATCTCTTTCATTTTCAGTTTTATTTTGTTTTTTGGGAGGAGGGTTGTCTTTTTTGTGACGTAATGACACTTAACATCAGAATTTTAAAACGAATAAGCCAGCTACCAGAGCCGACAGCGTCTGCGGCAAAGCATAATATTGACATAGTATGCATGCAAGAACAGTCCCCCTACCCCCTATCTCTAAATCCATCCAAATAAGACGAACAAGGCATGCGTGACACTACTGGAGAAGCAAGGACGAACTCATAAGTGACGCTTTCCTATGGACTCTTTCACATGGACATGCCAGTGTAAGCCAAACAAAATTAACTTACCTACAACAGCTGTGTATGGACACAGGATGTAGTCTAGAAAACCTGCCAGGAGTGATGGATTATAGAGAAAAATGGCAAGAAAAAGTCAGGGAAATCCATGTTAGCAGCGTAACTTAGTGATTATGATTTCACGCAATGAAAGAAACACGCAATGACCGTATTGTACAGCAAACAAGATATGACCCCCAACCTTTTTTTTTTCAATAAAGAAAAATCTTTATTATCCTCTACGTGTTCTGACTTTTTGTTTCCTGGTTATATAGAAAACATTACGTTTCATAAACGGTAATGACTCTGTCAAACATCTCTGCATTATTCAAAAGATAAGATGAAACGTGAAGCTGAAGTTGTTTCTGCTCATCAGTCAATATTCGAAACATCATCTTTGAAGAAATTATTCTCATTCTTAAATCCAATGTTAGAATCTGTCATACTGTTTCCTTATTCAAATTCAGTTCTTCGGCTGCAAGTCGCATACTTAATTTTCTATATTTGTACATCAAGGTTCTCACCCAGTCTATATTTGCATCTGTTTTTGTGTTTATGGTTGACAGATACTTAATACAATTGTCATCGAGCCAATCTTTGTATCGTTCTTTGAACTGTGTATGCTACTCAAAAATTGTCGATTTTTTTTTTCATAGCGTTATCACCATAAACCCATTTTGATAAGGCTAACGTTTCACTAAAACTTTCCAATCTTTACACAAAACATTACGTTAATCTACCGCCACAATTTTCTTTTAGCTATTTTCTGCAAAATCTAGATGTACATCACGAACAAGTACAACTTCCTGTACTGCTCAGCAACGAATGACTCATCTGATTCGCATCTCGTCAGTAATTCTGGGGGTGCCCGTGATGTAATGGTTATCGTCGTAGGAAGTGGACATGGCGACACGAGTTCAAATCCTGGACGAGGCTGACTGCATTTCACATAGCACTAATAGCCTCTGGGAGCAAAATTTAAGTTTCAATGTAATAAAATATTACATTAAATAACAAAGCTAAATAAGAACGTATATAAAAGATTACATTACATTTTTATTTCAATTGATTTCTATATGAATACACATAGGATTGCCTTTAGTACGTTTGAGAATAAAACAATATTAAGAAATCAATAAACCCAAGGAGGTGCCCGTGGTGTAATTGTTATCGTAGTAGGAAATGGACACGGCGACACGAGTTCAAATCCTGGACGAGGCTGATTGCATTTCACATAGCACTAATACCCTTGGGAAAGGTATGAATCCAATTATTCTCCCTCCAGCTATGGGTAAATAGTTGGACAGACTAGGTTCTTCAGCCTTGGTAAGGCAACTAGTCTAGAAGAAGGAAAACTCTGAATTCAAACCTGTTAAACTCCGCTTAAAAAATTGACCTTGTGTCATATTCTGCCCGAGCGGAGGGGTTGGTAAATAGGATCTCATCAGTAATTCTATTTGAATAATTTCATTACTTCTGTTGTACCATCGTTTACCATCTTTCAGTCAACTTCATAATTACATCATGCGGATTTATTTTTTATAAAACCAACAAAAAACAGCTCTCTGTGCTGTTTGCAGTCTTACATGGAAATGGGTATTTTAGTGTTTGTTTTTTTCTTTTCCTCTTTTTTTTTTTTTTTCTTAAAGTGAATTCTATAAAGAACAGAATAAATCGTAACCCGAAAGGGCAATATGCGTCGAGTAGATGAAAATCATTCAGTTAGGAGTCATTTGAAATGAAGGTATCTTTATGTCCGACTCCCTTAAGGATCATAGGGCCGAGGGCTCACTACGTCAGTGATAGTGTTTCAAGTGCACAGCAACATGGGTTATATGTGACGGAGTTGAAAGCCCCACACCCTGTCTTTTGAAATTCAGAGTTTTTCCTTCTCTTTGACTGGTTGCCTTATCAAGGCTAAAGAGCACAATCTGCTCAACTAGTAACCCATATCTAGAGCGAAATAGGAGTATTGGTGTCTTTCTGAAGAACGCTAATACGACGTAAAACACAAATAGCTTTGTCTAAGATTTTAATATCTTTCATCAAGACACTTTTTGCCCAGTCGGCTGGGGCTGTAGAATACACCGACTGCTTATCTGCAGAAGGGTAAGACCCCCCCGAACGAGTGTCCTGATATGACACTAAACAATCTGATAGTAAGGTTCCAGTAATGCTGGAGCTTTGGGAAATGCGGAGTACGCCTTCATTGCCATGGCTCCCAGGTCCACTCTGGCCCGGAGTGGTAGTACCTGATAAGAGTCCTATCAATGGGTTAAATAGAACTAACGACATACTTATGCTAAATTGAATTGTTTGACTAAACTGAATTGTTTGACTAAACTGAATAGCTTGAAATAGACAATTAAACCGTACTAACATTTAAACTGCGTGCTTATGCTAAACTGAATTGTTTGAAATGGAACTGTTTTTGACTTTGAAAATGTGCTTACACTAAACTGATTTGTTTAATATAGAACTGTTTTGACATCTGTGTGCAAACAAAACCTGAACTTATACTAAACTGAATCATCTGAATTAAAATTGTTTGACTAAACTAAATAGCTTGAAATCGAAATGCTTTTCTCAATTAAACTGTTCTTACATTTAAATTGCGTACTTGTGCTAAACTGAATTGTTTGAAATAGAACTATTTTCATAAAAATGGATTTGGCGTTAAATTACCTACAAAGGTTGATATGCCATAAAACCCTAAAAACCAACCAACCAATCAAGACACTTTCCTAAGACAAGGAACATTATGCTACACACAACCAACCATAAAGTTATAAATTTTTATACTTAAATTAGATACTTAATGGCAGTCAAACTGGATACTTGTGGTTGTCCATATAATACAGTATATATTTAATGGCACCCTCTAAATATAATAGATACATAAAAAGTAGATCATATAACACAGCAGATAATTAAATGTAACTTCATTATACAGAAGATATTTATTGGTAGCACTTATTATACTGTATATATATATTATGATTTCGTTACGTTTCTTTGTATATATGAATACATTTATGTGCATGCATGTGTTTACCTGTAAACATGAGTATGTATAGCTATGTCTGTATGTGTATGTATGTGAGTACATGTGTATCTGTATGTTAGTAAAAGTGTTTACGCGTGTATGCACATGTGTCTGAATTTGAGTATGAATAAATATATGTATATATATTTGTGTGTGTGTGTGTGTGACGTTGAATTCTACTCTGACCTTAAGAGATCGATATATCGGTCATTGTCCTCTGTAGAAGGCTGTTACGTAGAATATGTATCGTCGAGGGCAGTCTGGCACTAGACACTTCGCAAAATAAATCCCGGTGAAGATTCCTATTTCGGGCGTATGATAAACATACAAATAATGTAGAGGCTAACTTGGGGCTAGACTGACCTCAGACGTTGGTAAGGGGGTGCCAATTCACTTTAACATACACCACCAAGTCCTTTCTCTTCCTACCCACTCATATCACGGAAGAACGAACTTCTAAGTTAGGTAATATTAACTGTAGACAGATTTCCAAGTCCTCTTGTAATATTTAAGGAGGCAATAAGACGTTTAGTGAGAATCAACGAAAGCGGTACGAGGCTGAGACAAGGTACATGCAAAAGAAGTCAAATCGAAAGAGGAACTAACACAACCAAAAGGTTTCAACACAAGGGTGAATTTAGAATATAACAAAATTTTAATATGCGACGACCAAACAAATAATGATGAGATTTAAGAAACGGTTCCTTTTTCTTTTCTCTTTTCTTTTTAAAATACCGGCAATATTAAGTCAACAGGAAAACACCAAACAAAAATGTCTCTCTACAGTCCTTCTTCTTTCTCTTTCTTTCTTTCTTTTTCTCTTACTTGAGTAAAAGTGTCTAAGCCGTCGGACTGAGGCGTGTAGCAATGTTCATTCAATAAATTTAACTATTGATGAAACATAACCTTTACAGTTTCTCTCTTTTTTTTCTAAATATATATAACTTTCCAATACTTAAGAATTGTAGAAGGAAAACGGTTTGAACTGTACTTATCTTTGACGGGTTTTCAATTTGTAGATTTCTTCTCTCCTTTTTACGGGTGAGTGACTTTTCTCGGAATCGGCTGAATTCAGCATGTTGTTCTAACGCTAGCTTCTGTTCAAACTGAAGATCCTCCTTCAAATTTCTCTAACATGTGTTAACCTTTTTAGCGCGAAGAGCCTGTGGACCAATCATCCGATTTTCCTCTCCCACCACATCGCCGAGTCACGCCGCTGGATTGACCCTGACTTCTTTCGTTCAACAGACTAAAGGCCATTGAGTGCACATAACTTGCCCCATTCTTTCCCCTACCATTTTAACAGTCAGTTTTAATGCCTGTTGATTCAAATAAAGGGGTAAGGGTAATGACCTCCCCTTTCCTCTCTCTCTCTCTCTCTCTCTCTTTCTCTCTCTCTCTCTCTCTCTCTCTCTCTCTCTGTAGCATACCACGTCACAGTGTGTGTGTGTATTTCTTTGTTTTAATGCCATAACAACCTTCGAGGGTTGCTTAATGCCCGAGACACATGCCGGTTAGTATATGTGTTTGCGCGTGTATGGACATGTGTCTGAATTTGAGTATATATATATATATATATATGGGTGCGCGGGCGCACGTGTGTGTGTGTTTCCTTGTTTTAATGCCACAACATAATTCGAGGGTTACTTAATGCCAAAGCCATCCTTATAAAAGAACAGTATTAGTACTATTTAATTCGTAGCTTTGGGGATATATACAATGTGTGTCTGGAAAGTAACAGGGCAAGTGTCACAACTTATTTGAATTCTAAACAACAAACTAGGTGGTTTTCCTTTCAAAATCCAATGCACTTTCTCATCCTTCTCTGCTACGCTTCTTTGTGCTGCTGGAAGGATTCTTCTATTATGCCTCTCAGCTCCGTCATAACAGCCCTCTTCATGACTCCCAGTCAAAAAACGGGTCTCTTATTGATCCTCTTGAGTTTGGAGAAAGCAAAACATGTCACACGGAACAAGATCAGGTTAATAATGTGGCTGTTTTATTTCGGCGTTAATTCTCTCAGCCAGGAACTGCCGGATGCCGATGGCGTTTTGAACAGAGGCTTTGTCGTTGTGACACAGTCACAATTTGTCTTACCACAACTCTCGTCTCTACTTGCACATAGAGCAAAGCATACTCCACAGAATCTCCTCAGGTTTTTATTTCATATTGTGCTTATAACCTTGAGAAAGATATTCATTCAACTACTCTCCCTCTAGATCTATGTAAATAATAGGACAGACTGGGTTCCTTAGCCTTGTCATAGAAAACTATTTAGAAAGAAATCTCCGCAGAAAAATTGAGCTTGTATCACCCTCTGCCTGTAGCAGAGGAGTTAGGTAAATGTAAACACCCATCATTCAATGTATAAATAATGGTAGTCGTCATAATATGATATTTACTTAATGTTAGCCCTTAGGATACAGTCGAAATTTAATGCTGCTCATTATAATTCTGTACCTTCCTAATGTTAGCCCTCTTAATGGAAAGATTATTTTACAATAGATACTTAGAATCCCTTACATTAAAGCCGATACATAATGATAGCACCTATAATAAAGTAGATAGTTCATGGAACACTATATCACAGAGCAGATACTTTATGGTAGTCTTCATAATCCTGTAGATACTTCATGGCAGACGACATAATTCCGTCAATGATTAATGGAAGAGTTCATAATACTATAAATACTTAATAGTTGACCAATTAGCATAATAGATACATAATCGTAGCCCGTACAATACAGTCAAAACTTATATCAGTCCTTATGATAATGTAGATACTTTATAGTTGAACTCTTAGCACAATAGATACTTCATAGTAATCCTTATGATACAGTCAATGTTTAAAGTTTGATATTTATGATACAGTAGATATTCAAAACCAGTCCATATATTACGATCGATATTTAATTGCACACTATAATACAGTATATAAACAATGTCAGCCATAATAATCCCATAGATACTTAATTGTAAACTTCATAATACAGGAGATATTCAATGGTAGCCTTTAAGATACTATATATATTTAATGGGAGACCTCACAATTCACCAGATACTTAATGGAAGCCCACATACAGCCCAGTAGTTAAGGGCTGTAGAATACATCAACTGCATCTATGCACAAGAGTAAAACCCTCCCCAATTCACACCCAACGAGTGTCCCGGATATGATATAAAACTATCTGTTAATGAAGCTTTAGTCTTGGAGCTTTGGGTAATGTTGTTACCTCTTCATTTCCATTACTCCCAGGTCCACCTTAACTCGGAGTGATAGTACCTGTTAGGGTCCTCTCTATCGATCAAATAGGACTGCATGAGAATTTAACTGTGTGGAAACAAATGACTGATGTCAAATTGAACTGTTAGATAACGATGCTTCAAACCATTTACTTGATTGCAAACAAAACTATTGGTGTTAGATAAGAATACTTGAAATCATTTAGTTGTGTGCAGACAAATGAGTTCTGGCTTGTTATAAAATTGTTACCAACAAACTTTGTTTAAGAATAACATATATTTATATGTATAAACAGAGTTTGGCATTAAATAATCTAGAAGGGTAGATATGCCTTAAAACCCAACCAAACAGTTATAATACCGTATATTTGGTTAGTTGGTTTGTTTTATGCCAAATGCATTTTTATACAAATAACTAGTTCGATTTACAATTCAGTTTGGCGTAAGTACGCACTTTCAAAATACAATTTAATAGTCAAAACCATTCTTATTTCAAGCTATTCAATTTAGTCAAACAGTTCTAATTCAAACAACTCAATTTAGTATAAGTATAGTTTTGTCCACGTACAGTTACATGTCAAAAGAGATATATTTTAAGTAATTTAGTTTAGCATAAGTACATATTTTAGTTCTATTTGACCCATAGAGAGGACCCTATCAGTTGCAACCACTCCGGATCAAAGTGGACCAGGGAGCGATGGCAATGAAGGGGTGCTTTGCATTCCACAAAGCTCCAGCATTGCTGAAACCTCATCATCAGATTATTTAGTGTCACATGCAGGACACTCGTTTGGGGGGGGGTACCTCGCTGTAGAGAAACAGTCGGTGTATTCTATAGCCCCAGCCGACTAGGCTAGAGATAATAATGATAGCCTTCGTAATACAGTATATGCGTTATGGTAGCTGTCATAATACAATAGTTATTCAGTGGTAGCCCATTAGATACGATAGGCACTTATGGTTGTCCTGATTATACTGTCGATGAATAATAGTAACCGATATGATACAGTTGATACTTAATGGTAGTCGTTATAATACAATCTTTATTTTGTGGTAGCCTTATGATACAATAGATTCTTAATTGCAGCCTTAATAATACAGTGGGTTTTTAATAGTAGCCTTTATAATGCTGTTAATAATCATAGTAGTCCACATACCAGTAGCCCTTAATTCAGCATATGTTTAATGGTAGCCTTCACTATACAGTAGATACTTAATGGTAGACTAAATATTACAGTAGCACCAAAAAGCCTGCTATATCGCTTTCACAAGAACGAATACTGCTTTATTATGCTGCCAAAAGATAAAGAAACAACTGTACTTAATCATGTTTAGCCACTATCTTCTGCTTTTATTCTCTCCTATTCTTTTTTTCCCGTTTATCTGGCTATGCGCATCATGTTAGTCTTAATATCTTTTATTGTTTTTTTAGGGGTTCTTCTTCTTCTTCTTCTTCTTCTTCTTCTTCTTCTTCTTCTTCTTCTTCTTCTCTCTCTCTCTCTCTCTCTCTCTCTCTCTCTCGCTTTCAGCATTCTTAAAAATAATTTTCATTCAATAAATTCCGTCCCAAATGCATAGAATATTTTTCTTCATATGCCTTTTTGCGTGTATTGGTAAAGTATACATCAATTACACCGTTTGAGAAACTTAAAAAAAGGAATGGGCCAACTACATCTCTCCCACTCTTTTTTTCCAACTTCTCTCTCTCTCTCTCTCTCTCTCTCTCTCTCTCTCTCTCCTTTAGTCACGCTACAATTGGAGGTATTACTTTCATCATATTCAGATGCATATGTATATTCAGGTTCATGTGTACTGCCGTTTGCAGCTTATTCATTTCTCGGAGGGATTAAATATTTTTCATTGTACTTTTAACTTAGTACATTGCAAGGCCGAATATGGAGAACGGTCTCTTCGTCTGCCTTGAAAATCAATTTTCAAATTCATAGAGTTTTGCCTGTTGTCGAACACCGACTAGTACGGTTTATAAAAAAACTGAAATTAGCAACACTAACTCCTCAAATATCGAAAATGGTAGAGCTGACTGGGTTCATTAACCTTAGTTAAGCAACCAGTCTAAAAGAAAGAAAGCACTTAAATCAAACTGGCTTTACTTCGCTTAAAAATTGATCTTGAGTCACATCCTTGATAAATAATGACATTTTTACATGCTAAGTTACGTCCCTTTAATATGTTTTCTCTTCGTTTATTATGTCGTTTTATCTTCATATAAATCAGCAATAGGTTTGTTTATAACATTTATTTTTAAAAAGTCATTTTTTTAAAAATGAAGAAATAACTACAGAATTCCTGAATGTCGGCTCATTCAGATTTTATTCATCGAGGGAGTTCCTGTGGCATTGTGGCTAACGTGCTAGACTGCGACATCTTAGTAAACGAGTTCGAGTTTAGGTCGTGCTAATACGATTGACTTCTGGACTAATATCCTTAGGAAAGCTATAAACTCACTTATCCCTCAGCTATGGTTTTAATAGTACAACTACTGTTCTTCCAAAATAATAGCTTTAGTATTAAATAACCCATCAAGGTTGATATGCCATTAAACAATGAAACTAAACCAAACTTTTTATTAATTTAACAACGAGACGAAAATATTTCAATATAGATTTTACTAAGATCTACTTCAAAGTAAAAAAACATGTTAGGAACTGGATTCCTCTTACTAAAACACCTTTCAAAACCCTTTCTATTGCAGTTTATACACACACACACACACACACACACACACACATATATATATATATATATATATATATATATACGAGTATCAGTGTGTATTACGTAGCTTGGTATGTATTAAAAGTGCATACGCCCTGTTGAATTAGTTGGTGTTTAACTTTATATCAGTATTTACTAAGCTGAAGGTCATAATTGAAGAAGTGACATCAAGGAAATAAGATTGTGTGGCGCCAGTCTTTCGAGAGGGAAGTGTCTGCTTATCTTTAAAACAATGGCTTTCAGCACCAATAAGGAATGCATAATTATCTCGAGGAAGAGGCGGTAACAGGACATGTGGTTTATTTCAATCTATAATTGTACCTTTAAGGTGCAATAGCGAGGCGGTTTATCATCAAAAGAAATGAATTCGACGAGCCGAGTTCAAACCCTGAACAAGGTTGGTTACCATTCACTTCGCTCTAATGCTTTTTGGTAGGTTCTGAATCCGTCTCCTCCCACCCGAGTTATGAGTATATAGTAGGACAGACTGGCCCTTTACCCCAGTTAAGGAATATGAAACTCCTAAATTCAAAACCTGATTGATTTTAATGGCATGTCAATCCGCCTAGGGTTATTTTAATAGTGTAGTCATTTCTTTCGAGTTAAGAATTTTTTTGTTCATTTGGCACATAGTTATATAGTTTCAAGTATTTCTATCTAATACTAATAATTATGCCCACCCTTTGGCAGGGGGTGCAATGGTTAAAACGCTGGTCTGCGAAATCGTAATAAGGGAGTTCGAACTCCAGCCGCGTTATTACGTTCACTTTCGGACAAATACCCTTGGGAAAGGTATTAATCCCCTTATCCTCCCAGTTATGGGTTAAATAGCATCACTGCTGTTCTTCACGAAGTATGGCTTTGGCATTAAATAACCCACGAAGATTGATATACCATTAAACAAAGAAACCCAAACCCACCCTTTGGCATAATGCTTAGAGTGTTTGCCAGTGATCCGGGAGGTCGGGGTTCAATCTCAGGTGGAATCATATCAAAAGCTCAAAAAATTGTACTTGATGCCTCCTTGCTTAACACTCATCATTAAAAGGTAAAGATCAAGGGTAAAGTGGAGCAATCCATGGAAAGGGGTGGCGTTCTCCCCTACACCTCGGTGTAGTATCTATTGAAAAGGGAACCTTCGGGTCGCCCTCGACTACGGTCGGCAAACTTTACTTACTAATTATTATTTGGTTTCAAGAAATCATTTCTCTTCTATAACTGTTATTTGTTTGCACATAGTCACATGATTTCAAGTAACTAATTATAATTCTTAGTAAGCGATGATAGATAGAAGTAACTCTTCTTAATACAGATAATCTACTGTTTAATGATACAAGTATTCCTAACTAATACGAATAAATTTGAAACATCTATTTGGCCTATAAATGAAATCTAACAGGTACTACCACTCAAGTTTAGATTGCCCAGTCGGCTGGGGCTGTAGAATACACCGACTGCTTCTCTGCAGACGGCTAAACCCCCCGCCATCGAGTGTCCTAGATATGACACTAAACAATCTGATGGTGAGGTTCCAATAATGATGGAGCTTCGGGGAATGCGGAATACCCCTTTATTGCTATCACTCCCAGGTCCACTCTAGCCCGGAGTGGTAGCACCTGATAGGGTCCTATCTATGGCTCAAATAGAACTAAACTATGTACTTATGCTAAATGGAATTGTTAGGAATGGGACTGTTTTTAACATTCAAACTGTGTAGTTATGCTAAACTGAATTGTTTGAAATAGAACTATTTTTGACATTGAACCTGTGTACTGATGCTAAACTGAATTGTTTGAAATAGAAATGTTCATATGTATAAAAATTGATTCGGACTTAGATAACCTCCAATGGTTAATGTGCCATAAAACCAAACCAAACCAAACCAGACATATCCAGTTCAGAGTGGACCTAGGAGTAATGGCAATGAAGGTGTACACCTTACTCCCCCGATCTCTATAACTGGAGCCTTATTATTCGGTACAGTTTAGTACCATACCTATGACACGCCTCTGTAGAGGGTGTTATGCCTCTGCAGGGGACATGGTCAGTGCATTCTAAGCCCAGCCAAGAGCAATTCAAAAGTTAAGGTGTGTTGTTCGGAGAATCTGTGGGACATTCGTTCACCATTCATCTATCAGCGAATCCAAAAAGTGTATTTGGTCTTATAAAACACTCTCCTGTACAAATAAATGAACAGTAAAGTTCATTTGCAAAGCGTCAACTAAATTAAGAATCGTCACCGAGTCGATCTATTGTGATATCAAATTTCTGCGTCTGTTTGTTTGTTAGAGAAAACAGAGGAATAATCTTTTCAATGATAATTCCTCTTAGATTTGCCCGGCTATGTACGTGAAATTACACCTGAGTCAATTCAGTTGTGAATAGTTTTTGCATGTCTAAACATGGAAAGTTTTTAAACATACCCCTATGTTTATCTCCCTTGTTCTTCATTCTTTCAAAATAAAATCGAGACTGAAGCATTTAAGTTGTACATTAACGTAGCATTTCTAAATGGATGAAAAATAAGGTGAAAGGGACAAGAAAGAAATAACTAAGATTTTCTTAGGTATATTTATTAATTAGAATTATAATGAAGGTGTTTTTAAGTTGTTGCAACGGTATTAAAACCAATCCTTCAGTGAAAACATGTTTAAGGTTCATTCATGAATGACTTGCGTAGTAAGATTTTATAAAGTCTTATAACTTAGATGCTGTAAAAGTGTTTTATTTAATTTTACCATCCAGCCAAACAAGTGGGTGTATAAAGTTCCCCAGTAGGTTAAAAAATGAAGAGGAGATACATTTGTACATGTAGAGTTACGTCCCCTTGAAATATGTTGCTTTATTTTCATATATATGAGCAAGAATTTGGCATATAACTTTTATGAAGCCGTTAAAAAAGAAATAAACAACATTTTTAAGTATCTTTACTTTTACAATTTGTTCATATAACAAGAAAACGAAATTCAATTTCGATATACATTTTACTAAATTTACATGAACAAAAAAAAAATGAATTAATTTAAACCCGGATATAAGAGAAACACGGATATAAGATAGATTTTCTCTGGTCCCAAATTAGAGCCTGTGTTAATGTATTAGAAATATATCAGAGAACACACGTCTTACGATACGATTGATATGTAATATTTATTCCCTCCACCCAGACAACATCAAGTAGCCTTTCCAGTCTATCTTATTTCAATGGAGATAATGTGTATTTCATCATCATCATCATGTCGCGCCGCCAGCGCGGATATCCCTGACCCTCTCTCGCCATTTCTCCCTATCATTCATCGCCTCCGGCAGGTCTTCAGGGTTACATCCTGTAAGTTTTTTGCCCGAACGCCTTCAAGGATTCTACGGATGGTCAGTATTTGTGAGGTTGTGGATCTATTTCTCCGGAAGCCGTTTTGGTTTTTCCTAAGGATGTTGTCTATTTTGGGTTCTATGCGGTTTCGTAGTAGGGCATTGTAGATTTTGGCTGCTATGGATGTGAGGGTTATACCTCGGTAGTTCTTGGCTAGTCCGAGGTCGCCTTTTTTAGGGAATGGAAGGATGCATCCCTTCGTCCATCTTTCTATCCTATTTTGACTATAGACTGCGTTGCATTGCCAGAGCAGTATATCGTCGAATTGTCTAGTCTTCCACACTTCTGGGGGGATCTCGTCTAGCCCTGCTGCTTTCCTATTTTTAATTCTTCTGAGAACTGAGTCGAGTTCTTCTTTGGTGAAAGGACCTAGTTTAACGTCTAATTGCTTACTAATAATTCTGGTGATCGGTTCATCCGTTATTTCCGGTGGGTTTCCTAGTAGATTTTTGAAATGCTGTTCCCACAGTTTTACTCTTTCTTGTTGGCTTGCAGCTTTCAATTTTGCTTTGGCTGTGCTCTTCCTTCTACTTACTTCGTTTATTGTTTGCCAGGCTATCCTGGATTGTCTATCTTCCACCGAGTCTCTAATCTTATCTATCTGATTTTGTATGTATTCTGCCTGTTCTTTTAGATATATTCCTGTTAATTGATGTTGAGCCTTTTCTAGTTTTCGTGCATTTGTGTTTGTTGGGTTCTTTTGATAGCTTTTGGAGGCAGTTTTCACAAGTGCACGTTTTTCTCTAACCGCTGGCGTTTCCCAAGGGGCTCTATATTTAGTTCTAGGTTTTGTTGGAATACACTTTGCTGCCGCCTCAAGGTGTGCTTCTACAAAATTTTCATATTCGTCAGTTGGGGTACCTTTTTCTGCCTTCTCTTGTAGTGCTTCGAATCTGTTTCTTAATTCTAATGCATATTTATCTCTAATATCTCTGTTGTTGAGTAGGGCCCAGTCATAGTGCTTGGTTGTCGCTTTAGGTGTGGCGTTTTTTCGTAGGCTTAGACGTACTTTGGCCGTAACTATTCGATGATCGGAGGACACACCCTCGAAAGAGGAGTATGCCTCGCAATTCATCGCACTGTTTTTCCATTTCCCGTTTAACCGAAACTATATCACAATTTGCTAAGTTATTTGCGTCGCATTCCTCTTTCTTTTATTTTTATCTACATCTCAGTTATTAAAAAAATTGCTTTATATTAATGCTACTGTTAGCCTTATGAGTATTTAACTAACACCCCCAGTATGTCGGAATATGGCATAAGGCGGTTTTATAGGTCACAACCCATGCGAGGCAGGGACAAAATTATCGGCCCCGTCGGCATTCCACTAATGAAGCCCCTCAAGCACTCAGCCATAAAAGCCTATTAGGGTTTTTTTTTCAACAATTATGAACAAAAATCTCCTCGTAACATCTTCACAAAAATCCGTAAACAAAACTGTAATTTTATTCTATACTGTCTTATTTGATTAGATATTTAAATTAGAAAAATTTCCAAGGAAAGCCGGTAGTAATAGGAAGAGATAGCATCCAAGCCGTTCTATTCTTCGATTATACCCCTTCTAATACAAATCTTTCTATATGCTTTCTTATTTGATTTATTTAGTCTTTCAAATTTGATATAATACTTTTTTACATTAAAACTTACAGAACCGGACATTGGCCTAGCGGTTAGAGTGTTCGCCAATGGCCCGGGAGACCTGGGTTCAATCAAGACTCAAAAAATGGTACTTGATACCTCCTTGGTTAACACTCAGCATTATATGGTACGGATCAAGGGTAAAGTGGAGCAATCCCGCGAAAGGAGTAGCGCCCTTCCCTATACCTAAGCTATCGAAAAGGGAGCCTTCGGGTCACCCTCGAATATGGTCGCCAACTTTACAACAACTTACATTCAAACTGAAATACATATCTATTGCAATTCACAATATGTTTATATGTTACGATAACATACTTAGCATTTATATTATCTTTATGATTGCATCTGTTATTAATAAAATCGATTTTCAGAATTTATTTAGGAATAAAATGCCATCCTTCACAGAAAACATGATATTCGTGCTTCATTCATCAATGACTTGTATGATGGTTTTGTTTTTTTGTTTAATGGAATATCAACCATCATGATGGTTTGGTTTCTTTGTTTAATGGCATATCAACCTTTGTAGGTCATTTAATGCCCAAGCCATTCTCCTAGAAGAACAGTAGTGGTACTATTTGACCCATAGCTGGGAGGATAAGGGGGTTCATACCTTTCCCAAGGGTATTTGCCTGAAAGTGAACATAATAGCGCGACTGGAGTACGAACTCGTTTACTACGATTCCACAGTCCATCGCTTTAACCATTACACCACGAAGACAACCCCTCAACCATCATGAGTAATTTAATACTGAAGTCATCCTTGCAGAAGGACAATAGTGGTGCTATTTAAGTCATTACTGGGAGAATGAGAGGGTTCATAACTTTCCCAAGGTGCCCGTGGTGTAATGGCTATCGTCGTAGGAAATGGACACGGCGATACGAGTTCAAATCCTGGACCTGACTGATTGCATTTCACATAGCACTAATACCCTTGGGAAAGGTATGAATCCAAATATTCTCCCTCCAGCTATGGGTAAATTGTAGGGCAGACTAGGTTCTTCAGCCTTGGTGAGGCAACTAGTCTAGGAGAAGGAAAACTCTGAATTCAAACCTGTTAAACTCCGCTTAAGAAATTGACCTTGTGTCATATCCTTCCCGAGCGGAGGGGTTGTGTAAATATGATAACTTTCCCAAGATTTGTAATCCAAAAGTGAATGTAACAGCTTGAAAGGATTTCGAACTCGCTCACTTTGAGGTCACCGTCCAGCAGCTTAGCCATCACACTACTGGTTGGTTGGATAGTTGTTTGTTTTACGGCGTATCAACCCTTTTCGGGTTATTTAACGCCGAATTAAGTTTCTTTGGTTTGGTTTGGTTTGGTTTATCAACCATTGTAGGTTATTTAATGCCAAATCTATTTGTTGTATATTGATCTCCAACCCAGCCGGGCTGTCAAAATAGGAAATGCACCTGTGTAAATTACTGGTGTATCCGGTCGAGGAATATCAGAATATAACCTTGACCATGGACGGGTTGAATGAGTGCGATTGTGACGTCCACAAGAAGAAGGTGGACGTTGTACTATTATATAACGCAGAGCACAGGAAAGTCAATCAGTTTGGAGACCAGACCACTTGGAGACAATATGCGGTAGAGAAAATCAGCACCCAGCAGAGGAAGCCCTCAGGCCCCCGATTAATCAGTTGAGGATCAGACGAGTTGGAGACAAGATGTGGTAGAGAAAGCCAGAACCCAGCAGAAGGATCCTTCAGGCCCCCCATTAATCAGTTTTGGAGATCAGACCAGTTAGAGATAAGATGCGGTAGAGAAAACCAGCACCCAGAGAGGCTGGGCTCCAGGCCCCCGGTTGAGTAGCCCAGGAGAACGGGAAAGAAACGCTGATGGCCATAAGTGTGGGAGTCAATATGTTGCTGTTCTGTTCGGTCTCCAACTC
This sequence comes from Sepioteuthis lessoniana, assembly GCA_963585895.1. NCBI lineage: Eukaryota > Metazoa > Mollusca > Cephalopoda > Myopsida > Loliginidae > Sepioteuthis > Sepioteuthis lessoniana. The sequence continues at coordinate 66,970,363 of OY757919.1, forward strand.
CCTCTCACACACAACATTTTCAATAAAGTGAGAGGTGTATTTTTCTAAAGAACTGTGTCGCTCGTCATTATTGTGTCGTTATGTTCTGCATACAGATTAGCATGCATATGTAGATGTATATATATTATGTGTTTGTATAGTTGGTCATTGTGGTGACTATACAACATATTTTATACATATAAACAGTTCTCCTTGAAACAATTCTGTTTAGCATAAGTACACAGTTTAAACAGCAAAACAGTACTATTTCAAACAATTCAGTGTAGCACTGTCTAGTTCTATTCAACCCATGGATAGGACCCTATCAGGTACCACCACTCCAGGCCAAAGTGGACTAGGGAGCGACGAAAATGAAAGGGTACTCCGTATTCCCCACAGCTCCTGCATAACCGGGGTTTCACCATCAGATTGTTTAGTGTCATATCAAGGAAACTTGTTGGGTAGGAAGGGGTCTTACCCCTCTGCAGAAATCCAGTCGGTGTATTCTGCAGCTCCAGCCGACTGGACCATCACGCAACAGGAATTTCCCTAAACTCACGATTAGATTTGACAAAATCTTATGATTTAAATGCTTTAAAGATATTTATCAAACTTTTTCCTCGAATCCAATGGGTTGACAGAGTTTCTTGGTAAGAAAAAAAAACAAAGAGGGACATATATTTGTACATTTTTGGAGGCGAGTATTGAGTAACGGTTATCGTAGTAGGAAATGTAATCGGTGACACGAGTTCAAATCCTCGATAGGACTGTTAGTTTTTTATTTCACGCTCATACCCTTTGGAAAAGCATAACTCCACATGTTCTCGCTACGGCTATAGACAAATAATAAAGCTTACTGGGTTCATTAGCTTTGTTTACGTAACCAGTATAAAAGAAGGTTGTTGGCGATCAATATCGAGGGCGACCCGAAGGCTCCCCTTTTCGATAGCTACTACACCAAGGTGTATGAGAGGGCGTTACTTCTTTCTCTAGATAGCTCCACTTTACCCTTGATCCGTACTTTATAATGCTGAGTATTAAGCAAGGAGGCATCAAGTACCATTTTTTGAGTTTTTGGTATGACTCGACCTGGGATTGAACCCAGGGCTCCCGAGCCATTGACAAAAACCAACTTTTTACTTCATTTAAAAATTGACTTTGTTTCACATCCTGCCCGTGAGGTAGGGTTTGGGTAAACACTAACATTTATTTGCCCTGTCGGCAGGGGCTATAAAATACACCGACTGCACATCTGCAGAGAAGTAGCCCCCCCCCACATATTGAGTGTCATGGATATGATACAAAACAATTTGATGGTGAGGTTCCAGTGATGCTGGAACTTTAGGAAATGAGGAGTAACCCTTCATTGCCATTGCTCCCAGGTCCACTCTGGCCCGGAGTGGTAACACCAGATAGGGTCCTATCGATGTGGTCATATAGAACTAAAGTGTGTACTTATGCTAAACTGAATTACTTGAAATAAAACTCTTTTAACATTTAAACTACGAACTAATGCTAAACTGAATTGTTTAAAATGAAACTGTTTTTGTATGCTAAACTGAATTGTTTGAAATAGAACTGTTGTTGACATTAAAACTGTACTTACGCTAAACTGAATTCTTCGAAATAGAAATATCTTGACAAAAACTATACTTATACAAAACTGAATTGTTTGAATTAGGAATGTCTTTGAGAATTAAACAGTGTACTTATGTTAAAGTGAACGGCTTAAAATAGAACTTTTTATTTGTATAATAATGGATTTGGCATTAAATAACCTACAAAGGTTAATATGCCATAAAACCAAGACAAACAAACTGATATTTATACATGCAGAATTATGTCCCTTTAATATATGTGTTTTTTATCATCGTTTAATATATCTTTATCTTCATATATACAATCAATAGGCTTGTGTACAACATTTATTTTTGAAAGATATTTTTTAGATAATATGGTAATAACCAAAAAATTTACAAATTGTCTTCTAATTTACATTTTATTCACTTTGCAATGAGATTTCAATACAAATTTTACTAAGATCAACTTGTAAGTAAAAACAGACAAATGAAATTAACTAATTTGGAAGAAACACATTGTCACGAACTGGATTCCTGCCGTTAAACCACCTTTCAAAACAATACTGCTGACTAATTTTCCAAGACAGACTCTGGTTATAATAGCGAACTAAATAGGAGGTGCTCGTGGTGTAATGGTTATCGTCGTAGGAAATGGACACGGCGACACGATTTCACATAGCACTAATACCCTTGGGAAAGGTATGAATCCAATAATTCTCTCTCCAGCTATGGGTAAATAGTAGGGCAGACTAGGTTCTTCAGCCTTAGTGAGGCAACTAGTCTAGGATAAGGATAACTCTGAATTCAAACCTGTTAAACTCCGCTTAAAAAATTGACCTTGTGTCATATCCTGCCTGAGCGGAGTGGCTGGTAAATATGATAATAGCGAACTAAATTCGTAACTAAAAACCAGGAAAGGCTTAATTAAGAGCAATGACGAACAAGAACAATAATATGGAGATTAGAAAAATAATGCTTAATAACAGGAAGAAAAAATATCCTGGTCTTTCTTCATGTTGTCTGTCTGACACCAAGAATTTGAAAATAGAATAAACACAGGAACTACATATTTACATATTGAAGGTCCGCTCCTTCAAACCTTTCCAGAATAAGCGTTTTTTGTTTGTTTGTTTTTCCAGTGTTTTCCTGTGATAAGTCCAACTTCTAGAAAACCGGTGTCTCACAAACTGCTTTCCCACTTCCTCCAGGATGGCAATTCTCTCCAATGTGATAAAATGTTGGTTAGTTAAGTTGGGGTTTTATGGCATACCAACCCTTGTAGGTTAGTTAATGCCAAATCCTCTTTATACATATATATTAAATGCATGATTTGCAAACATATCTTGTAGATCACATTTTAAAATAAGCTTGGACTCATCTTTTTTAGCACGCAATTAAATGTTTTTAAGTATTTCTATTCAATACGAATAATTCTATTTAAACACATTTAAATTGATATACATATGATTTCTAAGTGAATTGTTCGTAGATAATATCATTCTTAAATGAGTTAGAATTAATTTGCTTGCATACTAGTATTGCTATTGTTTCTACAGTTAGATGGTTTCATTCATTGCTATCAAACACGAATAATTCTACTTAATATTAATCATTTGTTTGCACACAGTGAAGTGATTACAAGTACGGCTATTTAACACAGATTATTCTATTGAACACTATTCCTCTCTTTTGCACATGGTTAAATGATTCCAAGTATTGCTATGTATAAGAAACAATTCAATTAAACATCAGTTATTTGTTTACACGCAGTTAAATGATCAAACAGTTCTATTTCAAACAATTAAATTTAGCATAAGTCATTTGTTTGCAGACAGTTTAAATAGTCAAACAGAAGTATTTGACCCACAGATAGGACCCTATCGGGTGTTACCACTCCGGGGCCAGAGTAGACTAAGGGGCAATATGTACTCTACGTTCCCCCGAGCTCCAAGACTAAAGCCTTTGATAAAAGGAAAATGGAATAATTCGCGTTCGTAAAATTATAGAACACATTTCTGGCTATACTGATATGATGTTATTCCTTCAACCCAGGCAATGCCGGTTAGCCCTTCTTCTTCTTCTTCTTCTTCTTCTTCTTCTTCTTCTTCTATATATATATATATACTTGTACCTATTTTCAAATATTATAGTTTATCAATGTGTTTTTTGTTTATGTGCCGTTTAACCTCGGCGATTATTTGTTTGTCTATAAATCTATCTAATAATGGTTTTCAATCCCTTTGGGGCAAGTCGTGCAAAAGAACAAATTGAGATTCATTCAGTGGGTGGGGTGAATATAAAAAAAAAGCTCTTGGTCAATGGTTTGCAAGACATAATGCATTACGAATGAAACGCATTGGAATGCTCTCGTCCAAGCATTCTCTGTATATCTGGGGTTTTTTCTCTATCTTATTCCTTTATTTTTTCCAATCTTTCATCTATTTTACCTTTCTTACTTTCTATTTTTGTTCCCAGTTTTTTTTTCTTTCCAATGTTCATATTTTTTTCTTTCTTTTCACTCTCATTCCCACAAGGCTTTCTTTCTTTCTTACCTTCTTCTTTTGTTCGCCCGTTTCTTTATTTTATTTATTCATATTTTCTTTCTTTCTTTCTTTCTTTCCCTCTTTCTTTCTTTCTTTCTTTCGTTCCTTCTTCTTTTGTTTACCCGTTTCTTTAATTTATTTATTCATATTTTCTTTCTTTCTTTCTTTCTTTCTTTCTTTCGTACCTTCTTCTTTTGTTTACCCGTTTCTTTATTTTATATTCATATTTTCTTTCTTTCTTTCTTTCGTTCTTTCTTTCTTTCTTTCTTACCTTCTTCTTTTGTTCGCCCGTTTCTTTATTTTATTTATTCATATTTTCTTTCTTTCTTTCTTTCCCTCTTTCTTTCTTTCTTTCGTTCCTTCTTCTTTTGTTTACCCGTTTCTTTAATTTATTTATTCATATTTTCTTTCTTTCTTTCTTTCGTTCTTTCTTTCTTTCTTTCTTTCTTACCTTCTTCTTTTGTTCGCCCGTTTCTTTATTTTATTTATTCATATTTTCTTTCTTTCTTTCTTTCTTTCCCTCTTTCTTTCTTTCTTTCTTTCGTACCTTCTTCTTTTGTTTACCCGTTTCTTTATTTTATTTATTCATATTTTCTTTCTTTCTTTCTTTCTTTTTCACGTACCACTTCTCTTTTTTATTCTTATTTTTCAAGTTTTTTTCATTATATATATTTACTTGTTTCAATTGAAACTTTTTTCTTTCTTTCTTTCTTTCTTTCTTTCGTTCGTTCTTTCTTTTTTTCTAACCATCTTTTTGCGCCTTTGATTTTTATTTCCACGTTTCTTTCTTTTGTTCCTATTTTCTTTCTTTCTTCTTTCTTCCATTCCCTCGCTTCTTTCTTTCTTTCTTTCTTTCTACACATTTTTGCGCCTTCAATTCTTATTTTCACAGTTCTTTCTTTTGTTCATATTTTCATTCTTTCTTCTTTCTTCTATTCCCAAACTTACTGCTTTCTTTCTTTCTTTCTTTCTTTCTTTCTTTTCTCACACACTTTTCTTTTTTCTAGCTTTTGTTTGTATATTTCTTTTGTCTCTTTTTCCCTACCTCCCTCCCACATATCTTTCTTTCATTCATTCTTTCTTACCTTCCACTTTCTCTCAATCTTTCTAACTTTTCACTAGATTCATTCATTTAAAGAATTATTCAGAAAATTGATTTTTCTTAAATTTTTGTTTGGTTCTCACGATGTTTTGTCCGTTACATTCTCCAGTTATAATAAGTTATAGATAGTACCTTGGTAAAGAAAGAGACTTTTTTGTTAACTTTCTTCGGTAGCGCAAAGAAAAACCCAGCAACGCTTTTTTTTTCTTTTTTCTTCCTTATTGTTCTGTTTTTTTTGGGGGGGGGTATCATATTTCATTTTCTTATATACGATCCCTTTTATATCCAATGATCGATCTTTCTAAAGTTGATAAATTCAACTAAACAGGCAGTTACATTTACAAATCCTATTTTTCTCTTTTAAAAGTCTACGAAAATAATAATAATAATAATAATAATAATAATAATAATAATAATAATAATAATAATAATAATAATAAAGGTGTGCTTAGCGTAATGGTTATCATCGCAAAAAATAGAATCAGTGACCTGAGTTCAAATCCTGGATGAAGCAGTTTATGTTTCTCTTCACGCTAATGCCCTTGAGAAAAGTATGAATCCATCTCTTCCCACTCAGCTATGGTTTAGTAGTAGGGTAAACTATTTTTATTGCTGAAAACATGCTCTATCCAACTATGTTATTGTGCTTTCTGTATATGTTGTTGTCTCCATAGATATAACTGGAAGGCACAATACGTTGGAATAATCGGCTGAAAAGTTTGTGGGCTGACCAAGATACTTTCAAGGAATTTAACTAAACGAGCATTATTTTTTAACATAGTCTCTCTTGTGGTCCACACACGTCTTCCATCGCTGTTACTTGGATTCTTGATCAAAAAGTTATCAACAGCAGATATGACATCATTGTATATATATGTGTGTGTGTGTGTGTGTGTGTGTGTGTGTGTGTGTGTGTGTGTGTGTGTGTGTGCGTCCCATATACAAACATGAAAAGGTTCTTTGCTTTGGATTAAATTCTCTTCACCCAGGAAGAGATTGCAAGAACGAATTTCACTAAGACAGCACGTAGCGTAACGATTATCATTTCAGGAAATGAAAACAGTGACCCGAGTTCAAATTCTGGATGAAGCTATTTGTATTTCGTTTCACGCTAATGCTCTTCAGAAATGCATTAATGTATCGCCCACCAACTTCAGCTATGGGTAAATAATAGGACAGATGTTGCTCTTTAGCTATGGGTGAATATTAGAACAGACTAGGCTCTTTAGCTATGGGTGAATATTAGAACAGACTAGGCTCTTTAGCTATGGGGGAATATTAGAACAGACTAAGCTCTTTAGCTCTGGTACAATAGCAAGATGAAAACTGAATTCAAACTAGCATTACCCCGCTTAAAAATTAGTCTTGTGTCACATTCAATAAAGGGGTTAGGAAAATACAAATTTTACCAAAAGAAAAACGATCTAACTTCTGTCAGTCTTGACCAAACATGTAAAATTATGTAACTTGCTAAGCGTTTTATATTAAACAGGAAATGCACAATTGAATTATTGACATTTATGGTGACGATAAAACTTTTGCATAATTAAAAAAGAAAAAAAGAGCATTGCACAATTGGTAAAAATTTAAACTTCGAAACCAACATCTCAAATTGTAGAACGTAAATTTTATGTTTCCTTTTCACGGAAATTGGCGAAATATCTTAAAATGCAGAAATTGCTGTGAGTAGAAATTTTCAACAAAATTTATTTCCATTTAAAATGAACAGCAATTTCTAACAAGTATTTTTTTTTTCTTAACGACTAAATCACAAGTGAGTTAATTCATTATCTAAGTCCCGAAATATATTCATTGTTCATAATTTTATAGACAATCGAAATACTCAAAATAAAATTTTAAAGAAAAAAATTTGTGAAATGCTTTTAAAAGTTTTAAAAGTTTCTTAATGCTTTGAATTTTTTCACTTTTTTCTAATTGACAGTGAGACCAATTTTGCTCAAATCATCGTGTTTAAAGATGTATATATTTATGCCCAAAGAAATAAAAGTAATTCTTATGACGTCACACTATTGAATGGCAAGAATGTTTGAAATCAGAGTTGATTAAATGACAGAAAAGTATGCCATAGTCACCTGTTGATAGGTGACACTATGTCAACAAAGATGTTTATATTTAAAAAGGACTTTGAAACGCTATCATACCGTTTGGCCAGTATTGCAAGCAAAACATGTTATGACGTTGTACAACTATAATTTTGAAATCATATTTGATTAAAATGACTGAGAAGAATGCTATTGTCATCTGTTGACAAATGACATTATAACCACGTAGATGTTTATATCGTTATTAAGTTGATGATAAAACAATCATTTTTTATAGGGGTGTCCTCGTGGTGTAATGGTTAAAGCGATGGACTGCGGAATCGTAGTAAACGAGTTCGTACTCCAGTCGTGCTATCACGTTCACTTTCGGACAAATACCCTTGGGAAAGGTATGAACCCCCTTATCCTCCCAGCTATGGGTTAAATAGTACCACTACTGTTCTTCTAGGAGAATGGCTTTGGCATTAAATAACCTACAATGAGTTGATATGCCATTAAACAAAGAAACCAAACCAAACCATTACTTTATAGACCGCTCTTTTATTCATCATCATGCTATGGGTTAAATAGCACCACCACTGTTCTTCTAGGAGAATGGCTTTGGCATTAAATAACCCACGAAGGTTGATATGCCATTAAACAAAGAAACCAGACCAAACCAAAGAAATTGACATTTGCTTTAACCTCTTTGGAGTCTCCTACAAGTGTTTCCATTGCAATCCTTATATAAATTGGTAAATGCTGACGTTATTCTTTCCTTGATGTTGCACGGGAGTTTGTTGTTCTCCCGAACAAATACGCCCCACACATAATAATCAAGAGGATTACAATCTGGAGTAAGAGGTGGTCAGATTTTAGAGTGATGGGATAGCAGAAATTTTATGATAGCCAACACTGTTTACTCCTGTTTGTGTGACATGGCACAGAGTCTGTTGTCAGACATAGGCTTTTCCATCAGCTGCCCTCACGATCCATAGCAGCACTCCCTCCTCTAATATATCTTGATATAGGCCTCTGTGTTGATTCTAAGACCATGAATGTAGGCACAACTTCTTCATCGCTAATGACCACCCCCAAATACCACGATGTGTTTAGTTTTCATCACTATTGGTACATCTTTTGGGAACATACCAAGCCAACAAATGTTGTGTGAGTTCACCATCTGATCATAGTAGAATTTTTCTCTGCTGAGAAAAACCAAAGCATGTTCATTTGAAGGGAGTGCTTCAGTTTGTTCACAAGATTTTAGTGCGGTCTTTCCTCTTGTCCTTCATGGGCTGTGATAAAAAAAAAAGTGGTGGCTCCCATTTTGTATGAGAAGTACTGAATATCTTCAAACACTACTTACCTGATAAGAAACTCAGACATTTCCATGTCAATAGATATGGACGTGATCGGGTTGCTGGACAGTTATCAATTGTAGCTTGTATCTCACCTACAAATTGGTGAATTTTTCTTATCAGATTAATCCGAGTGAGGTTTCCAAGCTGCCATACCTTTGTAATCACAATTGGACTCATCTATCAAATCCTATCTACTATCCTGGAAGAGGCTGATTGCATTTCAGATAGCATATGGGAGAAGTATGAACCTAATTATTCTCATTCTTACTCAGAGTAAATTGTAAGGCAGACTATGTTCTTTAGCATTGGTTAGAAAAACAAATCAAGAAAGAGAAAAGGTCAAACTGCACGTTATATTGTGTGTGTTTATTTATTTAATGCATATATCATAAGTATTCATGTATTAGTCCAGTTCTTGGAAATTAATTCTTTAAAAAAATAGAGTGCTTGAAATGACCTCTTCTTGTGTATAAATCTTTACCTTAATACAATTCTTTGAGTAGATTTATATTAATTTCGAAGCCGGTTTTGGACATATGGATTGGCTTTTACCAACTCGACCTATACACGCGAATATAGACCAGATTAAGCCCCTCTTTCGCGGCGAAATATTTTAATCTTAAAGTCGACTATTGCACGAGAATATATATATATATATATATATATATATATATAGTATTATTCGGTCCAGTTAAACCGAAGTTGGGAGTAATTCCACCAGGACAAAAAAAAATTCAACAGTGAACATTTAAATTTTCCTAGTAAATAGCTCAATGTAACTGACATTACAGAACAATAATTTCTTTAAAAAAAAACAGCATCAAATGTCCCATGAGGAGTTGTTATGCCATTAAACAAATAAACCAAACCAAGCCAAAGCGAAGCAAAATACTAGTAGTTTTTTTTTTTTTTTTTTTTTTTTTTTGGTGTTTTTGATTTATATCAAAACCCATAAAAGGATGGAAACAAATTTATAATCTTAATGTGACCGGTTTTTGTTTTTTCTTAAAGAAATATATATATATATATATATATATATGTGTGTGTGTGTGTGTGTGTGTGTGTGTGTGTGTGTGTGTGTGTATCAATTTGCCTTAAACACGCACATATTAACGCAATCCCGCACTTACGTGTATAAACGGAATTTTTTGCATTTTTATTTCTCCTGCTCCTCACCCCCGACACACTTGATGTGAGTGTCAACATACAAAATATGAGTCGCTTTATGGATGAATAAGAAAAGGAAGACCGAAAAAAAGATTAGATGCCTTACCAGTATTTTGGTTCGGTTTGGCTTGGTTTGGTTTATTTGTTTAATGGCATAACAACTCCTCATGGGACATTTGATGCTAATTGATTCAGTTGTAAATGAATGGTTGTAATCATAATTATATTTTTAATGCCCCACTTTATTGTTTCAAAAAGCTTTTATCTGTCTGTCATGGTTTGTTTACACACAGTTATATGATATCAAATGCGATATCAAATATATAATATCAAATATCCCTATCTAAAACTAATAATTTGTGAAGCAATCCCCGTGGGGTAGAAACTCACGAGCTAGACTGTGACATCGTAGAAAGCTTTGTCATTAAATAACCCATGAAGATTGATATGCCATTAAACAAAGAAACCAAATCAACCTAAGACTTTACACACAATCATATGGCTTCAAGTACCTATTCAATACTTATAATTTTTAAACATATCAATTTGATCCTCAGATGAAACCATGAAGGGAACTATCACGGGATCTGAGAGGAACGTCAATGAAGAGGTAGTTCACACACTTCAGACGTCATACCCCAGTCAGCTGGGGCAGCAGAATACATCGACTGTTTCTCAACGAGTGTCCTAGATATGACACTAAACAAGCTGATGGTGAGGCTTCAGTAATGCTGGAGCTTTGGGGAATGTGAAGTACCCTTTCATTGTCACTACTCCCGGGTCTACTTTGATCCGGAGTAGTAGCATCTAATAGGGTCCTCTTATTGGGTCAAAAAGAACTAGTGTACTTATGCTAAACTGAATTGCTTGAAAAAGGGCTGTTTATATGTATAAAAATGGATTTGGCATTAAATAATCTACAATGGTTTATATGCCATAAAACCAAACCAAACCAAACCAATCTTCAGACTTCAAAAAGAGAAACCTCACCATTTTATGCAGTTTAGGGTCACACCCAGAACGCAGAGGAGTCCCCGTAACGTAATGACTAATGTACTTGACTGCAGTATCGAAGAGAGGAAGAGAGTGAGAGTTTGAACACCAGGTTCACTTTATGACGAATGCCCTTGGCAAAGGTATTGAACTCCCTTAACCCCTCAGCTATGGGTTAAATAGTACCACTATTGTTCTTACAAAAAGATGATTATAGCATTAAATAACCCACGAAGATTGATATGCCAAAACTAAGCAAAAGAGAATACTCCAACTGAATGAACACCAAGATTATTTTCACTGTTTTACTGTTACTACCCACGCAACGATACGGATGGCTGTAGAGTCAAGAGACGCCGTGCTATCTACATGACTTGATATATATATATATATATTGTCATCCACAGACAGATCTGTTTCGTTCTATCAGAACTCATCAGTGTGGCTAGACAGTATCTCCCCGCAGCTGGGATCGAAACCCGGTTGACTGAAACACCAAGCCGAGCTTCTAACCATTTAGCTACAAGGAGAAATTAGCTACGAATTACATTTTTAAACGGTTATGAATCACAATTAGTATTGTTTACATACATCCGTTCAAACGGCCGCCGAGATCTCAATTCAAATACGAAGAGACTTGCAAAGGCGCTAATGGCAACACGAATACTTCTTCGCTAGAGAACTCAACCCTACGGGGGTAGGGGAGTATATATATCTATTGTCATCCACAGACAGATCTGTTTCGTTCTATCAGAACTCATCAGTGTGGCTAGACAGTATCTCCCCGCAGCTGGGATATAACAACCCCCTCCTTACGGGCAGGATGTGACACAAGATCAATTTTTAATATGGAATTTGACATTGAACTTGCCCAGTCGGCTGGGGCTATAGAATACACTGACTACATCTCTGCAGAGGGGTAAGTCTTCCTCCCCAGCAAAGACCCAACGAGTGTCCTGGATATGACACTAAACAATCTGAAGGTGAGGTTCTAGTAATGCTAGAGCTTTCGGGAATACAGAGCACATCTTCATTGCCATCGCTCCCAGGTCCACTCTGGCCTGGAGTGGTAGCACCTAACAGGGACCTATCTATGGGTCAAATAGAACTAAACCATGTACTTATGTTAAACTGAATTGTTTGAATTAGAATTGTTTGACTAAACTGAATAGCTTAAAACAGAAATGTTTTTGATAAACTGTCTACTTACATTTAAACTATGTACTTATGCTAAACTGAATTGTTTAAAATGAAACTGTTTTTGTATGCTAAACTGAATTGTTTGAAATATAACTGTTTTGACGTTTAACTGTATATAAATAAAAAAATAGAACTAAAACATGTACTTATGTTAAACAGAATTGTTTTAATTAGAACTGTTTGACTAAACTGAATAGCTTTAAATAGAAATGTTTTGACAATTAAACTGTGTACTTATGCTAAACTCAATTGTTTGAAATAGAACTGTTTATTTGTATAAAAATAGATTTGGCATTAAATAACCTACAGAGGTTGATACGCCATAAAACACAAACAAATAAACAAACAAACCCATGAGGACTAATTAATCTTGATAAAGAAATATCTTCAACATTATACTGAATGACTTTTAGTATCAGACCCAGAACACACACCCCTTGTCTTGGGTAGTGTTTTAGCATTTGCAATGGATGCAGTCAGCATAACCTAAGCCCCACCATATAATGATTTTGCTATATTTCATTATATGGAACTTTCTTTTTCCACTCATAAAAGTAAGCTCTTCATGGATTAGTGTTTACAAACTATCCAGAATTCCTATTTACACCTTCAAGATCAAAAGTGCCAACCACGCATACATTGAATCTAATGTATTTTTTAAAATTCTTCTTTTTTTAACACTTGAATTAAAGATTAAAGAAACTGTTATATCAACTCAGTCTGGATTTATATTTAACAAGAATGATTATCAGCTTTAGCAGAATAAATTCCAGAGATTCACCTTGCAAATAACAGGACGATTATCAGCGGGTGGCAAATGTGATTTACTGAATCGTTTGCACGTCCTTCCATGTCCTTCTACATCCTTCCATGTCCTTCCACGTCCTTCGCACAGTAAACAGCGAGAACCGAACTAATGCAACCCAATTTAGAATTCGCGTCCTGTTAAATGATCGACTGGACTTTTGATAGATCTATTGGATTTAACAAGTTTGGCACAGGGATCATATGATATCAGTCTATCAAGTAGTGAAACCGATTGTGTAAATACGAGGATCATTCAATAAATAAAAAAAATATATCTATCTATCCTTCAATAAAAGAGGGGTTTTTTTTTAAAAGAAAAAAAAAATTTTTCTGAATTTTTTCCATTCATGTATACTATTTTGGAATTGATTTATACTTTACTTGCTTGGTTGGTTTGATGGCATATCAACCATTATGGGTTATTTAATGCCAAATTCTGTTTTTGCATATATATTTAATATATATGAATGTAAACTTATTTTGTAGATACAACAGTTTAAATGATCAAACCGTTATTTTTCTAACGATTCAATTTATGATCAGTCAGCAAAATTAAATGGTTTTGTTTTATGGCATATCAAGCATTGTACGTTATCTAATGCCAAATCTATTTTAAAAACTGATCTATTTCAAACAATTCAGTTTAGTATAAGTACACAGTTTAGTTCTATTTGACCCATAGATAGGAGCCAATCAGGTGCTACCACTTCGGGTCAGAGTGGACCTGGGGGCGATGGCAATGAAGAGATACTTTACATTCTCTAAAACTTCGGCAGTACTTCAGTACTCACCATCAGATTGTTTAGTGTCATATCAAGGACACTCATTCAGGAAGTCTTAACTCTCTACAGAGAAACAATCGGTGTATTCTACCGTCCCAGCCGACTGGGCCAGAATTGGTTTATAGCACAAAATAATTTCTATCTGGCAAAAATATTTCTTTTGAGGTTATTCGAAACGGCAGCACATCAAACAGAGTGCTCCTGGCTTGAACAAAAGTTTTCCATCAAATTTCTGTTGGTTGAGAAGTGCAAACCACATAAAATTTACAGAAGAATATGGGGTATGTACAAAAAATGTTTTTATAAAAAAAATCCTTACAAATGAACTAAACGTCGGTTTGCCAATACGAGGCTAAGTTGAAAAGACAGTCCATACAGTTGAAACATATTGACTCTCCAGGCAAGCAGTCATTAAATAAGGTCAAAATGATATTTTCTAGACATGAAAGAAGACCTCCCAATTTATTTCCTTTAAAAAATTGCAACTGTAAATAGCGCCTCCTACTGGTAACTCTATAGGCAATTCTAACCTAGTTGATTGAATAACCCTGGTATTTTTTATAATCAATTTAATTTCAAATCAATTTCATCTCTTTCAAAATAGTTCTTTTGGTCCAAAGAACACACCATCGAAAACATTATTCCGACAATTGGAAACAATGCTAGAAGTTCATCACGAACTGTTGTATGTTACCAACAATTTTCAAATGGTGACCATGGAATTGAGTTTGATTTTTGAAAACAGGCAAGAACACACCTTCGAAGACAGTGTTCCAACAATTGGAAACAGTGCTAAAAGTTCATCACGACCTGTTGTATGTTGCCAAATATTCTCAAAGAAACGGGAAAGAGAAGAAGAGGCCATGGTATCACAGAAAAATTATTTGTTAACCGAGAGAGTGTCGATAAATTAATAAGACTGATTTTTTTTCAACACGTCAACACTTTAGAAAATTTACAAAGTTAATATTAATTCATAACCAATCATGCTCATCTTCAAACGTCTTACAGTCCTAACTTTTGTCCCATTTTCCTTAGCTGGTCAAGTGATCGGTCAACCAGAACGAGTCTATCTTCTACAATCTCTCAGCGATCAAAAAATTCATTTTCCCTCCAAAAACATATGCCTTTGAACTCCATAAGTCAGTCTTTACTTGTCAAATGTCTCTTGTCCTATAATTTATTTTCAATCAGGGTTGACAACCTGAAGTTTTTAAGTGATGCTAGTTCATCATAATTTGTTACTCGTTATTAATAATTTCCGAAAAACTTCTGCGAGTGCTTTTTTCATTCTGTCATCATTTCTGCAAAATTAATATATATATATATATATATATATATATATATATATATATATATATATATATATATATATATATATAAAGTTAATCAATGTTAATTCGTCAGCAGGCATTCTCACTTTCAAACATCTTCAATTTTACCCCATTTTCCTTTGCAAGTCAAATGACCAGTCAACTACAAAGAGGTGGCTCTTTCACAATCTACTGGTCATTTAAAAATTACTTGTATCACCTCAAAACATGATCCCAAAATAGAAATCGATCACAACAAACCCGTATTAACTAGTTAATTGATTCTGTTGCATTGTCCAGAGCTTTCACACAGAAATTGATCTTCTGCTCAATTTTTGGAACACAGTCAAACACACACTAAATAATTCAAGATTAATAATCCAAGAAGGTGAGTTTGGTGACAAAATCAGGAAAAATATTTTCCAACGTCTTCAAGGTCAACACTGCTTAACTCATTACAGATCAGAAAAAATATAAAAATAAGTATCATCATTTTCTAAACTAATGTGGCATATATATATATATATATATATATATATATATATATATATCGGATGTTTTGTGAGATTCTATTCGTGAAGTTGTGGTGTTTGTGTTATTCGAAGGATAGTTGGTTAACTTCGGGAAATAGTGTTGTGGCTTCGTGGTTTAGAAGGGTTTTGGATACTTCTAAGTATTTTTGTACAATACACACACACTGACACCTGGTTGTTCGTCCAACACTTGCTCGTTTGTGTGAAGGGGTACACAGGAGTACATCACTTATGAGTTCGCCTTCACTTCTCCAACAGTGTCCCGCATGTCTGGTTCGTCTAATTTAGATGGTTTTTGTGATAGATGGTAGGTGGCCGTACAGCTGCTATTTTGTGGAGTGTTGACTCCAGGACTTGTTCAATACAAATCGTAGCATTCTTGCATCAAAATTAATCTTGTAAATTATAAGGATCGACTGGCAACTTTGAATATTTTATGTCACGTGTTTTGCCTACAAGAGAAATTACGCGCTTAGTGTAACAGTTATCGTCGTAGGAAATGGAATCGTCCACCCGAGTTCAAAAAAATTCACTTAGCACTAATGACAATGGAAAAGCAATGGGTCTATATTTGGGTAGACGGTTTTTTTTCTTTAGCCTTGGTAAGACAATCAGTCTAGAAGGGAAACCGGTTAAAAATTGACCTTGTGTCACATTTTTGTGGCAGAGGGATCTAGTAAATACTTAGAAGATTTTCAAGATGATGTTCATAATATTCTCTCTCTCTCTCTCTCTCTCTCTCTCTCTCTCTCTCTCTCTCTGTGCGTACATATATATCGAGAGAGAGAGAGAGAGAGAGAGAGATAACGTTAAGAACTATTTGAAGTCATTTCTCTTATATATATATATATATATATAGGGTGTCTTGATATACATGGGACCCATGTGACTGAAAATAACTCTACTAATAATAAGGTTGTGTTCTTTTTTGTTTCAGATTTGAAAATATATGCAATAAAAACTATTAATCTTCGATCAAAAAGCCTTCGACAAGAGAGGAAATTTTTTTTGGCGTCACAACTTATTTGGGGAGAATATTATTCAAAACTGTACAAGCAAAATTTCGCAGGAAATTTAACTTTAATAATAATAATCCCCAGAAAAGCCAAAATTATCGTTACGTACACAAATTTCAAGCCACAGAGTCAGTAAACAACCTCAATAAGAAGGTAGAATATCATTGATCTGGCAGGAAGTTGACTGCAAGATGTCCTGACAATGTATATGCGGTGTGTAATCCTGTCGGAAGGAGTCCGAAAAAGTCCCTCGGAAGACGTTCCCAAGAACTTGCTCTTTCACGTGTATCGTTGCAAAGAATCTTAAAGAAGGATATCTAGCTATACCCATAAAGAATCCAGATCAAGTATAAACTCACACTGGATTACATGGAAAAAAACGTTTAGTAATGTGCCGGTGGTTTGAGAAGTTTGAAGAGGATCCTGATTTCTTTAATGATGTTTGGTTCAGCACACTTCTGGCTCTGTAGATATGTCAATAGCAATAACTGGGTGTACTGAAGCGCAGAAGCCCCAGACGAGTGGCTTCAGAGGCCCCTGCACTCTGTGAAATACAAGGCCTGGTTAGCCATTTCAAAGCATGGAAGAATCGACCGTTTTGGTTTGAAAACGCAAGTAGTCACTATCGCAAAGAAGCTGTACATGGATGTGCTGAAGAAGTTCTTGAGGGCACTTCGAACACGTCGGGGTTTGAATCGAAATGTTTAATGGTTCCAGCAAAATGGGGTAACTCCACATACAGTCAACATAACGATGGAGTGGCTCGACCATCAATTCCCCCGATCTGAACCTCCCCACCAATATTTTTATCTCAGAGGTTTCTTGAAAGACAACGTGAATGAGAACAATCCATAATCCATTGATGAACTCAAAGTGGTCCTCAGTCAGAAGATCCGTATAATACCGAAAAAAGAGTACGTCAAGGTGATTGACAACTTCACTCGACTCAGCACAATGGCGGTTATTTGGAACACGTCCTGTAAAAAATGCATCCTTTGAGCTAGATACATCAAATCCTTGTTATTTTTTTAATTGGTATTTTATTAGCGTCCATAACATGCAATCCTTTTTTGAGTTTCTTGTCTCAGTAATAAATTATTATCATATTAATGGGTTGCATCTATTTTGAGACACGCCTTAATATTAAAGAACTGCATTTTGAAAGATCTTTTGTTCTGTATGAACTTACCCAACCCCTCCACTATGAGCAGGATACAGATCAATGTTGTTTTTTTTGCCTGATGAATACATAAGCAAGAAACTGACAATTACCAAGTGCCGTTGACTATGTGCCAATACTATAATTTAAATTTCATCATCTTCAAGTCGTGTTAACAGCACTGAGATCCCTGACACTTTTTCTCATTATCCATCCCTTTCATCCATCGTTCCTGGCTGCTCTCCAAGGCTGCATCTTGTGTTCTTATTGAGCTAATATAAGTAAGTCAAAACTGGTCAGCTAAAACTGGCACGTCAATGTGCAGGAGACCATAAGCGAACGTGGTTAATGAGTTTGTCCAAGTTTCTCCAGCAGAGCCCTGCATGTTTTGTTTGTCAAACTTAGAAGAGTTTTCCAAAAGGGAGAGAAGTGACCGTACAGTAACAGTTTTGTGGGGCGGGGGTTACTTCCAGGATTTGTTCCCATCTGGATTTTCCCGATGCGTTTTGTTTGCGTCTATGTGATGCATCCATAGAGCAGCATTACCACAGCCACAGCTTCTCTATCAATGGAACCTGAAACAAAGAAACTTTGAAGAAATCTTGTTTTATTCTATTAGAGAGATCAGATTTCCACCTAATCGAAAACCTGTCAATAGCAGCCCACGTGTTTCCTATGTTATGTTGGCATCGCTTTCAGTAGATGAGATATTACTGCTGAAGTCTGTGAACTTATCCATTAATTTTAGAGGCCTATCACTTAAAATGGAGATGGCTCTTTTTCGTTTAAAATATATGAACTCTGTTTTATTTGCGTTCTCATAGAAGCCAGCGCTTCTTGCTGCCTACTCCAGGCCAAGAAGTAAGGATTCGACTTGAGCTCGTGTATTTTGAGAAGCGTTAGATCATCAGCGTAGTTTGCTTCTGTTATTGTTTCTGCTGGATACTGTCTGTTTCTTGGCTTTTATTTCTCCATCGAGGTTCGAAATACGTTGTCGTGGCAGATTATTAACATGTTTGACGTTAATGTATCTCATTGCAAGACCCCGACAATAATGTCGAAGAAGACGGCGTCGCAATCAGGACAGCGAACAATTGCTTCCGTGTTTTTGTAGAGCACCACTATAGTTATGATAGTTTCTACGAACAATTATGCCGTCTCGAGAATTTTTACACGTACTCTTTCAATGATTCGGTCGATAGTCCGATTCTGTGAAGTTGTCGCTCGATATCTCCAAAAACCGTTCTAGTTTTTCGTCAGAATTTTCTCTACTTACGGTCAGATACGGTTGAATAACAAGTCATTATAAACCTTAGCAGCTGTTGCCGTAAGGGTTATGTAGCTGTGTAAGAGCTTTCTTCCAGAGTTTTGCTTTTATGAGGAGGTTTTTCTTTCTTTCTCTGTCATTACTTTCAAGACAGTACTCCTTGCAACACCAAATAAGTCAGCGGTTTTGTTACACTAGTGCCTACCATATCAGCACCAACAATTTGTCTTCTTTTAAAGTCTGATAGGTCTGCTATTTTAATGAATTTTTATTAATTTCTTCCGATGATATCTGTAAAAAAAACAACAATTTTAGTAAAATAAGGCGAGAAAAATTGATAATAAATAAAAAAAAACATAAAAATAACAAACGTTTGATGGTTTTATAGGAGTTTCAAATTATGATACAAAAATTCTTTGCCCAGTCGGTTGGGGCTGTAGAATATACCGACCCCCCAATGAGTGTCTTGCTTATGACCCCTTCATTGCCATTGCTTACAGGTCCACTCAAGACCGGAATGGTAGCACCTGATAGAGCCCTATTTATGGGTTAAATAGAACTAACTGCATACTTATGCTAAACTGAGCTGTTTGAATTAGAACTGTTCGATTAAACTGAATAGATTGAAATAGAAATATTTTTGACAATTAAACTGTACTTATGCTAAACTGAAATGCTTGAAATAGAACTGTTTTAACATTGAAACTGTACTCGTGCTAAACTGAATTGTTTTATATAGAACTGTTTTGACATTTAACTGTGTGTGGAGAAAATCTATATTTATGCTATACTGAATTGTTTGACTAAATTAAATTGCATGAAATAGAATTTTTTTACAATTAAACTATGTACTTACATTTAAACTGCGTGCTTATGCTAAAGTGAATTGTTTGAAATAGAACTCACAGTTTGTATAAAAATAGATTTGGCGTTAAATAACCAACAAAGGTTAATATGCCATTAAACCCAACCAACTAACCAACAACTTAAATTCTATGTGTTTCCATTATTTTATCCAACTTCTGTATCTACCCAGCACCTCTGTCACAGGCAATTTGCAATAGAAAGTCAATTTTTCAGCGGTACAATACAAGTGTGAATTCAGTTTTCCATCTCCTTTACAAGTTGCCGAACCAAGAACGAGAATGAAATACTTTTATTTATACCTCTCCCAAGAGTTCTAGCGCTTTGTGAAATGCAATCAGCCTCGTTCCAGAATTCGAACTCGGTTCCCGGTATCTATTTCCAACGACGATAACCGCAATAGTACCCGCTTCCATTTATCGTTTAAATACGTGCGTTTTATCGTGTCTGTGTTCCGGGGGACTTTCCTCAGGTACAGCTCGTTGGTTATATTCTATAATCCTCATTAATAAATCTTAATAAATCGCTCGAAAGCTTTTTAAGCGCTTCTTAGTCAATAAGTCCCCTCCCCTGACGTTATTTCCCAGACGCGATCACACTGTAATTTACACGCAGCGAACTTTAACGAAAAACATGAAATGGTACTTCGTTCGACATAAGCAAAGCTGCCAAGTTTTCTGAACGACCAAAATCGATTTCAAATTTCGCATTCTTTGATTTTATCACATTTAAGGATCAAAGCTTGAATCATAAAGAAAAATTGGCATAACGTAACCTATTTGCTCGGAGTAAATTGACATGATCATTTAAGAGAACACAGCTCATTAACCTTAATTTACGGGCATATATATATATATATATATATATATATATATATATATATATATATATATATATATATATATATATATGTACAAAGGAAGTACGTTTTAAAACATGGGATGGCCAAATTTAGCCGAAAATTTAGAAAAGAGGTCTTTGATGTATTTGTGAATGATACTTAACCAGAAGATGGTAGTCAGAAAAAAAAAGGAAGAGAACGTTAAAGCGGCATATTTGAAAAGAAAGAAAACAGGTCGACTAGTCAGTGACTGCACGGCTCCAAATTGAATAGCCGCCAAACAATCACCATTCAATCGGGAACTCGGGATCGACAAACATTCTGATTGTTATCAAAATAAAAGAACTTGCACCAGCCAGGAAATGCTCGTTTACGGACTGTTATTTGCATAAAGAGATTGGTATCACCGAAAGGTTTATTGGAAATAGCCAGTGGCTTGAAAGGTGATTGTTTCTCGAAGCGCTTCCTGGCTTTACTTTGACGATATTTGATCGCTCATTTGAAAAATCATCCACTTTCTCAGTTCGTTCCAGCAAACACTGCTCTTAGTAGACAGTTTTTAGTTATATAAGTTACTAGACGATTCATGAACCTGTTAGATTCCCGTTGTGATAGGTTGGTTGGTTGGGTTTTTATGGCATACCAACCTTTGTAGGTTTAAATGTAAGTACACAGTATTATTGTCAAAAAACATTTCTGTTTCAAGCTATTCGGTTTAGTCAAACAGTTCTAATTCAAACAATTCAGTTTAGCATAAATATGTAGTTTAGTTCGATTTGACCCATAGATAGGGCCCTATCAGGTGCTACCATTCCGGGCCAGAGTTGACCTGGGAGCAATGGCAATGAAGAGGTGCTCCTGAAGCATTCCCGAAAGCCTCAGCTTCACCGGAACCTCGCCATTAGATTGTTTAGTGTCTTGTCCGGGACATTCGTTGGGAAGGGTGTCTTACCTCTCTGCAGAGATGCAGTCGGTGTATTTTACAGCCCCAGCCGACCCGGCAACGTTGTAATAGGGCCCCAACGGTATATCGATGCGCCCATTTAGGGGGAACTCAGTGTTTCTAATTATCGTTTCATTATCTCCGAAATATCGGCAATTGGGATCATTATAAAATAAAGTTTTACTGCAAACCTAGAGACAGTAAAATTATAATTTAGAACTTGATCTATTCTCAAAGTTAGACAGTCATGTCGGCGAGGCTTACGCTGACTGTATCTACTGCAGAGGAGATGCCCGTGGTGTAATGGTTATCGTCGTAAGAAATGGACACGGCGACACGAGTTCAAATTCTGGACGAGACAAATTGCATTTCACATAGCACTAATACCTTCGGGAAAGGTATGAATCCAATTATTCTCCCTCCAGCTATGGGTGAATAGTAGGACAGACAGGGTTCTTCAGCTTTGGTGGAGCAACTAGTCTAGGAGAAGGAAAACTCTGAATTCAAACCTGTTAAACTTCGCTTAAAAATTGACCTTGTGTCATATCCTGCCCGAGCGGAGGGGTTGGTAAATATGGTATCTACTGCAGAGGTTAAGACCCCCCCCCCATATCATAAAAGAGGGCCCTGGATATGATGCTTCATTGCATCTGTTAACGAGGGTCTAGTTCTAAAGATCTGGGAAGTTTGGAACACCTCTTCATTGCCATTACTCCCAGGTCTACTCAGACGCGCAACGGTAATACCCGTTTGTGTCCCATAGATTTGTTTAAAAATTATTTGTTTTCGATAAAACCAAGTGCAAAAACAAAAAAAAATGTAAATGGGAATGTACAATGAATGCGATTCCTTGACATCAAAGCATGAAATGCCCCTAAATGGGTTGATATGCCGTTAAAATCAACTACTCTAATTTAGATCATCTTAAGTATATTGTTCTAATGAAAATCTCACGATGACGTGATGTTGTTGCTTCTTTGATTGATTTTAACGGAATATCAACTCGTCTGGAGTTATTTTATACCGAGCGGTTAGGGAATTGTGTACATGGTACGTTTATGTTTTCGTTTTTTGT
Source organism: Sepioteuthis lessoniana (assembly GCA_963585895.1). Taxonomy (NCBI): domain Eukaryota; kingdom Metazoa; phylum Mollusca; class Cephalopoda; order Myopsida; family Loliginidae; genus Sepioteuthis; species Sepioteuthis lessoniana. The sequence continues at coordinate 66,992,933 of OY757919.1, forward strand.
ATTGTTATTTCTTGGGAGTGTTTGCGCAGTTATATGATATCAAGTATTCCTATCTAATACAAATAATTTTCAGAGTCACTTGGAATCAAGTATTCCAATATGATACGAACAATTCTTAACAGAACTATTTAACACAAGTCGGATCCTAACAGGTACTACTAATCTTGGTCAGAGTGGATCTGGCAGTAGTGGTAATGAAGGGGAACTCCACACTCCCTAAACCTCCAGACCTGGAGCATCACCATCCAATACAGTTCATATCCAAGGCATGCCTTAGTGTCATATTCAGGACCGTCTTTTTAGGGGGCTAGGGGTCTTACGCCAACATTTTTATACATATAAAAAGTTCTATTTCAAACAATTTAGTTTAGTATAAGTATAGTTTTTGTTAATACACAGAGTTGAATGTCAAAAGAGTTCTATTTTAAACAATTCAGTTTAGTGCGAGTACATTTTCGACGTCAAAAACAGTTCTATTTCAAATAATTAGTTTAGCAATCAAAAAAGTCCCATTTCAAACAAATCAGTTGAGCATAATGACGCATTTTAAATGTGAAAACAGTTCTATTTCAAGCAATTCAATTTAGCATAAGTACACTGTTTAGTTCTATTTGACCCATAGATAGGACCCTATCAGGTGCTCCCACTCCGGGCCAGAGTGGACCTGGGAGCAATGGCAATGAAGTGGTACTCCCCATTCCCGAAAGCTCCAGCATTACTGGAACCTCACCATCAGATTGTTTTGTGTCATACCAAGGATACTTGTTGGTGGGGTTGTACCCCTCTGCAAAGATGCAGTTGGTGTATTCTGCCGTCCCAGCCGACAGGGCTATGTGCCGTTTTGAGGCAATTTAACATCATCATCATGTCGTGCCGCTAGCACGGATATCCCTGACCCTCTCTCGCCACTTCTCCCTATCGTTCATAGCCCCTGGCAGGTCTTCAGGGCTACATCCCGTATCTTCATATAGCTGCTGAATGTAAGTTCGAGCTGGTCGTCCTGCTTTTCTCCGGCCATATGTGGGGGTCCATAGGAGTACATCACTAGGAGTGCGTAGCTCGTCACTGCATGTGTCCTGCATGTCTGGTTCGTCTAGCTTGGATAGTTTTCGTGATGGGAGGCAGGTAGCCGTTTAGTTGGTGCCTTGTGGGGTGTTGCCGCCAGGACTTGTTCAATATTGCTCGCAGCATTCTTGTGTAATTGCCGTCTAGCTTCTTCTCCAGCCGTTTAGTTAGCGTCCAAGTAGTGCATCCATACAGCAGTATCGATACGACCGCTGCCTGGAAGAAACAGCGTTTCATTTTATTGGTCAGGTCTGGTTTCCATTTGACCGATAGCCTATCGATAGCTGCCCATGCCTTCGTTAGCCGCGTGTCGATATCCTTTTCGGTTGATGAGACGCTGCTTTTATTAATATCAAATGATGATTATTTAATAACCATTGAGAATATAACGTAACTAATGGAATGAAGTCGTTGGTGTTGACGTAGTTTCGATTACAGGTAGACATATAATCTCCATTAAGATAGCTAAATAGGAATAGTTACGTGAGACCCATATGACTGTGAGCAAATTATTTGTAGTAAGAATAGTTACTTGAAATTATGTAATCCTTAAAAAATAATAGCTTCGGTATTGAACCATCTAAGTTGGTTGGTTATTTGGGTTTTATGGCATATCAACCTTTGTAGGATATATAATGCCAAATTCATTTTTATACAAATAATCAGTTCTATTTTAAACTATTCAGTTTAGCGTGAGTACAGTTTCAATGTCAACCACAGTTCTTTCTCAAACAATTCAGTTTAGCATAAATACGCAGTTTACACGTCAAAACATTTTCATTTCAAGCAATTCAGTTTAGCTTAGTACTTATTTTAGATATAAAAACAGTTCTATTTCAAGTAATTCATTTTAGCAAAAGTACGCAGTTTAATTTTATTTGACCTATAGATAGGACCCTATCAGGTGCTACCACTTCGGGCCAGAGTGGACCTGGGAGCGATAGCAATAAATGGATACTCCACATTCTCCAACGCTCCAGCTCAATTGTTTGAAATAGAACAGTTTATTTGTATGAAAAATGGATTTGGCATTAAATAGCCTACAAAGGTTGATATGCCATAAAACACAAACAAACAAACAAACAAACAATCAAAACAGCACAGGCTATTCATGCGTTTAAATTCTTGCAATGTGTTTTAAAGAAATAAAGGTTTACAGAGTACTTGGTATGGGTAATTTGCGTACTAGTTTTAACCAAACCAGGTTTAATAAGTAATTACATGGTCTTATTGATTTCTGATATTATTGTTTTATTTACAAATGCATAAAAAGCAATCCTATGTATAATATTATATAGAAATAATTCAAAATTAAATTTAAAAAATAATCTTTTTATAAGAATTCTTTTGTTTCGTTATTCTTTCTAGTTTAATATTTCATTACATTAAAACTTAAATCATGGCGCCCGAAGCGAGCATAGTTGATATTTTATTATATAAAACTTAAATCATGGCGCCCGAAGCGAGCATATTTTTGCTAGTAATAATCATTTGATGATAATTATATATCTTCTATTAAAGATTTCAATCTAAAATCTATAATTCACCTGCCTTTATATGAATTTGAAAGAGTCAATATATTAAAAAGGTTCACAATAATTGTAAGCCCTTTCATAATCAGTTGGAATATCAATATTTTAAGAGCTAATAAATTTCAAACTTATTTTAAATACTCTCATAAACAGATGTTTGTACCATACAGAAAACCCTAACTGTTACTGCCACTCAGATTGAGAGTGGATCTGAGAGTAAAATCAACGAAGGGGTCATTCTACACTCCCCACATCTCCAGAAGGGGACGCAGTTTAATATACCCTGAACGCTCCCAGAATGATCAAGCACGTATTAGGGTTAAACAGAATGCCTTTCGAACTAATGAATATGATCTCTGATCAGCGTACAGAACGCTACATATAGATGTGTCGATAGTCAAATCCTCGGATAGACAACTGACAAGTGAAGAGATACGTGAAGAACTTCATATATCCTTATTAGATGAAGAAGTTGTCTAGATCCGACAAATACAAATGCTCAAGCGGAAATTACCAAGAACTATCATTCTGAATGGAAGATTTGGGACGACTCAGAGCTAACATTAAATAGTTTGCTGTCGATTATAACAAAAGACTCTATGTACAAAGCTTATATTAGATTTCGTTTATAGTCCATACTATATACGTATTTAATCAACCTCTCCACACGAGCAGGATGTGAACCAAGGTTAAATTTTAAGCGAAGTTTAGTAGGTTTGAATTCAGAGTCCCCCTTCTCCTAGACCGTTTGCTATACCAGTATTAAAGATCCCAGACTGCCCTATTATTTTTCCATTACGGGAGAGGAAATAGTTGGATGCATACTTTTCCGAAGGATATTAGCGCTATGTAAAATTCGACGTCTCGTCCAGGATTTGAACTCGGGTCAACGTGCCCATTTTCGTACCAGTATAAGATAAAACGTACCAGTATAAGATAAAACGTACCAGTATAAGATAAAATTCTACCAAATGTTGATGATATCAACCGCCTTCTAAAAATAAAAACACAATCTGTACCAGAGGAAACGATATAGGGTATTAGATGCTGATATTCAAACAAATAAGCTAGTCTCTCTCCACCCTATTTGAATATTTGGTATAATACATCAGAGGCAATGACCTAGCCAGCGCTGCATAACTTCAGGGCAGTGGCAGCTCGTGGCATTAATTTGTGGGAGTGCTGCTTCAGAAAATGTATAAAAATTGTGTAACAGACACACTAATACAATGCTGCTGCTGTTGGTACATAATACCTTATAATTCCCTCGCTGACGTGGTACGCGTGTTGGCCGAGCGGTCTGATACAACGTATAACGTAAAGTTGGGCGGGTTTCGATCCCAGCCTCAAGCGTCTTACGTGTCTAGCCACACTGAATAGTTGTTATACAACGAAACAATCTGTCTGTGGATGACAATATATATAAGAGGTTTATGGTTCTTGCTAGCTCACTTGGTGAGTTAATGTAGGACCAAATGTTGCACTACTGTGAAATATCAATGATATATATATATATATATATATATATGTGTGTGTGAGTGTGTGTGGTTGGTTGGTTGGTTAGTTTTTTGGGTTTATGGCATATCAACCTTTGTAGGTTATTTAACGCCAAATCCATTTTTATGCAAATAGTCAGTTCTATTACAAATAATTCAGTTTATCATGAGTACACAGTTTAGTTGTAAAAAACATTTCTATTTCAAGCTATTCAGATTATACAAACAGTTCTAATTCAGCTAATTCAGTTTAGTATAAGTTCAGATTTTGTTTAGACACAGTTAAATGTCAAAAACTTCTATATTAAACTATTCAGTTTTCTGTTAATGCAGTTTCAATTCAAGCAATTCAGTTTAGGATAAGCATGCAGTTTAATTGTAAGTATAGTTTAATTTCTATTTCAAGCAACTCAGTTTAGCATAAGTATGCAATTGATTATAAGTTAACCCATATCAGGCGCTACCATTCCGGGCCAGAGTGGACCTTGGAGCAATGGCAATGAAGGGGTGCTCCCCATTCCCCAAAGCTCCAGCATCACAAGAACCTCACCATCAGATTGTTTAGTGTCATATTCAGGACTCTAATTGGGATTTTGTGCCCCTCTGCAGAGATGCAGTCAGTGTATTCTACAGCCCCAGCCGACTGAGCAATACACAGAGTTAATGTCGAAACAGTTTTATTTTAGATAATTCAGTTTAGTATAAGTACACAGTGTAGGTATCAAAATAGTTCTATTTCGAGCAATTCAATCTAGCATAAGGTCTCAGTTTAAATGTCGAAACAGTTCCATTTTAAACAACTTAGTTTAGCATAAATACGCAGTTTAAATGCAAAAAACAGTAAACTTAAAGCTCTGTTTAGTTCTATTTAACCCATAGAGAGGACCCTTATCAGATGCTACCACTTCGGGGCAGAGTGGAACAGTGAGCGATGTCAATAAAGGGGTACTCTGCGTTCCCCAAAGCCCCAGCATTACTGGAACCTCACCATCAGATTGTTTAGGGGCATATCAGGCCACTCGTTGAGGAAGTCTTACCCCTCAGCAGAGAAGCAATCGGTGTATTCTACAGCCCCAGCCGACTGGGCAAATATATATATATATATATATATATATATATATATATATATATACATATATATTACATGGTACTGTCTGTGACCCTAGGTTTCATAAAGACCTTCACTCTGTCCGACGATTGCTGATTGCATGAAACCCAGGTCATAGATAGATAGATAGATAGATTCTGTTACTTGCAAATATAAATAAACATATATTTTTTAGTAAAAAATAGGAGGAGCTACAGTTCTTCTACTTCTGGGTGAGGTTTCAAGGTGCTTAGGTACTGATTGTAACCTATTGGGACGATATAATCTTTGGCTTCTTGCTTTCTTAGTTAAATGATATATCAACCTTCCAGGATTATTTAACGTCAAAGTCATCCTTGTAGGAAAACAGTATTTGTGCTATTTGACCATAGTTGGTGGGGCGATAAGAGAGTTCATACCTTTCCCGAGGGCATTAGCTCGAAAGTGAATGTCATTGTGTTACTGGATTTTGAACTCGCATTTTAGATATTATGTCACCAGGACTCCCCCATATTTTCTTTTTTCTTTTACATTTTTGTTTGTTTGTTTTTGTACATTTACTGCCCTATTTTAAACTATAGATAACATTCAGAAATAAATCGTTGGTAATTTCTTTCGTTTTTTATTTGCTGAATTAATAGCTCTTGATATGCTTAATGAAAATAAATTAAATATAATCTTACAATAAAAAAAAAGAAAATGAATGAAAAAAATGAAAGATTTGGTTTTGGCAAATAAGTAGATCACTTTTTTTGGTAAATATATCTGTCTAATTTTTTTTTTTTTTTTAGTAAAATTTTCATAAATTATAAGCAAGCATTTCGACTGATAATAACGCTAACGTTACCGATTTGTAAGAAGATCAAACTTGAGAATATTTGTAAAAGTTACCAACAAAACAATCGCTTATTAAAAATCAAATTATTTAAAACACACGTTATTAAAACCTACGATTGAAAATAGATAATAATTCAAATATTCATGTTCAATCCTTTTTTTTCTAATAACCTGTATTCTTTCTTTCTTTCTTTCTTTCTTTTTTGATGAGCTATTTTAATTGGTTTAATTTGGTTTCTTTGTTTAATGGCGTATTAGCCATCGTTGTAGAAGAACAGTAATGATACTATCTATCGCATAGATGGGGAAAATAAGGGCGTTCATACTTTTTCCAAGGGTATTAGTCCAAAAATGAACGTAATAACGTAACTGAAGTTCGAACTCAATTATTACGATGTTGCTGTCACGTTTTCCATCAGATCTATTGGATCCTAAGATAAGCCCCTAACAGAGTCAGAATGCACCTGGGAATCATGGCAATGAAAGGGCCCTACGTATTCCCCAGAACACCAGAAATGAAGCCTCGCCATCAGATTCAGGGCACATTTGGGGTGAGGGAAGCCCTACCTCTTATCAGGGGATACAGTCAGTGTATTCTAAGCCCCGTCGACCGGTTGTTAAACGATTTTAAAACCAAAAACATAAATCAACTAGCTGGGACAAAATCGTTACATTTGTTAAGTTATATAGCAGTCTCTTCAGATACGGGAAGAAGCGGTTGTTTAGACGACACAATTTTATATAGAACCTGAACGGACAAAGAAATAGACTCAGCTGCTGAAGAAAGTGGTTATCTCGAAGAGATGAACAGATCCGATTTAAAGTCTTAAATTTTTGTCATAATCCGAAGCCGTTGTCAGTTCAAATATAGATTAGATATAAATCTGCCTGCCTCATAGCTGAAATGTTTATACATTATACCAGGCATTAGATGCTGATATTCAAAGCAGACAAGCAGGTCTCTCCCTACCCCATTCTGATATTTGGTGTCATACTCTCTTCCAACATACGAGGCAATGACCTAACGAGCACTGCAGAACTTCAACTTTGGTTTGATTCGGTTTGGTTTTATGGCATATCAACCATTGTTGGTTATTTAATGCCAAATCTTGTTTTTACATATATATAAAATATGTGATTTGTAAACACATTTTGTTGATACAGACAGTTAAATGATCAAACGGTACTATTTCTAACAATTCAATTTAGCATAGGTCTACAAAGTTTGATGATTCCAAGTATTGCTATGTATTACTAAAATTCCCGGTCGAGTCATACCAAAGACTCAAAAAATGGTACTTGATGCTGCCTTGCTTAACACTCAGCATTATAAAGTAAGGATCAAGGGTAAAGTGGAGCAATCCAGGGAAAGGAGTTGCGCCCTTCCCAATACTTCGGTGTAGTAGCTATTGAAAAGGGAGCCTGTGGGTCATCATCGACTAAGGTCACCAACTTTACTTACTCACTTACTAACAATTCAATTAAACATCAGTCATTTGTTTACACACAGTTAAATGATCGACTAAGGTCACCAACTTTACTAACAATTCAATTAAACATCAGTCATTTGTTTACAACTAAGGTCACCAATTAAACATCAGTCATTTGTTTACGACTAAGGTCACCAACTTTACTAACAATTCAATTAAACATTAGTCATTTGTTTACACACAGTTAAATGATCAAACAATTCTATTTCTAACAATTCAATTTAGCATAAGTCATTTGTTTGCACTCAGTTTGATGTAAGACAGTTCTATTTGATCCATTGATAGTACCCTTTCAGGTGCTACCACTCCGGATCAGAGTGGACCTGGGAGTGATGGTAATGAAGGGATACTCCCCATTCTTCAAAGCTCATGCATTAATGGAGCCTCACCATCAGATAGTTTAATGTCATATCTAGGACACCTGTTGCGGCAGTGTTACCCTAGTGCAGAGATACAGTCTGTGTATTCTTCAGTCCCAACCAACTAGGCCACTCGTTGGGGGAGTCTTACTCCTCTGTAGGGATGCAGTCGGTGTATTCTACAGCCAACTGGGTTAAGACTTCGGGGTGATGCTCCAGTAGTGTATAACTCGTGAACGCAACCTAGGTAAAAGTAAAAAGTTGGCGACCGTAGTCGAGGGCAACCCACTGGATCTCTTTTCGGTAGCTATTACACTAAGGTGTAGGGGAGGGCGCTACTCCATTTCCAGGATTGCTACACTTTACCCTTGGTCTGTACCTTATAATGCTGAGTGTTAAGCAAGGAGGTATCAAGCACCATTTTTTCAGTTTTTGGTATGACTCGACCTGAGATTGAACCCAGGTCTCCCGGACCATTGCCGAACATGCTAACCATCATGCCAATGTCCAATGGACGATATAACGAAAGAAAACAGTAGATATTGTTCTTTCTTGTAATAGAATTGCATTTTAAATAGGATACATATTGTTTTTTTTATTTACTAGGTTGGACTGAAAAATTAATCGGCTAAAAGGTTTATATGATGACTTCATATATGCCGTTAGTATCTTGGTCAGCCTATGAACTTTTCAGTCGATCGTCGTACATATCATACCCGACATTTAATAGTGCTGGGACCCTATATGGCTTAAAAGTTATCGCCATAAAGAAATTGATTCGATGAGTCGGTTCTAGTGGCGGACGAAGTAGCTCATGTTTCACTTCAAGTTAATACTTATTGGAAAGGCATGAATCCTTCTTTTCCTTGCCTCCCATCCAGGTATAAGTAAATAGTAGGTCAGACTGATTTCTTTAGCAAAAGTTCGAGGAAAAAAAAAATGAATTCAAAATCTGAGGGATGTTTTTCAGAAGAACCTGTGGCACATTGATGCACGATTCTTTTGTTTTAAACTCATCCTAAAAGTGTACGAGGGAGTCTTTGTGGCGTAGTGGCTTACGCACTGGACTGCGACATCGTGGTAAGCGAGTTCAAACCCCAGTTACGATTCTACGTTCACTTTCGGACTAATACTCTCGGGAAAAGTATAAACTCCTTAATCCCTACAACAACTATGTATTAAATAGTACATCATTTGTTCTTCGATAGGAATGATTTTGGCATTGAATAACCTATGAAGATTGATATGCCATTAAGCAAAGAAGCCAAAATCAAAACGTAAAGCTGGTTCTACACAAGCCTTCACCATTATAAACAAATCTCCTGTTTAGATCGTCCTACTGTTCACACCTTTAACTGATTTATTGAGCCTTCATATGATGAGGTCGATAAAAAGGATATAACGACCACCACCCCACAAAGATAGGTATATATATATATATATATATATATATAGAGAGAGAGAGAGAGAGAGAGAGATTTTAATAGGGTGTAAAGTACGGGAATCATATTTTATTCATCAAAATGATAAAACAGACTGAAGCGACCCTTTCGTCCGGCGCTTTTTCACCAAAATACACCGGAATCGACTTAAAAAATGAATATAAGATATCACTGAGGAGTGGGGTCCAATTAAAAAAAAACTCAACTCCCACGATTCCCACCAAATTCCCTAAACTGTCAAAATATATCAAATTGCTTCTTCTGCCCTTCAAGGTAGGGCAGTATAACGGAATAGCTATAGCCTCTAAAAACGCAAGATGTTGTTTAAACCTAGACTGACCGAGGGCTAAATAGTCTGATGACTGCTTCTCTGCAGTCATCAGAATATTTAGCCCTACATATACAGTGATCAGCCAAATGATCATCAATGGCCGACTCTTGTAACTCGGAAGACCTGGATGTAGTATTTGAGGCCGTCTTAATTCCCATGGGACGGGCAATTTAACTCGAACTTCCACCCCTTGAATAGTCCTATCTATATTGTCAGCATCACACTGACATTAAAATTTATTAACCGCCTTACTTTTTTGTAGAATATATATACATATATATATATGTGTGTGTGTGTGTGTTTGGAGAAATGGTAGATTTTGTTAAATCTGACAAGATGATAAAAATATGTAAAAAAGTGAATAAACCAAACATTTACAACGGGTTTAGTAGTGATATTTCGTTCTTGTTGGTTTATCCACTTTTCCACTTATTTTTATCACACACACACACACACACACACATATATATATATATATATATATATATATAAGGAATAGATCAACTAGTGAATTTGGTACTTCAGATTTTATTTCATATAACTATGCCCTGCATGTCTTTCAAACCTAATAGTCGTCTTCAAGAGGTTAATAATGGTTAGGACAGTGTTTTTGGCTTTATAGTGGACATTGTTGTAATAGGGTTATGATTCTTTTTAATTCTAGGAAAATAGAAAACGCATATAAAACGAAGCATTGCTTAAATCTGGCACAATATCGTGATAAGTGGACACTTAGTGAGTATAAGACTCACTAATACACTGCTAACCAAATTCCTTAGTCATTACTCAATGCGCAGCGTCCATAAAACGGAGAGTATCTTATTTGCTACAACTCATGATATACGAGGCGACTTGGAAGAATCGAACTCAATAATATTAGACTACTAACCTAGCTCCTTAACCATTACAAACTGCTAAGCGTCTATAAAATGAATCCTACCTTAAAATGTTTGCAAGGTTAGATATATAAGGCACCTAGTGAGAATAGAACTCACAAACATTCGATTGCTAAATTTAGTTCCTTAACTTCGCAGAACGCGAAGTGCAGATAAAATAAAGCGTAGCTTAAATTTGGCACCAGGCCGCACTTACTGGGCACCTAGTAAAGATCAAACTGACTCATCTGTGGCAATGGATCAGCGAGGATAGCTTGCTACCTTTTACTCAAAGGCGAGATGCCCTGGGCTACTGTCGTCGCTGCTTGACCGCACCGGACCCAACAGTGCAAACGGGTGATGTTCGCGCTGCCATCATCGTATCATCAAGTGGATTTCTAAACTTGTTTCAAATTAACCGCATTTAAATATTACAGCTCCGCTAACGACTGAACGTAGATTGTTGATCATTGTTTTAATTTTAGTTCGCATTTCTAAAATGCCAACAACAAAAATATTGCAATGAATTTACAATGTCAATATAAATATGCCATCTCATTTCGTGACAAACTTCTGAAATTAGAAGAGATCAGTTTACATATCTCATATTCAAAGTATTAGGTATACCCAAAACAAATACACTGACGGAAGCTTTATTTTTAAATTTCAAAAAATGAAAATTAATTGAAGATGTATGCTCTGCCGAGCAACTAATAATATCTCTTAAGAAATTAATGAGACCCAGACGTATTAGGAAGTTACATGAGCAAAGCTTCACGAGTGAGTTCGAGTCTCATTGGGTGCCCCATTTATATTCTTTTGTGCCACATCTGAGCAAAACCTTAACTAGATTACTACTGTGTCGGCAAGACGGCAGAATTTCTCAGTATTTTCCGATAATTAGCCAGGACACATATTTATAAGCTGTTTTTAGCGAAAAACCGAATTGTGCAAGTACAGCATATTTCATAATCCATCTATCTAGTCTCCCTGCGACATATTTTATAAAGTTTTTTAAACAGAATGTTTATGCCAATCGTAGAATTTAAGCACGTAAAGGAAATTAAAGGAAAAGCATAGCCAATTTTCCCAACATATAAATAAAAAAGGCGTTAAGAGGTGTATTTCCTATTGAAATAACTGGCCTAAGTGTTTTAAAGCCAAACCAGCTATAGTGAAATTAACGTTTCTTTCATAGATGTGATATATGCAGCTCGACTCATATGATTAGCAGGGGTGTCCTCGTGGTGTAATGGTTAAAGCGATGAACTGCGGAATCGTAGTACGCGAGTTCGTACTCCAGTCGCGCTATTACGTTCACTTTCGGACAAATACCCTTGGGAAAGGTATGAACCCCCTGATTCTCCCTCCAGCTATGGGTAAATAGTAGGACGGACTAGGTTCTTCAGCCTTGGTGAGGCAACTAGTCTAGGAGAAGGAAAACTCTGAATTCAGAAAACCTGTTAAACTCCGCTTAAAAATTGACCTTGTGTCATATCCTGCCCGAGCGGAGGGGTTGGTAAATAGTGACTCATATGATTTATTTACAAACTTCTGACGTATCTATATTGTCTATACTTCATATCCGAACTATACTTCACATAATGATTCTTCCATGAAAAATACACGTAATAATTTTATGATTCATTGCTAATTGTATGGTAATATCAGTTACTATTATAAGCAATCTAAAATTGTTTTGGTTTCGTTTAGTTTCATTTGATCGCATATCAACCATTGTAGGTTATTTAATGCAAAATTCATTTCTATACATATAAACACTTCTAGTTCAAACAATTTAGTTTAACATAAGTACACAGTTTAATTGTCAAAAATAGTTCTATTTAAAGCAATTCAGTTTAGCATAAGTACACAGTTTACTTCTATTAGACTCATAGATAGGACCCTACCATGTGCAACCACTCCGGGCCAGAGTGGATCTGGGAGCAATGGCTATAAAATTCCCAAGAGCTCCAGCATTACTAGAGCCTCACCATCGATAGTTTAATGTCATAAACAGGACACTCGTTGGGAGAGGGTCTTACCCCTTCTGCAGAGAAGCAGTCGGTGTATTCTGCAGCCCCAGCTGACGGGGCAATGTGCTGTTTTGTGGCAAATGTAACTCAGCGAGACTTCAGTGGAGACATCGATGAGAATAAAAACAGCCATCGAAAGATAACCATGACCCACACTCAAACCACAAAGTGATGTGCTCCTGTGGACCCCCGTATATGGCCAATCAAAAGCAGGACGACCAGCTCGAACATTCATACAGCAGCTATGTGATGATACGGGATGTAATCCCGAAGACCTGCCGAAGGCGATGAATGATAGGGAGACGTGGAGAGAGAGGGTCAGGGATATCCGTGCTAGCCGCACATCATGATGATGATGATGATTAATATCAATTAATTACCCCTCTGCAGAGATGCAGTCGGTGTATTCTACAGCCCCAGCCGACTGGGCCACCATCCGAAGTTGTTATCATTTGTACAATCTTGTTGAATATGTTAAAGTATACCGCACTTTAATGATGTACTGTACACATCTACTGAAAACGATGTCAACATTCATAGAAGAAAAACGCAGACTTCAATTGGCAGGTTATCGAGCAAATAGAAATCTGATTTCTCTGTTAAAATAAAACTGGGATTCTCCCAAACAGCGGACGTCTCAGTACTATTGTATAGTTGTACCATTAGACTTCAACGAAATGCTTGGAGAAAAAGCTAGATGGGAACTACACAAGGATTTTTTAGAGGTCCTGGAAGCAGCACCCAACAAAACAGCATCTCTACGCCCTCTTATTTTCCGTCTCACAAACCATCCAATTAAGACATGCTGGGAACTGATGGTGAAGTATTGGCAAACTCAAAAGCGACATTCTCCTGTGGACTTCTACATATGGACGGATGCATCAACGTTGACCGATCCGCAAAGACTTACATTCATCAGCTTTATGCAGACACTGGATACTATCTAGAGGGCTTACTTACAGTGATGGCTGGTAGGGATGGATGACAAGAGAAACTCAAGGGAATCCATGCTCACAACACGACTTGATTTCATTCGGTTAGAGATAACTCGTTAATGAGTTTGTTTTGTATGTGTATATGTTTTTATTTTGTTTTTGTTTTTGCTTTCTGTCGTTTTGTTTTGTTTTATTTTGTTTTTGTATCCGGTCATGATTAACGGAATGAGAACAATCTAAACCCTTGGATTTAAAAAAAGGTTTTGTTCTAAATTTTGTGTAGGCTTCTGAGTTTGACATAATACACCTGAAGAAGGCCGAAGGATATATCAGCCGAAACGTTGTGAGTATGACAATGAAAATGAAGATAATAATCGAAATATTTTAAGTGATAAAATTAATCATGCTTCATCGCAAAAATCCAAACAAATAATCTTTTTTTTTTTTTTTGTTCGTTTGTCTTTATTGTTTTTGTTTTAGCTTTCTACATATGGTACTTTTATCATATTTTTGCTACTTTCGTTTCTGATAAGCAAGGTTGCTGTTTGATTGACTTTGTGTGTTACAAGCCCAAGTTGTGTGAGGAATACAGTGATTGATTTTAACGGAATGTCAACCCGTCCACGGTTATTTTATGCTAAAATGTTAGGGAATTACGTTCACTGTATCTTCATATTTTCTTTTTTGTGTGTGTAATGGTTTCTTAAACAATATATATATATATATATATATATATATATATATATATATATATATATATATATATAAGCGTTCATTCTTACAAAGAGGTAATGTACATACAAAAGTTACATCACTTTTGTAATACATCCTCCCCTGATGATGGTCCAAAGTTAGCCAGAAAGTATCTGGGAAATAACTAATTATGATAGGCTTATCAACCAATTCCCGCCGAATATCATAAGATCGATACGGCAACTGAAAGATTAACAAAAAAATATGTAGACAAAAAATGTCTATAATGTTCAATCAAATATGTATCAAAGCAAAAATGCTGCCCGAGAATATATACTTATGTACGTATATATACGTGTGTGCGTAAATACATATATATATATAAAGTGTTTATATATATATATATATATATATATATATATATAAAACCTCCAATATTCCTAAGATATGTTGATGATATCCTTATTCTCGCTAATATTAACGAAATCAACATACTACAAGACACCTTCCAAAAAAATTTAGTTCTTAACTTTACTCATGAACTAAACAAAAACAATAAAATTTCCTTTTTACATGTTCTCATTGATACAAACAACAATAATAACTTCGCTGCCTCTACTTATAAAAAAAAACCTCTAATAATAACTCATGTACCCTCAACTTTAAAAGTGAATGACCCTTCAGATATAAAAAAAAAGCAATTATTAATAACCTGATATCCCGTGCCAAACTGATCTCCTCCTCCAAAACAATATTTTATAAAGAGGTAGAAAACATAAAACAGGCTCTCATCAATAATGGGTTTCCTAACTATATTGTTGATGAACAAATTAAACGTATGATTAAAAATGTTAACCAACAAAATAAATACTGCACTACTCCACCCAGTCAACAAAGATATATCCAACTTTTTTACCGTAACCAAATGCGCTACAATTATAAATTAGATGAAAAAATATTAAAAACATTGACTCTAATAAAAAAGATAAAATTTATTATATATTATAATAAATTTAAAACCTCCAACCTAGAAAAATAATTCCTCTCCCTGGATAGGAGTTTGGTAAAAACCAACGTTATATATCAATTTAAATGTCCTTTAGGAGATTGTATCTCTGAAAATAATAATATATATGTTGGTTTAACCTCAACTACCCTATCGAGAAGACTTACAATACACCTTTCTAATACAAGTTCCATAGCACAGCATTTAAAAAACATTCATGCCCAACAAGAGAATTACGGTAAATTTTTACCGAAAACACAATATTAGAACATCAAAATAACAAGCAAAAACTAGACATTCTCGAGGCACTACATATTAGGAACATACAACCCAAACTGTCCAGAATTAATTTTCAAACCAGTGCTAATGTACTTAGATGTCTTTAGCTACTGACGTTATTTATAGAACAGATTCGAAAAGTAAACGCTACACAATACAACAGTACAGACAGCTCTTCTTACAAAGTAGTACATACAAAAGTTACATCACTTTTGTTATACATCCTCCCCTGGTGATGTCCCAAAGTTGGGTGGAAAGTACTTGGGAAATCACTAATTATGAAAGATTTATCAACCAATTCCAGTCGAATACCATAAGATCAATATGGCAATTCGAAAGGATTAACAAAAAATATATAGATAAAAAAGGTCTATCATATTCAATCAAATATGTATTAATGAAGAAATGCTGCCAATATATATATATATATATATATATATATATATATATATATGCGTGAGTGTGTGTGTGTGTGTTTTATGCCATATAAACCTTTTTAGACTATTTAATTCCAAATCCATTTTTATACAAATAATCAGTTTTATTTCAAACAATTCAGTTTAGTCTCAGCACACAGTTAAAAACAATTGTCAAGCAATTCAGTTTAGTCCAAAAGTTTTGATTCAAACAGTTCAGTTAAGTATGAGTATAGTTTTTGTTTGCACAGAGTTAAATGTCAAAACAGTTCTATTTCAAACAATTCAGTTTACCATAAGTATGCAGTTAAAATGAGAAAACGTAGTTTAAACGTAAATGCAGTTTAATTGTCAAAAACATTTATCTAAACCTATTCAAATAAGTCAATCAATTTTAATTCAAACAATTCAGTTTAGCGTAAGTACAGGTTCAATGTCAAAACAGTTCTATTTCAAGCAATTCAGTTTAGCATAAGACACAGTCTAAATATCAAACAGTTTTATTTCCAGTAATTCAGTTAAACATAAGTATGCAGTTTAGCTCAATTTAACCCATACATAGGACCCTACCAGGAACTACCACTCTGGGCCAGAGTGGACCAGGGACCAATGACAATAAAGGGGTGCTCGACATTCTCCTTAGCTCCAACATACTGGAATCTCACCATGAGATTGTTTAGTGTCTTATCCAGGACAATCGTTGTGGGGCGGAGCCTAACGCTCTGTAGAGGTGTAGTCGGTGTATTCTACAGCCCCAGCCCACTGGGTAATATATATATATATATGTATATATATATATATATTACAACTGTATATGTTTGTCATTATCTAACTCGTCGGGTTTGTGCCAGACCAAATGCAGTATAATTTGGAGAGTACTCAGTATCTGTCATTTTTGTGTAGTGGTTTAAGGCGTTTTTCCAGTTATATGATATCAAGTATTTATACCTAATACAAATAACTTGAACACAGTATATGGTTTCAATTAACTAATAATAATCCTTAGTAAACAATTTTACGAAGTGAGTTCAAAAAGTTCTAAGCCTAATCCAGAAAGAAGAGGCACAGCGGAACATTTTTTTGTGACAACACACAACCACTTCTCAAAAAATTAGAAAAATTTCAATTAGTTTTTCCAGTTTTATAAGAAGTTGTAACATGTTGCCACAACAAAAATATTCAACTATGCTTCATTTTCATAGTGAGGCTTGGAACTTTTAAAGCAAACCTTCCAAGTAACCATTCTTAACACAAGTAATTTACAGTTTTATGGCATCACTTATTCCTATCGAATACGAATTATTTTTAACAAATCTATTTCATCCATAGATGGGACCCAAACTGATACTATCTATTCGGGTTACATTGAATCTGTAATATATCACCTTGACCTGCGATGAACCCGGCGGATGTTGTTGACCGATACATCTGGCCGAGGATAAAATCAACAAAGTGATTACCAGAAAACAAGCAATGCATGGGTGTAAGCTGTGACCAATGGTGAAAAAGCATTGTGTCAGTGTAAACCATGAACAATGAAAAACAAGCAATGCGTGGGTGTAAGCCGTGACCAATGAAAAACAATCATCGCATGCGGGTCGTGTGGGAGTTTTAAGACTATATAAGATCGAGAATTTTGGCCGAAGTCAGTTCCCATGGCTGTTCAGACTCTCGAACGCTCTTTCGTATGTGCGACTGCTCTGCTACTCCACACAGGCGTCACCGTCGAAGAATAAAAAAAAATAAGATTATATTTTTATATATGTGTTCCTCGTTGTTTGTCAAGACCAACAGCAGTATACTACATAAAATCCAATTGAGTGTCATACTAAGAACACTCCTTTTTTAGCGGGGTGGTTTTTCTCTTCTTCTGAGATACAGCCTATTCTAAACACTGCTGACAGGGTAGATGATAAAATAACTTGGATGATTTGGCTATGATAATGTCTCCAATGAGGTCTTCTTGTCTACCGAGAAAATGAAAAGAAAGATTTTGAAGCGCCAATATTCCAAGCCATGATTAAGACTTCACCATAAACTACTTAAAATATCAAGATGATATACAGATTATTTCCCTTTCATGGCATCTATCGGTAGCTAAAACGCTCTTTTTGTGTAATAGTTATTGTCGTATGGAAACAAAATCGGTGACCCGTGTTCAAACCTGGACGAGACTGTTTCACTTCATGCTAATAGTTATAAGAAAGTTATAAGAAAGTTCCAACGCTATGAGTAAATCGTAGGGTATACTGGGTTCTTTAGTTGTTTGTAGGCAACCAGTCTAGGAGAAGGAAAACTCTGAATTAAAACCAGTTGGACTCCGCTTAGAAACTGACCTTGTGTCAGATTTTGATCATGTGGAAGGGGTTGGAACGAGAGTGGAATGAAAAGTTCATCGACAAAACGTTCAGATGATTACTGTGCTTGTGGACGTTTTTTGACCAATGAAATCCAAGCATGTTGATACTGATAGGAAAAATGTGTACACCCTAATGGGAAGTATATTGAAAAATAAACCTCATTTGGTGACATTACATTAGTAAAATTTGATCTGTCCATGAACTTCTCAGCCAACTCACGTATATATATATATATATATATATAGATGAATATATATATATATATATATTATGTAATTATCAATATTTATTTTTAAAAAACAGTGCTTAATATCTATAATATAATATATATATATAATGTATATCTAAGTTAAAACAGCGTAGACACAGAGTTAACGGTGCTTCTTGATTATCGATTTTTTGCCTATGTAATCATCATGGTTTGATAATCGCTTGGAGAAACTGAGATACCGAACACCATTGACCTTGTATTACGTCATTCTTACTTCGATCGACTGACACACACACACACACACACATATAAATGTATTATCATATAAGTATATCAAACTATATATAAAGCCTGAGCGCCTCGGTGGTGTAATGATTAGGAAGCTTAGCTTGCAAACCTTCACGAGTGAACTCGAGTGCACATTGGGAGCCCTATTCATATAACCTTGTGCCACATCCAAGCAAAAACCTAAATAAATTATAACTATATATAAAGCCAGAATATATCGATTTGTTACACACCACACACACAGACATGAAGAGAGAGAAAGAGCGGGAGAACATGATTTATAAATTTTTATGTATTTGTTTTTTTGCGGGGGTTGAAAACGAGTAAACGAAGACATTTTCGCAGAAGTGCTGAAAAGTTCACGCACCAACCAACGGTTTAACAGGACCATCTTTTGTCCCCTTCGTCAGCAAAAAGAGAAAGAAAAAAATCGTTGTTCCTTTCTAGGTTGTACTGAGAACTTTACAGCTCCGTTACATATATATATATATATATATATACATGTGTGTGTATGTGTGTGTGTGTGTGTGTGTGTGTGTATTGTGTGTGTGTGTGTGTGTGAGAGAGAGAGAGAGAGAGAGAGAGAGAGAGAGAATATATGCATTTATCAAGTCAGAATCTTATATCTATTGATACAGAGTAAGAATTTTCTTATGTATCGGTATAACGATTGATTGATCGATCGATCTTGATGTGTATATGCGTGTTGGAATAGACTGAAAGGCGCGAACACAAACACACACACAGACACACACACACACACACACATATATATATATATATATATATATATATATATATATATATATATAACAGTACCAATTTTAAATGATGAACAAATGACGCTAATTGGATGATTCTACTTTGTTCTTTATTTGCAGGATAAAAATTTAATTATCTCCCAACTCAGCGCACCTGGCCGTCAAATATGTTGAATTTAAACAAAAGAAAGAAAAGAAGAATAATGAAGAAAAGAAAACAAAACCGTTTATAACCCAAAATAAAAAAAAATAGTATCGGCAATAACTAAAAGCAAATAGAAAAGGCTGAAAGATGATTGCAGAAAAACAACAGTCCAGTAGGTTTTTAATTATCATCTCCATAGCTGATTTTGCGAACAATAAGGCCAGAACTTCACTCTTAGTGTCAAGAGTAACACGATTTGAACGACTGGTTTGAATCGGGGTCATGGTTATATTTTAATGGCTATTTTTCCCATGAAGAAACACTACCATTATTGATAAGTTGCAGTAGTTTCCTTACTGAAGTATTTCATCTCTAAAGGCTTCTCCCCCCAGCACCTGGTGAAGACCGCCGTTGACACGCTCTTAAATTCATCCGCCTTGCTTCACATCCGACATTCTGCATACCAAGATTTCTAGTGTTACATGTTTGCGTGATTGGCATAACACTCTCTTGTGTTGGCCCAGTCGGCTAAGGCTGAAGAATACATAGACTGTATCTCTACAGAGGGGTAAGCCCTCCGCCAATAAGTGTCCTGGATATGAACTAAACAATTTGATAGTGAGGCTCCAGTAATGCTGGAGCTTTGGGAAATGCGGAGTACCCCTTCATTGCAATCGCTCCCAGGTCCACTCTGACCCGAAGTGGTAACACCTGATAGGGTCCTATCTATGGGTCAAATAGAACTAAACTGCGTACTTAGGCTCTACTGAATTGTTTGAAATAGAACTGTTTTGGCATTTAAACTGCGTATCTATGCTAAACTGAACTGTTTGAAATAGAAGTTTTACATTTAACTGTGTAAACAAAAAAATGTACTTATGCTGAATTGAATTGTTTATATGTATAAAAATAGATTTAGCATTAAACAAGCTACAATGGTTGATATGCCATAAAACCAAACCAAACTCTCTTTTCTTCCAGATTCTTATATCCATTGACAAGCCGACTGAATTATTTTTGGGACCGCATGTTTGATTGTCGCAGCGGTTGTGTCGATACTGCTATATGGATGCACCACATGGACGCTTACGAAGCGGCTGGAGAGGAGGCTGGACGGAAATTACACAAGAATGTTGAGAGCAGTATTAAACAAGTCCTGGCGACAACACCCCACGAGACTCCAACTATACGGACACTTGCCCCCCATCACAAAAACTATACAAGTTCGACGAACCAGACACGCAGGACACTGCTGGAGAAGCAAGGACGAGCTCATAAGCGATGTACTCCTGTGGACCCCCACTCATGGTTGTGCAAGAGTGGGACGACCAGCACGAACTTACATACAGCAGCTATGTGAGGACACGGGTTGTAATCCTGAAGACCTGCCGGAGGCGATGAATGATAGGGAGAAATGGCGAGAGACGGTCAGGGATATCCGCGCAGGCGGCGCGACATGATGATGATGATGAGTACGACTGACTGGCCGTTGTTTTATTGTCGCGGAGTTAGATAACTCCGGTTGTACATTTATGGGGATTTTATTATGTGAGTTTTCCTCGTCAAAATAGAATTAATTTTTCTATGTTTTAATTCATTGAAAAATCTAGTAGAAAAACTGATCAAGCATTAGAAAAGTTAAAATGATTTTAAGTTGTTTAAATTGCTATTTCTTCTCTGGTTGATGAACTGCAGTATTTCGTAGAATTTTTCATTTTTTTTTCTTTTTATGTTTACTCATCTCTCTCTCTCTCTCTCTCTCTCTCTCTCTCTCTCTCTGTCTTTTTCGTTTTTCTCACTGTAGTAGCATACTCAACGGTGACTACAAAGTAGGCGATAGCCAATCGTTGGTTGTTTGGTTGTTTAGGTTTTATGGCATATCAACTTTTGTCGGTTATCTTATGCCAAATCAATTTTTATACGAATAATCAGTTCTATTTCAAACAATTCAGTTTAGCATGAGTACACAGTTTAATCTTAAAAAACATTTCTATTTCAAGCTATTCAGTTTAGTCAAACAGTTTTAATTCAAACAATTCAGTTTAGTATAAGTATAGATTTTTTTATACACACTTAAATGTCAAAACAGTTCTATATTAAACAATTTAGTTTAGCGTAAGTACAGTTTCAATGTCATAAACAGTTCCATTTCAAACAATTTAGTTTAGCATACAAAAACAGTTCAATTTCAAACAATTCAGTTTAGCATAAGTACGCAGTTTAAAGAGGTACAGTGGGTGTATTCTACAGCCTCAGCCGACCGGGCAAGCTAATTGTTGGTTGGGGAGGGAAAATACAAAACACAGTTTTTTTTCAGCGTTATGGCCTGTCGTTATTTTATTCGCCCCATACAGTATTTGTGGCCGTAGAAGTAGGAAAAATGGACAACGGTTACCACACATGTAGACTAACTTTCCTCATTTTTGCAAACACTGGTCTCTTCGCACCCCAGCCACCAAAAGAGAAGACCGAATCAGGAAATTCATGAAATATATATATAGGGATTCACAACTCTGCCTCTAACTATGAGCAAATAGTTGGGCAGACTGGCTCTTTAATATTGGTATAGCAGCCGACCTGGAAAAAGGAAAACTCAAGATTCAAACCTGTTAAACTCCGCTTAAGAATTGATTTTCTGTCAAATCCTGCTAATATGGAAGCGTTGAGAGCAGTATTAAACAAGTCCTGGCGACAACACCCCACGAGACTCCAACTATACGGACACTTGCCCCCCATCACAAAAACTATACAAGTTCGACGAACCAGACACGCAGGACACTGCTGGAGAAGCAAGGACGAGCTCATAAGCGATGTACTCCTGTGGACCCCCACTCATGGTTGTGCAAGAGTGGGACGACCAGCACGAACTTACATACAGCAGCTATGTGAGGACACGGGTTGTAATCCTGAAGACCTGCCGGAGGCGATGAATGATAGGGAGAAATGGCGAGAGACGGTCAGGGATATCCGCGCAGGCGGCGCGACATGATGATGATGATATATATATGGGTTCACAAAACATTTTACCTCCTTACTTCCACTTGGGATGAGTGACCGTTTAAACGGTGACCTTTCAAAGACCGCTCAGTGAGTACTAGATCATGGATAACGTGTTACAGAAGAGAAGTTGAGTTTTATCGCATTTCATTACTTTTCTTCAAGACGTGTTGCATATTCTTTTTCTTCTTTCATCCCGTTGAATAAGATGATATGCCCCTGATGTATAGACTAATCACTATGTCTTTCTCGCCACTTTCTATCTTTTTTTTTTATTATATTTCCTACATTTTTTTCTCTGGCGTGTAACACGTTTTTTTTTTCTTCCTTCCATCCCGTTGAGTAAGATGATAAGCGTCTGATGTATAGACTTTTCACTTCATTTTTCTTTCTATTTTCTTTCTTTTTTTTTTTTATCGTATTTCCTTTTTTCCCCTCTAACAATTTACGTGTTCTTTTTCTTCCTTCCATCCCGTTGAGTATGATGATAAGCGTCTGATGTATAGTCTTATCACTTTATCTTTCTCGTCATTTTCTTTCTTTTTTTATCATATTTCCTTCTCTCTCTCTCTCTCTCTCTCTCTAACATGTAGCGTGTTTTTTCTTCCTTCCATCCCGTTGAATAAGACGATAAGCATACAATATATAGACTTATCGCTTATCTTTCTCGTCATTTTCTTTCTTTTTTATATTTCCGTTTTTCCCCTCTTTAATGTGAAGCGTGTTCTTTTCCCTCCTTCATCCTGTTGTTGATAAGCGTCTGATGTATCGACTCATCGCTTCAGCTTTCACATCATTTCATTTCTTTCTTTTTAATCATATTTCCTTTTTTTGTCTCTCTTACGTGTAGCGTGATCTTTTTCTTCTATTACTTCCTAACAATAAAAACGTAATGATTCATTATTTAACGGAAGTGATGACTGAATCTCGAATCCGCGATGGAGTTTTTTTGTTTTTTTGTTTTTTTATCACAGCATTCTTTAGGTTTTGTAATTTGGAACTCTGAAACTTGTTCTGGGAAGACATATACCCTCACTATCGTTCCTGTCTAATTACTTTTTCAGATAAAGAGTTTTAATCATTGTATTTTGGTTAGTTCATTTCAGAGCTCTTGCTGAGTACTTTTATTACATGTCGGCTGGCCTTCTTCGGGTGTTGCAATTTGGAAGGTTAAAACCTGATCTGATTGGGCAGAAGAGTCTTAAAGGTACTTTGAACAGTAAAAAACTCAGTGGAATAGGTGTATTTTGTGCCAACGGAGAAAATAAACATTTCATTTATTGTTCCTTTTTGTCTTGGTAAATGAAGGCACTATCTTTGTTTTCTACTCTTCTCTCCCTTCATCTCTCTCTCTCTCTCTCTCTTCTTCGTTTTGTCTGATTTTTTAAATGTGGTTTTTGATCATTGCATTTTGTTTAATTCGACTAATCTCCTTGCCTTTATTGTTCTTTGTTGTTGTTTTTTTTTAATAATTATTCTTACATTTTGGAGGTTTTGCTTTCCAGGGTTCCTCAGGTGTTGTACTTTTTAACTTTTTTCTGAGAAGGGCATGCGTTTTTCGACTACTTGCCCTTCCTATCTCATACATATTACATCCGGTGCCTATATTTATGTATATTTCGGATACTTTGACGCTTAATCGTGTGATTAGACCTGACGTAGAAGAAGATATAAGTTTATAAATAGTTTGAAGAGAGAAAAATGGAGAAACTGTTGCAATGAAAAACCAGAAATTGAAGATTTAAAGAAATCAAATAAAAAGAAACTACGAAAAAAAATGAATATATCTCTCCTTCATATGCAAAGCCCCCCTCTATCTGGCCCAGTTAATTGGGACTGTAGAATACACTGACTCCATCTCTGCAGGGGGGTAAGACTCCCCCAATGAATGTCTTGTTATGACACTAAACAATCTGATGGTGGGGCTACTGTAATGCTAATTCTTTGGAGAATGCAGAGTAACCTTCCTTGCCATCGCACCCAGGTCCACTCTGGCCTGAAGTGGTAGCACTTGATAAGGTCCCATCTAAATAGAATTAAACAGTATATTTATGTTAAACTGAATTGCTAGAAATAGAGCTGTTTTGACATTTACACTGCATACTTAACTGTTTGAAATAAAACTGTTTTTACATTTAAACAGTGTACTTATGTTAAACAGAATTGTTTTGAAAATGGGTCAAATAGAACTAAACTGCGTACTTATGCTGAGTAAATTGTTTGAAATAGAGTTGGTTATATGTATAAAAATGGATTTGGCGTTAAATAACCTACAATGGTTGCTGTGCCATAAAACCAAACCAAACCAAACTAATCATCCCCCCTCTCCCTCTCTCGCTTTCCAATCTTTTGTAAATATTTCCTTCTTGTTACTCTCGTTCTTTTCCTTTTTTTTTTCTTTGGTTTTGTCTCTATTTTCATCTTCATCGGTATAATGTTCTCTATGGTGGATTGATTGGTTGGTTGTTTTATTTTACGGCGTTTCTACCCTTTTTAATGCCGAATTAAATTTCATACTATTCAGTTTTGTATAAGTATAGTTTTTGTTTACAAGCAGTTGAATATCAAAACAGTTCTATTTCAAACAATTCAGTTTAGCATAAGTATACAGTTTAGTTCTATTTTAAAACAGTTCTATTTCAAACAATTCAGTTTGGCATAAGTACACAGTTTAGTTCTATTCGACCCATAGATAGGACCTTATCAGGTGCTACCACTCCGGGCCAAAGTGGACGTGGAAGCGTTGGTATTAAAGGGATACTCCGCATTCCTCAAAGGTCCAGCATAACTGGAACTTCACTATCAGATTGTTTAGCTCATATCCAGGACACTCTTAGGTGGGGTATTACCTCTCTGCAGAGATGTAGTCGGTGTATTCTGCAGTTCTCTTTGTTCTTTCAAACTCTATAATCTTATATATATATATATATATATATATATATATATATATATATATAGTACTACTGTATGAATGCACCACCTAGACATGAACAAAACACAAGGAGAAAAAGCAAAATCGGTACAATACAAAAATGCTACATGCTGTTTTGAACAAATCCAGGAAGCAAAACCCCACAAAACAGAGCTGTACGGCCACTCGTCTCCCATTTCACAAACCACAAAAAGATGAATAAGACATACTCCATGAGAAGTAAGTACGAACTTATAAGCGATGATCTCTGATGGACTCCGACAGATGGACGCGCCAGGGTTGGCCAAGCAGTAAGGAATTATATACATTAGTTCTGTGCGGACCCTGAATCGTAAAGTGGACCTACCGGTAGCGATGAATGATGGGGACGGAGAGCAAAAGAAAAAGTCAGGAGAAACTAGGGTTATTAGCATGATTTGATAATGACGATAATGACAATGATATATATATTAAGAAATTCTGAGCCGAACCCAGAAAAAAGAGCAGAAGCCAAAGATTATTAATGTGGCAACATACTACTATTTCTTGTAAAACTAGTAAAACTAATTCAGATTTTTATATATGCGTAACCCACACAGAAGTTAAAATAAAAAGACGTTGAGAGCTGTGCGACAAGCTAAAGCTATGAGAGATTTACAACTTTTTGAATGACCCTAGTATATATATATATATATATATATATATAATTCATGACCAAAGTTTTTGACTTTTGTCTCTCTTTGTCTGTTTTTCTCTCTTCTTTACTATCTTTCTCGTTCTTTATTTCTCTCTGTCTCTCTCTCTGTCTCTCTGTCTCTGTCTCTCTGTCTCTCTCTCTCGCTTGCTCGCTCTTTATATATATATATATATATATATAATTCATGACCAACGTTTTTGAGTTTTTCTCTATTTGTTTTTCTGTCTTCTTTACTATCTTTCTCGTCCTCTCTCTCTCTTTCTCTCTCTCTCTCTCTCTCTCTCTCTCTCTCTTGCTCGCTATTTATATATATATCGCTTGCTCTTCGTGTGTAAACGTTTCTCAAAATTTTCCTTTACCTTGTGTCTCTCGTAACCATCCTCCCCGTCCGTTCACTCTCTCTCTCTCTCTCTCTCTCTCTCTCTCACACACACACACACACACACACACACACGCAAACACACACACGCACACACACACACACACACACACACTTTCTTCGACAATCTATTTAAGCTTTTCTTTACCTCTACCCACCTTTCCTTTTCTCTCTCTCTCTCTCTCTCTCTCTCTCTCTATATATATATATATATATATGGGGGAGTTGTGTAATTCAAGACCATATTTTTGTTTCATCAACTTTTCTTTTCTCTCTCTCTCTCTCTCTCTCTCTCTCTCTCTCTCTCTCTCTCAGTCGCCGTTTCTTCCCGCCTACACTAAGAAGCAAATATCCACTTTTGACCCAGTGATTATCCACACACACATTTTCTTTATTTCTAATGTTAGGGGCAATATGGCTATCTCGACCTCGACGGCGGCGATATACTCCGCCCGCATACCATGGCATTACTTCTGTGGTACCTCAAAATATCTGCATAGTATCTCACAATTGCGCTTATCGAGGTCTGCAGTGTTATGCATTGAATTCTCATTATCCTCTACATCGAATCAATGCTTCATTCAAGCCCAATGGCGAAATGACAGTTATGGAGATATATTTACGTTAGCCTTCACTTCGTTATGCTATTACAGATATACATACACATATTTACTGAGTCAAAATTATACCACACAAAACCACACATCAAAACGTGCATATATATATATATATATATATATATATATATATATATATATATATATATATATATATATATATTACAAACACGCATATATATATATATATATATATATATATATATATATATATATATATATACTTGTAGAAGTACACGTCTGCGGGGGATGTAAGGTCAAAACTTAAATCGAAACTGGTTATAATATCAGTAAAACTAATCTTTAGTACTGAAGGTGAGTCGGTAAATGTTATTTCGTCAGAGTCAATTTATGTGAAACTGCTCTCATTTTGCTATATTATGTATTATGAATAAGTAAGTAAAGTAAAGTTGGCGACCGTAGTCGAGGGCATCCAGAAGGCTCCCTTTTCAATAGCTACTACACCGAGGTGTAGGGGAGGGCACTACTCCTTTCCCTGGATTGCTCCACTTTACCCTCAATACGTACTTTATATTGCTGAGTGTTAAGCAAGGTGGTATCAAGCACCATTTTTTAAAGTCTTTGGTATGACTCAACCTGGGATTGAACCCAGGTTTCCTGGATCATTGCCGAACACTTTACCCACTGGACCTAAACAAGCATTATGAATAAAGAGTGCCCAATATTGGTGATATGGCAGATATATCTCAGTTTGGATAATGTTATTATCATCATCATCATTAAATTGTGTTGACAGCACAGATTCTCTTATATCTGGCCATCCATCCATATCGGCCACCACACTTGGTAAGTCTTCTAGATTGCACCCAGTGTTCACACAGTGTAGATGAATGGAATATTTTGCTGGTCGGCCAACACTGGTGTGTCCATATGTTGGAGTTCACAGGAAAACATCTCTTATGAGTTCATAATTACTTAGGATAGCAGAGACACGGAGCATATATATGTGCCTTAGGACACGAAGAATATTGTCTAAGGATAACGTAGATACAGAGTTAGTTTTTCGCCAATGTGATTATCAGGTTTGGTCAGATTATCACGTAGGCGGGAAACTGACAGCTACCAAAAGCAATCGACTCCCTCTCTCTACGCTATTTTAACGTGTATATATATATATATATATATATATATATATATATATATATATATATATATATATATAGTTATGAAATAGCCGAGAATTTAACAAAAAATCATACTGTACTGTTAGAATTATATCCGGAATTCTGTAGAGAAATATTTCTTCATGTAAATGAATAACATTGGATAAATATAACAATCATACAATGAATAATACTGGATAGATATTACAAGTATTATTATAATCGCTTTTTTCACACCAGCGTTAGCAAGTAGTCTTTCACGGGAGTCTGAGGGACAACGGGTCTCCTCCGATCTCAAGGACTCTTCTCAGTATTCTAGCCGATCTTAAAGATGCTGTGGTTTGGATGGTCTCGATTCGTCCACTGATTTTCAATTCCTGTCGTCTTTTCTATTTTAAGGTTTTGTAGACTGTTCCAAGTAAATTAACTACAATTGGTATCACCGTCACTCATATGTTCCACAACTTTTCAGCTTTCTTACTAGATCCAGGTATCTGTGTATATTTTCACTTTCTGTTACTTTTTTTCTAATGTCAGCTGGAACGGTAAAATCCATTAGATGACAAGTGTTTTTTTTTTTGGGGGGGGGTCTTGTTAATCAACACTTGGTTTGGTCTTCTAGCCAAGGATATGTGATCCGTTTGTATCTAAAAATCTCAGAGAATATAATGTGTTTCGTTTTGATCTCTTGCACAATTCTTAATGGATCATTTTCCCCACGCAGTCATAACCATTCTTGTACCCTTTTTGTGCTTGTTTGCCGTATCCGCTTATTATATAATTACTCGCTTCATCTCCGTCTCGACATGACCTACATAATATGATATATAATTTATGATTTATATGGTCTTTATGGTGGGGGGTATAAAAAGAGATTCAGTTTCTGTCAGAAAATTCCATTTCTTAGACATGTCTATGTCTTTTCGTTAGCAATCTCATCGGTGCTTCGCTTGAAATATCCGTTCAGTTGTTTTTCTTCCTGTTTCAGTTTCTTGTTTGTTCGTTTTTTCTGTTTGTTCTTTAGTTGCCATTACTGTTACTGGCTGCTGTAATTAGTCATTCTTTGCTTTTTTAATGTATTCCTTGTGTCTATGCACATAATCCTCAATGGTGATGTGTCCTTTTCCTCTTTCTGTCCTTTTCCGCTTTCTGTCCTTTTCACGTAAGGTCTATGTCCTTTTTCGTGCGTAGCCATGAACAACTATGCATACACATATGCATGCAGAAACATAACGACGCAATGAAGACGAGCGGACACAGGTCTTTAGAAAATATACCTCTCACTTTATTTGAAAGGGTTCGAAAGGGTTACGAAGGGTTTTACTGTGTGAGAGGTGAGTTGGAGACTGAACAGAACTGCAACATATTGACCCCCACTCTTATGGCCATAACAGCGTTTCTTTCCCGTTCTTTTGGGCTGCTCAACCGGGGGCCTGGGGCCCCAGCCTCTCTGGGACATGGTCCTCATTCCAGCATCCTCTCCAACTGATCTGAACTTCCTGTCACCGGGGTTATATAATAATTTGTCGTCCACCAACTTCCTGTAAGCGTCACAATTTTGCGCTCAATTCAACCCCTCGACAGTCAAGGTCGCCCCTGATCTCCTGATATCCTCGACCGGATGCGCCTGTTATTTAAACAGGTGCATTTCTTCTTTTGATAGCTTGGCCGGGTTGGAGGTCAGTATGCAACAAATGTCCTTTGGTCCATTTATCTGAGTTCCTCCCTTGTCCATTTTAAGAATAGTCAAGAGTATCTTACAAGGGGATATACCCAGGTATTTTTTCCTTTAGTGAGATTTCTCCTGAAGACCTCGATTTTAAGAAATTTTCTAGTTCTTCTGGAGTATCTTCTTACTTTTACCTTCATCTCGGTTTGTTTGAAGTTATTCGCTACTTGTATCCCTTGCTACTCTAAATTTTCCTCCTCTCCCAGCGTTCTAATGCTTCCTAATTTTGCAGTTTTATTCCTTCACTTGTTTCTCTTTTCCCAACTTTTGATTCTTAGCCTGGCATATGTTTAATGCCAAATTCCATTCCTATATATTGACTTATATTCTTATTGTTAATTTTTATTTTACTTTTTGCGATGATCTTGCACTAGAGTCTGAGTGACAACAAGTCTTCTCAGGTCTCCAGGACTCTTCTCAGTATTCTGGCTGATCTTAACCATGCTGTAGTCTGGATAGTTTAGATTTGTCCTCCGATTTTCACCTCTTCCAGTCCTCGTGCCAAGCTTTTGGGAGTCGTTTATAGGGTGCCAGTTATAATTGGTATCACCATTACTTTCATGTTTCTCAGCTTTTTTTTTTGTTCTCAGGCTAGGTACAAGTAATTTTCTCGATTCGTTTTCTTTGATTTTCACTCTCTGGTCCGCCGGGACTGCAAAGTTCACTATACGACAATTATTACTTTTTTTTTTTCATTAATTATCACTAGGTCTAGTCTCCTGACTGGAATTAACTTATCTATTTGTATTTCCAAATCCCCGGGAATTTTGTGAGTCTTATATGTGCTATAATCAAACAGGCGACATCACCACACAAGATGGAACCCCTCTTAAACTAGTAGACAAATTCAGCTACCTAGGAAGCAGCGTATCATCAACAGAAAAGGACATCGACATGCGGCTAACGAAGGCATGGACATCTATCGATAGGCTATCGATCATATGGAAATCAGACCTGACCGATGAAATGAAACGCAGTTCCTTCCAAGCAGCAGTCGTATCGATACTGCTATATGGATGCACTACTTGGACGCTAACTAAACGGCTGGAGAAGAAGCTAGACGGCAATTACACAAGAATGTTGCGATCAATATTGAACAAGTCCTGGCGGCAACACCCCACAAGGCACCAAGTATACGGCTACCTGCCTCCCATCACGAAAACTATCCTAGTTAGACGAACCAGACACGCAGGTCACTGCTGGAGAAGCAGGGACGAGCTCATAAGTGATGTACTCCTATGGACCCCCACATATGGCCGAGCAAAAGCAGGACGACCAGCTCGAACATACATCCAGCAGCTATGTGACGATACGGGATGCGGCCCTGAAGACCTGCCAGAAGCGATGAACGATAGGGAGAAGTGGCGTGAGAGGGATATCCGTGCCTGCGGCACGACATGATGATGATGATTATAGTAAAATTTCAGTCTCCTTTACGATTCTCAATGGATCACTTTCCTTACTGAGTCGTGTCTAGTCTTATGCCTCCTTTGTTCAAGCTGGCAGCATTCGCTTATTAAATGAGTAATCGTTTTGTTTCTATTACCTCATGATCAACACTTGTGTCACGTGGTATCCCACTGAGAAGATAGAAATGAGATTACTACTACCCTCGTGTTTGAATTAACAGTGGCCCGCCATCAGAGAATGACCGTTAAGACATCATAGGAATGTGGGTCAATCCCAAAGTAACAAATCCAAGTCAGAATGGAAAAACAGATGTTTGTACTTGGTGACCTGATGGAAAAAGAAAGGGGTACGGGGTGACATATAGTAGCCCTAACGGATCGCCTGGCCAAGGGGGAAGAAGAGAGAAGCCAAATGATTGGCTGGGACCCCAAAACGGAAGTGGGGACTCCTTCCCGTCAGCGGAAATAGATAATAAGAAAGTTACTTGTTGGACAGGGTTCGCGGCGGACGGAACCAAAGCCAAGTACTCCGGGTAGAAGAAGACAAAAAAAATATCTCGGACACGAAGGAGCCATTTCTTCAAGCCAGTACTAAAAATAGCATAAAGTCTATTAGCCCGTAAAAGAGGAAATATTCTCCACAGGAACTCCGTCGAAAAAAAAAGATAAGTAAACTTTGAGACCGTTTCTCCTTATACCCAATTTTATATACTCACTCTCTCTCTCTCTCTCTCTCTCTCTCTCTCTCTCTCTCAATTTTAAGAAAGACTGAAAACGAAAGAAAAGAAAAGAAGTAAGACAGTTATGTTCATGGACTATTCATTGATGATATATTTGACACGTTGAAGGTGTATATCTATGTGTAGTAAAAGATTGGTATATTTTAATTTTCCCACGTGCTTGAAGTTGTTATTTGCAGCGTCTGCTACGAATTTATGTCATTTTTCTTTTTCAACTTCACGTCGCCTTATGTTATCTTGCTAAAAATTGTCCTATAAATTCCTTCAAATTCTTATACGGGGGACCGGAGTTGCCGACTACTACAATATAATATTATTACGTCTAAACCTAGAGGTCCATATCTTCCATTGTTCTAGGGGAGGAAGACTAGCGGCCTTGGTGGGTGTGTGTATAGTGTGAAATTTGGAACCCCTTGCCAGCGGTGGTCAGTCTGGCCATAAATTAATCCCCCACATAATATGTCGGTTCTTATATGCCCGAGAAAAAAATTCTGAACGAGGACTTATAATACGAGGGATCAAGTGCCAGTCTGCCCCGTCTTCACACGTGCGAAAATAAAGTCCCGTTTTGGGATTTTAAAGAATTTGCCGTCACAGACTTAATATTCTGTTTCGTCTTATCTATTTTCGCTTTAACATGACTGGTCCTTATGGCGTTGTTTGTGTTGCTATTAGAAGAGTTTAAGTTTCTCTGTTAAATTTTTCTTTCTTAGCCATGCATAGGTCTTCTAATGTGAGATTTCGATAGTTTGTCGCTCGAAATATCTATACAGTTGTTTTTCCTCCCATTTCTGTTTCCTGGTTATTGTTGTCCTTTTTATCCTTATGTTTCAATACCGTTACTGGTCGCTGTAATAAATCTTTCTTTTCTTGGTATATATGATCTGTCTACGTCATCTCTCTGGCTTTCTGCATCGTCTTAGCTTTCTTGTTATCTGGTCGATTTGTTTAATTTCTGCCTCGGTCCATTTTAATAATAGTCCCAAGTATCTTACGAAGGGGAAAACCTATGTGTTTATTCCTTTGATGAGATTTCTGCTGCAGAGTTTACTTTCGAGAAGCTTTCTCGATCATCTGAGATACTCTTTTCTTATTTTTTTCTTTCTTCTCCGCTTACTTTATGGTGTACGCTTCCAATATTCCCAAGTACTTGTAATTTTCCTTTTCTCCAAGCTTTCTGATTCTTTCTTAATTAGACTGTTCTCTTTCTTTCGTCATGTATCTTTTTCCACTTCTCATTATGAGCCTGGCATATTTTTCTATGCCAAATTCCATTCCTATTTTTTACTGTATATTTTTATTATTTGTTTAAGAGTCTCCAATTCTTTTTCATTCTTTGCAAGAATGGCGTCGTCCATATATATTATGGGACTTATTTTTCTTGCTATTTTGAAAATTTGTAGCCTCCAGTACATTTTCTTACTCAATATCTTGTACATTTTTTGGCAGTGTACTATCGAAGATTGTAGGACCCTATCATAGGCCTTACTGAAGTCAATCTACGGCTAAGCTACATTTTTCCGCCTCGCTTTGCTGTCCTTTAGGATGTGCTGATCATTGTTGATCTCCTGTGCCTCTTGCTCCTTTGTAGCATCCTTTCTCTTCTTTGGGAAACAGTCCGCGATTTACGCGCAAGTAGTTGATATCCTTCCTTATCTGTTTTGGTTTGGTCTGGTTTGATTTTATGGCATATCCATTTTTATACCTTTAAACACTTCTATTTTAAACAATTCAGTTTAGCATAAGTACACAGTTTAAATGTCAAAAACAGTTCTATTTCAAAAAATTCATTTAAACATAATTATGCAGTTTAAATTTCAAAACAGTTCTAATTCAAACAATTTAGTAAAGCATAAGTACACTGTTTAAATGTCAAAAACACTTCTATTTCAAACAATTCAGTTTCGCATAAGTACACAGTTAGAATGTTAAAACGCTTATATTTCAAATAATTCAGTTTAGCATAAGTACAGTTTAAATGTCAAAAACAGTTCTATTTCAAACAATTTAGTTAAACATAAGTACACAGTTTAAATTTCAAATAATTCAGTTTAGCATGTCAACAAAGTTAAATGTTTCTAAGTATTACTTTGTATCGCTAACAATTCAATTAAATATCTGTCATTTGTTTTCACGCAGTTAAATGATCAAACAGTTCTATTTCAAACAATTCAATTTTGTATAAGTACACAGTTTGTTTTTTTTTGGGGGGGGTTACACGCAGTTACTTCTATTTGACCCATAGAAAAGTCCGTATCATGTACTACCACTCCGAGCTAGAGTGGACCTGGGACCTATGGCAATAAAAGGGTATTCCGCATCCCCCAAAGCTCTAGCATCACTGGAACCTCACTATCAGATTTTTGTGTCATTTCCTGGACACTTGTTGGAGGAGTGTTACCCCTCGGCAGAGATGCAGTCGGTCATCCCCAGCAATCATAGGCAAATCGTCTATCGTTGCTGGAAGAGGTTCCTTTTAAGGGGTTATTCTGGATGGCCTTCCCCTTAGTTATCCGTTACCGTATATTTGTCTCTTTCAAGCATCTGCTTAGTTTGATAGTCAGTCTGTCGTGGATGGACGGATATTTTTAACCAGAATCAATTCATGCAATCATGGTCTGGTGTTTTCCAATTCGGTACTTTTTTTCAGTGTTGCTCTGAGCCATTCCGGGAGTATTTCCGCTTCACTTCCATCGTCGAGTCCTCGTAATTCTTTTTCTATGTTATTTATCCATTTGGCTTTTCAACTATTTTCTTTCCGTTCCCATATTTTACTCCAAAATTGTTTTGCTTCCTTTGCACCCGATTGTTGGTATGTCCACGTGGATTCTCAACTTTCTTGTCAGCAGAATTTTCTTTCGTTATTTTGGAATGTCTAATTTTGTTTATATTGCTAGACCTTGTCACGGTATCTTTCAAATCTTCCTTTTTTCGCCAATATCTTTTAATTCATCTTTTAGAGTTGCATTGTCAAACTTGTCTGCTGTTTTGTTTTTGTCTTCTTATCCCAACATTTTCCCGAGTTTTTTTTATTCCTTAGAATTTTTGCTTGTTGTTGCAATTTCTTTATCTGTGCTTCTAGCCTAATTTACCATCCAGATTTTGGATTCCTGTTCGAGTCCTTTCGGGGGAGATTTTATCTCAGACTAATTTTGCTCCCACATAAATTATCTCGTTTAGTTTAGTGATGATGCCCGTTTGTATAATTGACAATAATTTGTTTACCTTTTTCAGTTTCTTTCTTGATCTTTTCTAGTTTTGGTTCTTGAAGGATAGTAATGTAGTCTTCTTTTTTGTCATAATTTTCTTTATTAACCCTGCATTTATTTTGTCTTCTTGCTTCAACATTTGTTTTATTGGGGTGAGTGGTGTTTAAGTTTTCATGTTGTATAGCCATGATGATATCAATAACAATAATCATAATACAAATACCGGCGGTACGAACAAGTTTATGTCTTTCTAACTACAGTCCTTGGCGACACAAGGAAAGAGATAGAAATCATAAAAGCCTCTGCAAACCATACTATACTGATGCCGGCCACGCACTTGCATCTTGTGGTGTCTAAGATTTCAAATCATCTCTACCGGTCAAGACCCAAGCTGATCTGCTTTGATCATATCTGAAAAACCCAACCGCGCGCTTCAACGGTCGAACCTCAACTACTCGTCTTTTCAAAATCCTCAAATTCTCAAGACTATCTCTTCTTGGTACAACGTCAACCACCCATTCGATTAACCCCCTACGGCCTTACAGCCCCATTTCCCGTCTGGGAATTTATTATAACAGATGATTATTGTCATATCCTTTCTGCGCGAGTGCCCATCTGATGATGGCACATGAACTAAGAGACACCGAGTAGTTCAAAGCCTTACCAAACTAAATAAATTATAATTAACGAAAAATTATTAATATTAAAAATCATTATCTTAATTATATAACATTCATCATTTTGCGTTTCAGTTCAGTTAGGGTTTTTTGTTTTTAGTATTTAGTGTCTTGGTTCGGATAAGAGAGTTTAGTAGATATTCTTCCCTATTTATTTGTTTATATTACTAATGCTATACTCATTTAAGAGTTTTTCAAATCAGTGTTAGCAGGTGGTTTCCCAGTGGAGTCCAAGTGACAACAAGTTTCACAAGTCTCCAGGTCTCTTCTCGGTATTCTGGCCGATCTCAACAATCCTGTAGTTTGGATGGTCTCGACTCGTCCTCTTATTTCCAAGTCCTCTAATCTCTGTACTAATCCTTTGATGACTGTACCAAGCGCGCCAATTACAATTGGTATCACCGTCACTTTCATATTCAATAGTTTTTTTTAAGTTCTCTAGCAAGGTCTTATCTCTCTTTTTGCTTTCTTTCATTTTCATTTTGTAGTCAGCTGAAACATAAAATTCACTATTCGGAAGGTTCTCTTTTGATTTTTATTATTAATATTATTATTTTTACTCCTTTCTGAATTTTTCACACCAACGTAAACTGATCGTTTTTCATTAGAGTTCAAGTGACAAGTCTCGTCAAGTCTCGAGTACTCTTCTCAATATTCTGGCTGATCTTAGTAATAAGGTAGTCTGGATGGTCTCTACTTGTCCTCTGATTTCTAAGTCTTTCAGTCCCTTTATCAATCCTTCAGGATCGTTATTATTATTATTATTCGTGTCTGTTTGTGATGGTATATTTCGATGTCAGAAATTATGTTCTTGTTATTCGTGTGTCTGTGTGTGTGTGTGTGTGTGTATTTTTAGGATCACTGTTTGTGGTCATGTTTGTTTCAGGTAGATATTTTGGATGTATATTTTCATTTATTGTAACAGGGTTTCTCGTAATTTTTCTTTTTTGACAATTAGCTTGATATCATCCATCTACATAAGGTGGTTTGCTTTTTCCTGTGAGTTTGTGAAGTTGTAGCCTCCTGCGCATTTCTTATGTATATAACTGAGTGGCACAAGGCCGACTAGTAAATATGGCCCGCATGTTACATTAACAGGCTTGTTTCTAACAGGTCGATGTAAAAATTACATTTTTTTGTTTGTTTACAAACTTGGCCGAGTGGGTAGAGAGTTCGCCAATGTCCCGGAAGACCTGGGTCCATTCCCAGGTCGCGTTATTACCAAAAACTTTAAAAATGGTACTTGATACCTCCTTGCTAAGCACTCAGCATTATAGGTACGTATCAAGGGTAAAGTGGAGCAATCCAAGGAAAGGAGTAGCGCCCTCCCCTACACCACGGTGTTGTAGCTATTGAAAAGGGAGCCTTTTGGTCGCCCTTGACTACGGCCGCCGATTTTATTTACAAACTTTTATTATTACATTTCTGAAGAAAAAGTTTTAAAAAACAACTAGTTTGTGTCTATAAACAAAATTGGCCGTATAGGCGATTAAAAATCCTTAAAACAAAGTAACTTACAGCCTTTTATTATTCTGGGATCAGTAAAAAAAAAAATAGTATATATGCATTTCAATGTTGAAAGGAATTAAAATAGCGTCGAATAAATTCTACCAACTTGATTATATTGTTTTCTCTGTTCAATTTTTAAAGTTAATTCTCTCTTAAGGTTAATATGTGGCCATGAATGGGTTATTTATTTATTTATTGTTTACATTACACTTGATGCCGCCTTGCTTAACACTCAGTATTATAGAGTAAGGATCAAGGGTAAAGTGGAGCAATCCAGGGAAAAAGTAGTGCCCTCCCCGACACCTTGGTGTAGTAACTATTTAAAAAGTCACCAACTTTATTTACTTACATTGGCCTGTTCGAAATCAGCCTGTTAATGTAACATGTGGGGCCGTACTTACTAGTTGGCCGTGAGAGGCATCATTGCTCTAACGATGGTGAGAGTGAGTATTTATTATTACTATCATTATAACTATTATTATTATTGTTACTGTTATTATCATTTTTGCTAGAGACCCTCTCTCGATGACCACCTTTTTTTTTTCTTTTAAGGAACAAGTCTTTTCATGTTGAAACCAGTAGGGAGGTTTCAACAAATAGACATAAAATATTTCGTGGTCTTACACGAAATCTTGTGACCTTCTATAAAGGGCAAACAAACGCCTACTAATTATTACCACACACACGTGCACATTCATTCAAATAAATAAATGTTTATGAGAATGCATGTCACCGTGCGTGCGTGCGTGTTTCATAAAATACAGCAAACGATGATTATTTTAGAGGCTTTCATTATCTTTTTTTTTATTTCTGTCAGTAAGATTATGCAGATATGAAACAAGTTAAACAAAAACTGTCGGACATATTTTTTAGCTTTAACTCGAATACTTTGAACCAACGTTGTTTGTTATCAAAAACGTAAGATGTCGTTGTGTTGCTTGAAATATATCTTTATAAAAACTAAGAAAAACTCGCATTTGATAAAATAGCTTTCGCTTAAGAAAATACAATTTTAAAGCAGACCTCAGACCTAGCAATAATTTACATTACTAACCAACCATTTTTACGCAATACACTGGGAGTATACAGGGCCAATACATGCATATATATATATATATGTGTGTGTGTGTGTGTCTGTGTGTGTGTGTGTGTGTGTGTGTGTAATGAATGCATATATCTATATTTTTAGTTATGTACATGAATAAAATAAAGATATGTTTGTACTTGTATATATGTTTGTATATAAAAATATACCCATGAGCTTAATACATATATATATATATATATATATATTTATGGAAGTAAATAATGGAGTGTAATCCGACAATATATAAAGAAAAATTGATAACGAGGTAATCCAAGTCAAAAGGAAAGATTTATTGAAAAGCAAAGTCGACACTATAGCGTTTCGGTTCTAATGAACCATCATCAGGACTATGAGGGATGATAATAAGGATGTTAAATCCATTTTAAATAGCTACAATATATTCCATATTTTGTCAATATATTCCACATATATCATCGTCTTATACTTTCTCTTTTTCTTTTTGTCATTCTTTTTCTTCCTCCTTCTGATTCAAAATCTTTGTCGATAAACAAACGGAACATAAATTCTACACAATATTTCTAATAAGTCAAATGACGTAATTTAAAACAACAAACCCTGATTCACTTATTAAACGGCCAACTATTTCTCATACAAATGTTCGCTAGGTTTTTGTATATAGCGTCGTTGATTTAACATGACTAATATCATCCCTCATAGTCCAGATAATGGTTCACCAGAACCGAAATGCTATAGTGTTGACTTTGCTTCTCAATAAATCTCTCCTTCTAATTGGATTACCT
Organism: Sepioteuthis lessoniana; assembly: GCA_963585895.1. Lineage (NCBI taxonomy): Eukaryota > Metazoa > Mollusca > Cephalopoda > Myopsida > Loliginidae > Sepioteuthis > Sepioteuthis lessoniana. Next base: position 67,032,423 of record OY757919.1, read on the forward strand.
TGTTAACAACTTTTCTTTATATATATATATATATATATATATATATATATATATATATATATATATATTTGAGAAGTCAATTGAATCCGAAAGAAAGAATGTATGTAGAAAAAGATAAAAACAAATGAAAGATATATGTTTGGTGATTTGTTCATTATGCCGACGCGTTTCGACTTCAAGGTTTTGTCTGAATACAAAAATATTTTATCAAAATTTTTTTCTATGAGAAATAATTATAACAGATAATTTTTTTATTCAGTTGGAAGTCTTCATCAGGGCTAGTAGGTGTTGTTATGTGAAAAATGTATATATATATATATATATATATATATAAGGTTCACAGGGTTTTCAGAACAAATTATTTCCTTTCGGTAACCGAATTTCCTTAAAATGATCTCAAATTTTAACAGCTTGTGTAGAAAAAATTCAAAATCATATGTTTAAAGCTTTAATTTCCAGTGTATGGCATTTCTATACATGAAAAGAGAAAAACATAAACCCTTAAACATAATTGGTTGGTTGGTTGGTTGGTTGCATATGAACCCTTGTAAGTTATTTAATGCCAAACCCTCCTTATGCATATATATTAGATATATGTGATTTGTAAACGAATAGTTTGTTGGTAACAATTTTTAAACGAGCCAGAGCTTATTTGTTTACACACAGCTAAATAGTTTCAAGTATTGGTATCTAAGACTAATAGTTTTATTTCAAGTAAACATAATATTTCTATTTGACCCAATGATGGGGCCCTAAAAGGTACTACCACTCCGGGTCAGAGTGAACTTGGGTGTAATGACATTTAGGCGGTGCTCCACATTCCCCAAAGCTCCAGGACTGGATCCTCATTATCCGATGCAGTTTTATGTCATGTACAGGATACTCTTTGTGGGGTGTTCTTGTCCCTCTGCAGAGTTACAGCGGCATTTTTTATAACCTCAGCCGACTGCCCTCATTAAACATAGAATTTTGATTTGTACCTATGCATGCTGTTAGAATATCCCCAGAGGATATAATCCCAAGGTGAAACATCTGGTGAACGAGCCAACCAGGAGATGTCACCATATAATGAGATGAGTTTCAATAATAATAGCGGTGTTTACCATTCCACGCCAAGATAGTAACTGAAATAGCATACCAGCCGTTGCTGTGTGATGACTGCGCTAAATATGAAAAGTCATTCATCATATTTACCCAACCCCTCCGCTCGGACAGGTTATGACACAAGGTTAATTTTTAAGCGGAGTTTAATAGGTTTGAATTCGGAGTATTCCTTCTCCTAGATTAGTTGCCTCACCAAGGCAGAAGAACCTAATCTGCCCTACTATTTACCCATAGCTGGAGGGAGAATAATTGGACTCATACCTTTCCCAAAAATATTAGTGCTATTTGAAATGCAATCAGTCTCGTCCAGGGTTTGAACTCGTGTCGCCGTATCCATTTCCTACGAGGATAACCATTACACCACGGGCACCTCCTATGAAAAGTCATTCATTGCCGACACATATGTGTATATATATATATATATATATATATATATATACGTGTGTGTGTGTGTGTGTGTGTCCGTTAAGTTCGATATGTAAGTAAAGTAAGTAAAGTTGGTGACCTTATTCGGGGGTGACCCGAAGGCTCCCTTTTCGATACTTTTTACTACTACACCAAGGTGTAGGGGGGGCCTACTCATTTCCCTGGATTGCTCCACTTTACCCTTGATCCGTACCTTATAATGCTGAGTGTTAAGCAAAGAGGCATATAGTATCATTTTTTTGAGTCTTTGGTATAACTCGACCTGGGATTGAACCCAGGTCTCCCGGACCATTGGCGAACACTCTAACCATTATGCCAAAATATTTAACTTGAAAAAGGCTGCTTTTATGATTAGGCTACGAATTTATTGATATGCTTATGCCTCTCAGGCGTATTTAGTGTAATGTTTATCGCTATAAGAAACGGTATCAGTGACCCGAGTTCAAATGCTGGACGGGGCTATTAATGTTTCACTTTGTACAAATCATGTTTTCTCTCTTCAACTATGAGTAAATTGAAGGGCAGACTGGGTTCTTTTGCTTTGGTGAGGCAACCAATGGAAAAGAATGGTAACTCTGAAATCACACCACTTTAGTTCCGCTGAAAAATTAACCTTGTGTCGCACCCTGCCCATAGTGGAGGATTTAGGTAAATACATATTTATGCCTCTGTCGGTCAGTTACTCTTTTTTATCTCTCCGTTTACTCCCACAATATCTATTAATTCGCATGTGTGATTGTGTGTTCTTGTATGTGTCCTGCTCTATGACTCTGGATGTGAGTGTGTATGTGAAGGGGTGTTGGCTTACTTTGCAAAAAATTGACCTTGCCGGTCGCGGAGTTGTCGGTTAAATACATTATGTGTTTCTCTGTCTCTCTATCTCTCTCTCTCTCTCTCTCTCTCTCAACATATATATATATATTGGTGTGTGTAATATTATATGCCTTTATATGTGTCTCCTATTCTCTGTGTGTGTGTGTGTGT
>OY757919.1:67037436-67097436 GCA_963585895.1 Sepioteuthis lessoniana
ATTAAAACAAATAAAAATAAAGGCATTTCAAAACATTGTCGCTATTTTCAAAATTAATTCTGTTGATTTTAGATTTATTTGTTTTTATATGCAGGGCTTCTAGGATTTGTAGTCATAGCTTATTTATTTCGTGTGTTATCATAGTTATGTTTTCAACTAGAATTTTTCGAAATTTGGATTTGGGAATAGAATAGGTTTTAAAAACTCTTTAAAAAACACTCTTTATACATGCAAGCAACCCCTAATGATGGCCTATGAAAGGTCCGAAATCGATCAGGACAATTTAAGTAAATTCATCCACCAATTCCAATCTGAAACCAAGATATTTATCAAAAAACTTGGAAGGGTCTTAATAAAATTATATTGACAAAATGTGTCTTTATTATTTAATCAAACAAGCTTAAATGAAAGAATGCTGCCCAACCACACACACACACACACACACACATATATATATATATATATATATATATATATATATATATATATATATATACAAGGGTCGATAAAAAAGTTATATATATATATACAGAGAGAGAGAGACAGACAGACAGAGAGAGCGGATGGGAGACGAACGAAAGTAATACGACAAATGGAAATATTTCTTTTCTATTATTTTCTAGTATCCAAGTGCCTTCAACTAACCTTTATATACAATGATACCTGACAAATGAACTAGTAAGGTAGCAAATTAAAAAAAATAACCTTGTACAGTTACGTCATCACATTTGGTGATCAAACCAAATTGGTTCCGTCTGAAAAAAATAGAACTATTTTTTGTTGCTTAGTACCCAGAAGCCCTTCCTCTATTCAGGCAGCTCCAGTAGCTTTGAGGAATGTACCCCTTCATTGTCATCGCCCCCAGTTTCACTCTATCCCGAAGCAGTAACACCTATATCTATGGGTTAAATAGAACTAAACAGTGTGCTTATACTAAACTAAATTGTTTGAAATAGAACTGTCTCTGAAATTAAAATGTGTACTTATGTTAAACTGAATTGTTTGAAGTAGAACTGGTTATATGTATAAAAATAGATTTGGTATTAAATAACCTATAATAGGTGATATGACATAGAACCAAACCAAACCAAACCAAACGTTCACTTTCGAACTTACATACTTGAAAAAGTTATGAACTCTGTTATCAAACATATTCCTTTACATTTCCAGTATATTATTACAGTTAAGATGAGAATTGCTCGACTGCCAACACATTTTAATTGTTTAAAGTAGTGAAGGCCTATGGAGAACGATTCACGCTTTTTTGAAATGGTGGATTGCAGTATTATGAGGCTCAATTGTGTAATAGATTCACTAAAAACTCTCTTTAGAGTTTGAACCTCAGCGATTGTTTCGGCATTGCATGTATATTGAAAATAGGACCCTCGTCTAAAACAATAGATGACTGATATATATATGGATCTGATGAAGTCCTGTTAAAATTCTTTTGAAGCTTTGATTCATATCAATGCTCTTAACAGGATGGAAATAAATTTATTATCCAAATGTGACCGAATATTGGGTTTTTTCTTGAAATAATATTATTTGCTCCGTGGATTTTATTTATATTGAGCTCTTTGGGAGGAATATTTAAATATTCTAAATTTGAATACTTTAATTGTCCTGTTTGAATTTTTCCCAATTCCGGATTTACTGGATTGAAGAATACCTCATATATATATATATATATGTGTGTGTGTGTGTGTGTGTGTTTTCTCACCTACCATGTCAGTCTCTGGTCTATAATTTTCATGGAATGTTTTTCTAATTTGGAGATGGCTTTGGATGTCTATTTTCGATTAGTGTATGAGGGATACTCCTGTTCTGAGACCGTTTTTTAAAGTTTATCACTTTGTCTTTTTAATTTGTTGTCCTCTGTGCGGATTCTTCTTATTCTGATTCCTTGTGAGTAATGAACGTTGTCATTGAGATGTTTGGGGTGAGGAGATATCCAAGAATTTACAATGTATTTTGCTAAGATGTGACACAAGGCCGTATGAATGAGCACAAGGGGTAAGAAGATCTGTAATGGAGATAGTTGTGTATTAGTGGGTTTTGTGCGTAATGTTGTTGGTAGTTGTGTTCTTGTCAATATATATTTCGGAGTAATACTATGTTGGCACACCATCATTACCAAATATACTGGACGACACCAGCGTAGAACAAAAACAGTTCTATTTAAAACAATTCACTTTAGCATGAGCACACAGTTTGGTTCTATTTGACCCATAGATGGGACCCTATCACGTTTTACCACTTCGGCCAGATTTGACCTGGGAGTGATGAAAATGAACGGGTGCTCCAGCATTATAGGAACCTCGCCATCAGATTGCTTAGTGTCATATCTTGGACATTTGTTGGAGGAGTGTTACCCCTCTGCAGAGATGCAGTCAGTGTATCCTACAGGCCTGGTCAACTGGGCCACAGCTGATTTGAAACACACTCTCTCAAAATCTAATCAAAACATTAAAGCAGGTGCTCTCAAAAGAAAAAGATATATATATATCTGCCCCCTATCACGAAATCTATTCAAGTTAGGCGAACCAGACATGCAGGACATTGCTGGAGAAGCAGAGATGAACTCATAAGAGATGTACTCTTATGGATCCCCACACACGGCCGCGCAAAAGCAGGACGACCAGCACGAACGTACATTCAGCAGCTATGTGAGGATACAGGTTGTTGTCCTGAAGACCTACCTAGGGCGATGAACGATAGGGAGGAGTGGCGAGAGAGGGTCAGGGATATCCGTGCTGCCAGCACGATATGATGATGATGATGATATATATATATATATATATATATATATAACCAAAGACACTTTAATCGGACAAAAACCCGGGAGAAATCTAACGCCGGTACCTCTGACTAATAGTCCTCAATAAAAGAAAGAAACTCTTGTAATAAAATCCCTTGTCAAATTCAATGATGAGTTGTCTAAATGCAAGCTATTTTTCTCTTGATTAAATATAAAGATTTATCTGTTTGGTCAGTGACTAAGTAGGCACCTGGCATGGGGTAAACCAGCACAGATATAGCTAGTGTATGTGGTTTACTTCCAGCTATCTAAAAGGAACATCAAAATATTCAATCTTCGTGGTGCAACCAAACATTTCCATCGCTACCAGGTCCACTCTGGACTGGAGTGGTAAGACCTATTGGTCAAATAAAATTAAACTGTACTTACGCTAAATTGAATTGTTAGAAATAAAACTGTTGTTGACATTTAAACTGCGTACTTATGCTAAACTGAATTGTTTGAAATAAAAATGTTTTTTAAATTTAACTGTGTGGAAACAAAAATCTGTACTTAGGCTAAACTGAATTGTTTGAAATAGAACTGTTTTTGACATTTACACAGTGTACTTATGCAAAACTGAATTGTTTGAAACCACACCATAGATGAAACCCAACAGGTATTACCACTACTAGTCAGACTGGACCTGGAAGCAATGGCGATGAAGAGGTACTCCACATTTCCCAAAGCTTCAAAATATAAACCTGGCCATCAGAGGCATTTTTGTATGGTACATACCTTTTTTGTGGGGTTGTTACTCTTCTGCAAGAGTTCCAGTCAGCGTATTCTAAACCCAGCCGACAGGGCTATGCTAGTTCTTTAGTTCCAAGCGATATCAATGGCGAGTATCTACATCCAGCTAAAAAGGCAGTATTAGAACGCCGATTTTTTCCCGGCTAGCAAACAAGTAAGATTTTGCACAGCATAATTTTTCTCTTAATCTATTTTTATGCCACGCTTAACAAATCTTTATATTATTATGCAATTGTATTTATCGATTAATATTCTCAATGAACATTGCAGTGGAAAATAGATGATAAATTTCCTATGAGATGCTAAAGTGGATGAATGTAAACATTCAGAAAAATCATGCCAGTTATTATGATCAAAAGTTAAAATACCGAAGAGTAGACAGACCCAGAAATAACTTTAAAAAATCAGAAACAGAATGCAAACTATTGCACGTCATAAGTAATGGCCATTAATAAGAATCGGTTTTTTTAATATCATTTTGTCAAAATGTCCATGTCCGAGAAAAACATCATTTCTTCTAAATGCCAATGTCTCAAACAAAGATTATATTGTCCAAATTTTCCTTTCTCAGACAAAGATTATTTTGTCCAAAAGTCCCAATCTCAGATAAAGATCATTTTGTCCAAATGTCCCTTTCGCAGACAAAGATTGTTTTGTCCAAATGTCCCTATATCATACAAAGATTATCTTGATCAAATACCGCTGTCTCAGACAAAGATTATTTTGTCCAAATGTCCCTATTTCATACAAAGACTATTTTGTCCAAAAGTTCCTATCTCAGTCAAAGATTATTTTGTCCAATTGTCCCTATATCATGCAAGATTATTTTGTCCAAATACCGCTGTCTCAAACAAAGATTATTTTGTCCAAGTTTCAGACAAAGATTATTTTGTCTAAATGTCCATGACTCAGACAAAGATTATTTTCTCGAAATGTCCCTGTCTCAGACAAACATTATTTTGTTCAAATGTCTCAGACGAAGATTATTTTTATTTAGTTCACACCTAGTTACATCCTTTATAGTGCATCAATTACATTTCCTTGACGATGGTGTGAGATAAAACAAGTGTTAAACCTATGTCTAATTACATCGTTGATCTCTCTCTCTCTCTCTCTCTCTCTCTCTCTCTCTCTCTCTATCTATCTATCTATCTATCACTAAATATACAAATATAGATTTTGATAGATAAAATCTATCTATATAGTAGAAAGACATTATATATATATATATATATATATATATATATATATATATATATATATATATATATATATATATATATTGTCCTGAAACTTCGACTTGTTTACTGTCGGTGAAGGTGACAAGCTTTTAGTCTCGACCCTTTTACCTACGCCTATCACCCGCGGACAACACCAAGCATATTGCTGGTATTAGATCGGAAAATATTTTATTTCGGGATGTCATTCAACCACAAACAAACAGGGAAAACTATTACACAGAAATTTTCAAAAAAGCCGAAAATGTAGACAACACAAAATGCACAACTTAGAATACAAATTATCTTATTATCAACTCAAAAAAATAAGGGCATTTATTCGAAGTAAAATAGTCTTAGCGACAAAAATAAAAATGTTTATATTTTAACAGTTTGGGGACAATTCACCGATAAATTTTATTGTGAAGATGTGTGTAAGAACGGGATAAGCAAAAAGATGAAACATTAAAATGAAAGTTTATCTTACTTCTCTCTCTCTTTTTCTTTTATCTTTTTTTATACAAATATGTCTTTCTCTTTTTTTTTTCTGGTGTCGCGTTTCACCGGCCGTTAATTTGTCTTTCCTTTTTTTTCTGGTGTCACGTTTCACCAACTGCTAATTTCTCTTTCTTTCTTTCGTTCTTTCTTGGCACATCTTCGAATCCTTTATTGTTCTCGGGTCTTTCTCATCCTTTTCTTATCCTTTTTCTGGAATCCTTTTAATCTTCCCATATGAGCTGGCCTGAGGAAGGCAGTTTACTCTTTGCATCACAGATACGTCTGTTTGTTAAGGGATCTCTTGGCCAACTGACTTGTCTGATTTTTAGAGATTAGACCTTCCCGCTGCCTCGCATCACGTGAGCTTCTTGGCCAGTCGGCATTCTGCCTTCAAATAGGTCGCTTGCTACTAGGGGCTGCTTGTCAGTTCATACACTCATATTATGGAAACTTAACCGTCAATCGGTCAGAACGCACCCTTGACCCGAATTCAACTCTTCAGACTTCTCGTCTATTTCTGCTGGTTTGCGAGACAAACAAAAAATTGTAGAGGGAGAAAAAAGAGAAAAATATGAATTTGACTATCCCAAGGGTCCAAATTCATAATAATTTATATATATACGAACTTAAATTTTACTGCTAAAAGCATTTTGAATAACTAAAATACCGAGTGCTATGCACAAAATGGCAGAACATTATCACAATATGTGTCAATAGAAGCTCCTTCGTGATTGGCTGCCTGGAACTGTATTTCGTTTACTATCTTTATATCACAACATTTTTGACACTACCTGGAATGCTAATACCTGTTCAGATCGTGACTTTTTACCCTGTTTTATTGTGTATCGTACTTATAACGTTATATATATATATATATATATATATATATATATATATATATATATATTAAAAAATACAACAATCGGTCACATTAAGATAATGAATTTATTTCCATCCTGTTAAAAGCATTGATATAAATCAATGCTCTAAAAAAAATTAACAAGACTTCTTCAGATCCAAGAAGAAAATAAAAAAAAATTTACAACCAGAAAGAAAAAATTATTTGCTCCATGGATTTTATTTACATTGACCACTTTATCAGGATTATTTAAATTTGATATTCTATTTTTGAATATTTCATTTGTCCAGATTGGAATTATTCCCTATTCTGGATTTACTGGATTGAATAATATATATATATATATATATATATACATTCAAGCAAAGTTTTGTTCATTTTATTTTTTCAAGACTCTTTGTTAATTTTCTAGTGTCAGGATCTAGATGGTAAAGGAATTGTCCCTCATCTTCTGCCCAAGAAAAATAAGAAGGAATTTTGAAAAAATAAAAATAAACATACTTGCTTGAATAATAACTTGCTGCCTAAATATACACTCTTCAATATATATATATATATATATATATATAACCTGGTGGGGGAACAAAACTCAGGTTGCAAATTTCTGATCATAACCAGAAGTGCGGGATGTGGATACATATTTTGACATTTGGCCGTTCTTACAGATACTACACTCTGCTTTTACGCATAAGTACCTATATACGAGGACTATTAAATAAATAAGGTGAATTCTGCAAAAGAATTTAGCAAAAGGAAGTATTATTTACAGTTGCACTTTCCTAGGAAATCAATACTGATGGGTCCTTTCATGTCCTAGAATAGTGTCAGCATTACCTTCTTTACGGACCGCTGCCTCGGAACTTTTTCTTTACCAGAAAGTGTGTGTGTTTTCCACTCCATGGACTGTTTTTTTAATTCAAACTTGTTGAGGCAAACCCATATTTAGCCGATTTGTAAGGAGTCCTGGGGCTAAAACCTGCTTCTCCGTACTCATTGCGCATTTATCTGTAAATTTCATATTGTTTGCATTTCTCTTCCACCAAAAATTTTGACAGACCTCTGTTCAATCCTTGAGTTCTTAGTTTTATTTGCTGTCATTTCGAACAGATCAAAAATATTTCTGTGAGATTAAAATAATTTTTGCTATAAAGCAATTCCAAAAAAAAAAAGAAATATTTTGAATTAAAATAAAATTCCCCTTATTCATTGGTTTCTTTATTTAATGGCATATCAACCTTTGTAGGTTATTTAATGCTAAAGAAGAACAGTTGTCGTACTATTTAACCCATAGCTGGGAGGATAAGAGGGTTCATACCTTTCCCAAGGGTATTTGTCCGAAAGTGAACGTAATTGCGCGACTGAAGTTCGAACTCGCTTACTACGATTCCGCAGTCTATCGCTTTAACCATTACACCACGAGTACATCACCCTTATTTATTGATGAGCCTCGTAAATTTTTTTCCGGCAGTGAAGGCCTGTGTAGAACCATCCATTCTTTTTGGATGAGTTCATAGAAGAATAGGGCACAAAAATGTCACAGATTCTCGGACCAATATTCTTTTAGGTTTTGAATTTAAAAGTGCTCCTTCTCCTTGAAGAGTTGCCTTACGGAAACTAAAAAGCATAAACTGTCCTACAATTTTCCATAGCTAGAAAGAGAATAAAACAGCGGGAAATAACCCCCTTATTTTGACGGGAACTATGCGAATTATATAACAACGCCAGTTTCTCAATGTACTTCTCTAACAGCACGGATCGATCAATCTGTTAGATTTGAAGTGGTGGCAATATCTGTATCAGAAAATGAGATTTTAAACTCGACAACTAAAATAAAATAAAAAGTATTTTCGTTTTGAATATTAGCTTATTACGACCCAAAAGTGATGCAATCTATGAGGATCGAACTCAATACAGTTCCGATCATTTATGAAACTATTTCTACGTCAGGTGTCTTCTCGGTTCACAGAAAGTAATTTCTTAGTTCAAAACTATAGAAAAATATAAATTTTACTCGAAAATTAGAATTCAGCATTTATTATATCCCCTTTAAGTAAATGTTCTGTTCATCTTCAGTTTCTCAACCCATCTCAACCCATACGTATTTTATTCTATTTTACAATACATGCTTTTAAAGAAAACGTTAAAGGTAGTTGATTTCGAAACACGGCAAACGGTATATTTGCGTACGGAATTAATTTCACAATTGATTCTGCCTAACGGGAAGCAATCGTTTACTTGAACGCTCAAGTATCGTAGAGAAGATAAACTGATCGGTCATTGACCAACTGTAAATTTGATAAATTACATCGACGTCTGTAAAACTTGCTTTACTTGATTAAATTGTCGTTGGAATATTTTAAATTAGTTGGTTATTAACCCGAAGTGAATTTTGACTTGGTTTAGGTATCTTAATAAAGTAATTAAAACTATGGCAAACTTTTTCCGTGCTCTTATCAATATCGGTCAAAAAATTCAGGATTTATGAATTGTAACTTGGGAAGAAACACTGCGGAGTGATGTAGATAACTTTAACAAAAAAAAAAAAAAGAAGAAAAATAATTACTCCAAAACCAAACAACGGCAATTGACAGAGGGAGAAAGAAAAACATTTTGACTCTTTTATCCGGATTTGGCAGAAATGAATTTGCAGCAGATGCTGGTGTTTTGACCTTTTCGTTTCGTTGTCCCTTTACATAGATCCAATAGTGATGTGATATAACAAGGCAGATTTACGTAGGTCTATCTTGCAAGATCAAACGCACTGTGGGTAGAGTTGGTTTGGTTTAGTTTGGTTTTTCGGCATGTCAAGTATAGAAGGTTATTTAACGCCAAATCCTTTTTATACAAATATATCAGATATATGATTTCTAAACATAAGTCAAGAAAGTTAGATTGTTTCAAGTATTGCTATTTATCACTTATGATTCGATTCACACTTAACAGATCAAACAGATCTATTTCTAAAAATTTATTTTAGAATGTCTTTTGTTTGCACACAGTTTAATGTTAAACTTCTATTTAACCCTTAGATAGGACCCTATAAAGTGCTACCACTCCCGGCCAGATTTGACCTGGGAGCGATGGCAATAAAGGGGTGCCCCGCTTTCCCCAAAGCTCCAGCATTACAGGAGCCTCACCATGAGATTGTTTAGTGTCATCTCCAGGAAACTCGTTGGGGGAGTCTTACCCCTCAGCAGAGATGCAGTCTGTGCCTTCTGCAGCCTTAGATTACTGGGCCAGGATCAAATAGAACTATTTGACTATTTAAACTGTTTGCAAACAAATGACTTATGCTAGAATGAATTGTTAGCAATAGAATTGTTTTATCATTTAACCCTGAGTAAACAAATGACTGATGTTTAATTGAATTGTTAGTGATACATAGCAATACTTGGAATCATTTAACTATGTGCAAATAAATGATGTTGAATAGAATAATCAGTGTTAAATAGCAATACTTGAAACCACTTCACTGTGTTCAAACAAATGATTAATATTGAATAGAATTATAAGTGTTAGATAGCAATAATTGAAACCATTTAACTGTGTAGAAGCAATAGCAATACTAGGGTGCAAACAAATAAGTTCTAACTCATTTAAATGAAATTACCAACAAACTATTCTCTTACAAGTCGTATATATATCCATTTTAAATGTTTGCAAACAAATGACTGATATTACATTGTCACTGTTACAGGGCAATACTTGAAACCATTTAACTGTGTGCAAAGAAATTAGTTCAGGCTTGTTTAAAAATGTATCTACAAAACGTGTTCACAAATCATATATATTCAATATATATGTAAAAATATAATTTGGCAGGAAGTAACCAACAGTGGTTGATATGCCATAAAACGAAAGCGGACCAACTAAATTGACCTATATTTATATCAACTGGATACATTCTTGGAAATTACGCTTGGGACACAACCTGCTGTTAAAGACTTCTTCGATCAAGATATGCTGGAGAATTTCGAAGATGAATATGAATTAATTGGGCATCTACTTTTTCATCAATGTGTCAACTTTAAGTAGCAGTCATAAAGTTATTGTGTTTCGTTACTAAACTGTTTATCGTGAATATTAAATTAGCTGATTGTTCTATGGGCGTAATAGTCAACGTGCTGGACTGTAGTCATGGAGTAACCGAGTTCGAACTCTAGTCGCGCTTGGTAAAGTTATGAATCTCTTAATTCCCTAACTAAGGGTTAAAGAATATCTGTTGTGTTTCTGCGAGGATAGCTTTCGGATTAAATGACCCACGATGGTTTTTATGCCATTAAAACCACGAAAAAAGATAAAATTAGGGTTTCTGAATTTTTTTTATTTGATGCACCCCTTGTAATCAAATTTAATTTCCGTTCACCCCCAAATAAATGAAATGAATGTTGCCAAAAAATTTTCTTAGAAGTCATAATAAGATGAGTTAATTTTATTTTTATGTTTTTGGCTTCAAGATATTTTTTCAAAATGCAGAAAGGTTATGGTAAATAGAATATTGAATCATATAATAACGCCCACACCAACAAATACTTGGCAATACTAAAACTAACTAAACAAGTGATGATCTGGCTCTTTCCGTTCAAAGCGGGATTTTTCGTTAATAATTAATGTTATCCATTAAAATTCCGTGATTTTGGATAAGAATTAAAATTTCAGGGATTGTCTTTTAATTTTAATTTGATTATTTTTCTTTCTTATTTTAAAATTTATATTTTTATTCTTAATAGTAAAAAATTTACCTGTTACAAAAAAGATATTTTCGAATTCTGTATTTTTATAAAATCCCTCGTTTAAGATATAATTGTTTTTACTGTTGTGTGTGTGTGTGTGAAAACAGGATTTCAAGCATCGTTAACAATGCCAAAAAGATACAAATCTTTTTGGTCAAAGCCAGATCGTTCTTTTATTTATATGAGCTGTATGTTTTGAATAGGTCATATTCGAATGGCACATCGCTACTTGCCATCACATTCAGTCAAGCATTCTGCTCGTTGTACGACATCTAGCAACTAGTCTTCATGATCCAGCACTTTCTGTTCTCTAGTTATAATAGGATTTGTAAATTCAAACTTGTAAATTCATCTTCTGATAAGTACGAATCTTTTGTCCAACTTGTCAAAACTTCATTCACCCACAGAGGACTCGATGAATCACATTTGAGAAGCTTTAGTTTAAATAGAAAAGGATTCCTAAAGCATCAACTATTAAATTGGTTCCGCTACTCTCTTTCATAAATTCAATAACACATCCACAAAATTCTCTCCTTTGTCTAATGCAGTCCAAATTCAATTTAAATGTAAACAAAAACTTAAATGCAAATTCTGTCCGCTAAATCAAAGATAAATGTTTTCTTGTTGAGCGTTGTCTGTGTGACTCTCTTTAAACAAAAGGCAGAGAAATTATTCTTTAATAGGGAAGCATTACTTTGTATAATCGGCAAACAATTCGCTTCAGTTTGGTAAAAGAAAACTAGATGCTGAATGAAGAAAAGAATCTTCCCTCTTATATTTAACGCAGATCATCTTCCAGCGTAAATCTTTGTGTAAAGAAAGCAGGGAAAACGAAGGATCTACGTTTTACTTAAACGGCAACGGGGAGCAAGAGAATCTCACTATTCGAGCCCTTGTGTCATCTCAAGGTTACCTTGTGTGTCACGTGTGTATGTCACCGCTTACAATCATTTTTGACCACGTGCTTCAAATTTGCACGTTAATGATCTCACTTCACAAGTGCCGAAGGTTGGCCGACCGGCTCCAAAGTACAAACTTGCAGATGCTCCTCGTCTAAGTGAGGCAGAAGCCTCTCCACTTTGGGAATTGTATAACAATAGATCCTACCTTCTGAATTATTCTTGGCAAGCCCTTGTGTTTGGTTTCTAAGTAGAATCTCACTGGCAAGATGACCGTTCCTAAAGTTGAGCTTGATAATACACATAAAAAGCTAAAATCCTAGAAAAAGAAGATATCCCTCCTGATCAACAGAGATTGAACTTTGCTAGTCAACAGCTTTAAGATGGGTGTATATTGTCTGATTGCAACATTGAAAAGAAGTCAACTCTCTATTTGGTTCTTTGTAGAATGGTTCTCCATGGAGTGGTGATGAATTTGAATTCTAGTCGCGCTATTACGTTCATTTTCGGACTAATACCCTTGGGAAAGGTATGAACCCACTTACTTCCTGCGCAACAATGGGTTAAATATTACCCCTACTGTGCTTCAACAATGATTGTTTGGGCTTTAAATAACCCACGAATGATGATATGCCATTAGACAAAGTAAGTAATCAACCCAAACCAAAAATCGAAAGAAAATCCCAAGAAGAATACACGTAAAAAGAAGGAGGTTAAGCTGACTGTTGAAATATTACAAGGTTTATGAAAATGCAATAATCACCCAATTACATTGTGAGTGTCCAAATGAACATTCTGGTTGTGAAGTTTTCATAGTTTCCCACTTTGATAGACACAATTATGGCAAATGTTATTTGTCTTTAGCAAACCTGGGGACCGAGTGTAAAAACATGCCAACATTTAATAAATAGTATTTGCTTCTATAAAAACGTTGAAAATGAACATCATTTGAAAACTAAATTCAATATTTACCTTATTTTTTGTAATACAGGGTCACAACTATTGGACACTCAGTGGCGATCGAATTCACGACAATCTCATCAGTCTACGATACTAATTTACTTATCTCGTTTTCACGGAAACGCATCCAAAAGCTGAGCATAGTATGTCAAAAAGCCACATATTTGGGACATTTGGAGATGTTTAACTCACCACAACCCGATAGTGATGCATCCTAAAGCTTAGTGTAGTCTAGCACAAGGCTACAAGTTTAAAACATTTAGTGGTGTTGAACTCTACAACGAACCAATACTCGACAGCGAAGTATCTTAAAGTCTGGTACAAAGATACAACTTTGGGACTATAATTTGTCTCAAACTTACTAAAATGAATCACTATGCCTTATCGACCTCTTTATGCATCTGGTCTTTGACTACTAGAGATGTTATGTAGTCTATCACCCTGATAAGGAACATTAAAATCGCAAATCTATATTAACCAAACTTATCAAGTAAGCATTTTCGATTTTTTACCCTTCTACATACTCCTTATATATATATATATAATTTTATCATGAAACACGTTTGTGTAGTTTTTTTTTTCATTATGATTTTACATTGCATGTATATTGTATATAAAAATATTTTTTGTGTTCTTGTATCAGTACCTGAGTTTTATCTTGTCTTTTTCTTTCGTTGTGTTCAGTATTAATATATCATGGATATATTAATGTTAATATTGGTCCTTGGTAATTGGAAATCAACTAAATATAATCCATACAAACAAACTTCCCAATATATTAATAAGTTGATTCTATTTGCAATCCTTTTCTCGAATAAAATAATATTCAATTCTCTGCTATGACCTAGATATTGTGGCGATTTTTTATTGTTTTCTTTTTTTATTTTCATCCGAAGACTGCTAGAAGAGTTGCATTTATTATCTGACTATAACATTCACTATCTAACACTTACATTCAATTACATTAAGTATCTGACATTTACGTTAAGTTTCATTTAGTATCTGATGGTAAATTTTATTATCAGACAGTTACATTCAGTTACATTCACTATCTGATTGTAACATTCAGCATTTCCTTTGAACATTCAGTATGTGACTATAACATTCAGTTACATTCAGTATCCGACTGTAATACTCAGTATCTGACAATTACATTCCGTTACATGCAGAATTTGACTGTAATATTCAGTATCTAACAGTAACATTCAGTATCTGTAACATTCAATATCTGATAGTTACATTCAGTTACATTCAATATTAGACTCAAGCATTCAGTATTTGACAATTAAATTAAGTTACATTTTGTATATGACTGTAACATTCTATATCTGACTGTAACATTCAGTATCTTACAGTTACATTCAGTTACATTCATTATCTGATTGTAAAAATCATATACTGATTTTTACATTCAGTTAAATTTTAGTATCTGACTGTAACATTCAGTGTGTAACAATTACATTCAGTTACACTCAGAATTTAACTGTAACTTTCTGTATCTGATTTTAACATTTAGTTATATTCACACTGCTTCATTTAATATTGTATTTCTTTTCTGCTCCTCTGTAGCATTCACTTATCATATAGCCTACAATTACTATTATCAATTTTTGCTTTAATGTAAATACTGTTCATGGCATTATTTTGTACTGCTAATAGAAGAAATTAGGTTTTTCTTTTTAGGTTTCCTTTTCGTAACCGTATTTAGGTCATCTAATATGCAATATCGTTCGTCTGTCACTTGAAATATCCATGTAGTTGTTTTTCTTCCTTTTCGTTGATTTTTTAAAAGTTTTTAATATTTGATGTTCTGTTATTTATGCCGTTACTGCCTGCGATAACCAGTCTCTTTATCGACACACGGCTAACAAAGGCATGGACAGCTATCGATAGGCTATCAATCATATGGAAATCAGACCTGACCGATAAAATGAAACGCAGTTTCTTCCAGGCAGCGGTCGTATCGATACTGGATGCACTACTTGGACGCTAACAAAACAGCTGGAGAAGCTTGACGGCAATTACACAAGAATGTTGCGAGCAATATTGAACAAGTCCTGGCGGCAACACTCCACAAGGCACCAACTATACGGCCACCAGCCGCTCATCACGAAAACTATCCAAGTCAGACGAACCAGACATGCAGTGATGTACTCCTATAGACCCCCACATATGGCCGGGCAAAAGCAGTTATTTAACGTATTGTTTAACATCAAAGCCATCTTTGTTGAATAACAGCAGTGATACTATTTAAACCATTGCTGTGAGAGTAAGGGGATTCATAATTTTCCCAAGGGTATTTGTCCGAAAGTGTATGTAACAGCGTGACTGGAGTTCGAACCCACATTCTTCCATACTGCAGTCCAGCACTTTGGCCATTACGCCGCGCGGGGTACTTCCACAACTTTAATTGTGCTTTGCTGTACCAATAAAGTCTGAATTAAGTTGAAAACTGGACTGGAAACAGACTGATTGATTTTAACGGCATGTCAACCTGACTAGAGTTATTTTATGCTTAGAAGTTAGAAAGGCTTTCGGTCATATGGAAGTCAAACCAGACCGATAAAATGAAGCGCAGTTTCTTCCAATCAGCGATCGTGTCGATACTGCTATATGGATGCACCACATGGACGCTAACTAAACTGACGGAGAAAAAGCTTGACGACAATTACACAAGAATGCTGCGAGCAATATTGAACAAGTCCTTGAGACAGTACCCCACAAAGCAGCAGCTGTACGGATACCAATCACTCATCACGAAAACTATCAGAATTAGACGAACCAGACACGTGGGACACTGCTGGAGAAGTAAGTCATAAGTGATGTATTCCTGTGGACCTCTTCACATGGACGAGCAAAGACAGGAATTCCAGCTCGAACCTACATACAGCAGCTCTACGCCGATACGGGATGTAGCCCTGAGGATCTGCCGAGAGCAATGGATGATAGAGAGGTATGGCGAGAGAGGGTCAGGAATATCCGTGCTGATAGCGTGACATGATGATGATAATGATGATTGTGTAGTTGTTTCTTAGTTTTCTTGTACACGATCCAACCGAATATAAATAACTTTCAAACAGATCTACTTGACCCCTTAAATGGGACCTTAACAGGTTCTACCGTTCTAAGGCAAAGTGGACCTGGGAGTAATAGCAATGAAGAGGCATTCCACACTTCCTAGATATTCAGTACGGGAGCCTCGCAATCAGACACAGTTTAGTGTCATTCCCAGGACACCTCTTTTTTTAAGAGTCTTATCACTTAGCAGGAGATACAATCAACATATTCTTAGCCCCACCAAAAAGACTTGAATAAGGAAATTGTTTAATTTTCTACGTTATAGTATTTTAACATTAGTGTACCAACAAAAATCCCGCTACAGCGTGCCACTTTGCCTCTTCTTTTCTCCGTAACATGCGTTCAAAAATCGCACCATTTTAATATAAATCATAATCAAATATGCTCAACAGTATGACCAGATAAAACATTGTAATTAGCGATCCACCTTTGACTCTCTCTTTCTCTCCTCTCTCTCTCTCTCTCTCTCAAACTCCCAAACCACCTGACTCCCCTCACTTACATCTTACACTCATTTTTTTTACTTCTTGTTTGTGGGACCAACAGAGTTCTATAAGAAACGAACTGTTCCAATCGAACTTGGCAAGTGCACTGGGCAAACGTTAAGATAAATTCACTTTTTTTTAATTTTTTACGGGTAATGTCTTCGCTCACACAAATAAGAAACGTATTTTTCTTTGTTTTACAAAGCTATTTTCAACATTTTTTTTAAAATATAACGTCATGAAATATGAGCGGATCTTGGCGCCGGCATTTTCTTTGCATGCGTATTTTCAGTTCTCACAGCTTGGACATCACACGTTTATATTAACATGAATCTCATACGTTTGTTGCTGCTGTTGTTGTTCTTGTTCTTCTTTTTTTCTTCTTCTGTTTTATATGCTTTCGGAATATTTCGTTCTGATCTAAATAAATTCGATCACCTCTTTTATTAAATACATCTTGCAGCAGACTAAGGATCTAAAATTTGTTTCGTTTTATCACTTTACCGCACCTGTCAAAACAGAAAATAGATACAGTAACCTTTTGGTTACGAGTATTTAGCCATATCACGTCAACTGAAATATATGAAACATAGTCATTTTAATGATACGTATCATGAGGTTATCAATCTTCACCTGGATCTTGGCGAAGGCTTGGAAAAGGTTTTATGGAAAACTAATAACTGACAGTACGTCACCAATCTTACCCAGTTGAAGAGATGGTAAACTGAACCCGATGGTGAGGCCCCAATTCCAGAGCTTTGAGAAGTATGGAGTTACCTCTTCGTAGCCATTACTCCCAAGTCTACTCTGACCAGGAGTTATATCTGCTAGGGTTCCAATTATGAATCAAATTATCTGCTTGTATGAAATAAAGTTGTGTTTAACTGTTTAAAATGATTGTGAAAATACATTTTTGTACGGTATATTGTTAGCCTTAATCGTTAAACTGACTTCGGCATAAAATAGCACAACAAGGGTTGACAGGTCCTAAAACCAACCAAGCAATCACTTGTAGGACTAGGACATCAATGTTTTCGCAACGATTGCAAGACAAAGTTGGACTAACTTACGAGGATTCGTCTTCTAGTTTTGAATTTATTCTCCTAGACTAATAGGCTACCAAGGCAAGAGATCATGGTCTTACCTACAATTTTACCTACAGCTGGGAGAATCATCAAAAAATTATTACTAAGAAATTCGAAAAAAATAGTCCTGGCGGCAACACCCTACAAGGCACCAACTATACGGCCACCTGCCCCCCATCACGAAAACTATCAAAGTTAGACGAACCAGATATGCAGGACATTGCTGGAGAAGCAAGGACGAGCTCATAAGTGATGTACTCCTATGGACCCCCGCATATGGCCAAGCAAAAGCAGGACGACCAGCTCGAACATACATACAGCAGCTATGTGAGGATACGGGATGTAGCCCTGAAGACCTGCCAGAAGCGATGAACAATAGGGAGAAGTGACGAGAGAGGGTCAAGGATATCCGTGCTAGCAGCACTACATAATGATGATGATGATGATGATGATGATGATGATGATGATGATGATGATGATGATTTGGAGACACATACACACAGACTACAAGAAGAGATAGTTTTCAGTTATACAGATTAAGCGTAGCTAACACTATTGATCCTCGTGGATTTATATATATAGGGTGCAATGAGTAAATCGTCGTCTAAATGACACAAAAATAAAAATAACACTTTATCATATATATTTAGCAAAATTTCATGAAAATATCTTGAAATACAATAGATTAAATCTATTCAAAGTAATTGCCATAAAATTCAACCATGGTCTCGAGACGACATCGGAATCCTTATTTAAACAGGTAAATGTTGCCATCATCCTTACTTACAGTTCGTCTTTGGTGTCGAATGGAGTTTTGTTGGTCTCTCACTCAACCGTACCTCACATATAACAATCAAGCAATAAGTCGAGCTAGGCAGCCAGATGTTAGGAGTAATGTGATTACCGAAATCTTCTGACAGACAGTACTGGGTTCTCTTGCTTTTGGGTCAAGATGCAGAGTCCTCTTGCCAGGCATAGGCTCTTCCAGCAGCCACCCTATCGATCAAGACAAACACCACCTCCTCCAGACACTTACTGTAGGCTTTCGTGTTGAGTGTAAGGCCATGCGAGAAGAGGTATGGAGACATAACGTCACCATCACCAGAGACCACTGCAAACATCATGGCCTGGACAGGGAGTTTGGTTTTTATCAAAATGAATATAAATGTGTTTTCAGACTGGCATCCAAACACTCTGAAATCTTCGGATTAGATACTCTGTCGTAAATGCCAAGCAGTACAGCATGTCATTTCCGAATTCCTGGAAGAGTGAATTGCGTGCTGCTTTCCTTACAGACAGTTACCAACTGACTCTAATTTGCTGCCCAGTCGACAAAACCTGAAATAAATAATGCCCATGAGTTTAAATTGCGATAATTTACTCATCCCACATTTTTAATCTATCAATCTATCTATCTATCTATCCACACACACACACACACACACACACATATATATATATATATGTGTGTATATATAGGCTAGCATAGAAACAGAGTCAATAGCGCTAGGTGACTGACAGTTGTGATCATCAGAACAAGAACTTATTGGTTGGTTGATAGACTTTAAAGGCATGCCAACCCATCCGGGGTTATTTTGCACCAAGAAGTTAGTACAAGGGTTTATATCTACATATGCTCTCTCGACGATATTGAGCACTTCCTCATTTCTATTAATAATTCTGTAGATGATAGGTGTTTATTTAAAATACAATGAATACCAAAAGTTATCAATCCAAAAGTTTTCGATCAGACAAACAAGGAAGTACCTTAAAGCCATGAAACGTACATTCTGTTCTGCATATGCATATTACATCTTAACACAATTGGCACATCATATCTTTAAACCTTAAAATAAATCATTTTTTTTTAATGTCATTCCTATTCGGTAGTAATGAGCACTTTTCAGTGCCAAATTATCATTATTTCAAATACTTTTATTTATTTTCTTTCTTTCGTTTAATGACATTTATTAACTATGTATAGCAGTAAAATAAAACTTTTTTGAATTTTGAGTTTGTTTTTTTTTTATTCAATTTTAAGAGGTAATCAAAAACATTTGAAAGCAAAGAAAACTGTTGTCAAAAGCATTTTCCGGGAAAAATATACCTTTAGAAATCAAAATTTGAATTCTTTCCGTTGCATGAATTGGAGAAAATATCCCAATATTAGTTATACTACTACTAACATGATTGCCCAAAAATCTTCTCAGATTAGTTTAACTTATATATTCAGTGTTTAAAAGAAAAGGCATCGTACCTCCAACTTTCAAGAAATTGAAATAGTTCATTCGAGAAAAATGTAAAGTTCTTCTAAGAATGTCAGCTACAGATAATCTTGATGGAATTGTTTGATTTGGTTTCTTTGTTTAAAGGCATATCAACCTTTGTGAGTTATTCAATGCCAAAGCCATCATGGTAGAAGAGCTGTTGCGGTACTATTTAAGGTTTCGTTGTTTAATGGCATATCAACCTTCGTGAATTATTTAATGCCAAAGCCATCCTTGTTGAGGAACAGTAGTGATACTATTTAACCTGTAGACTTCATGCATTTACCAAAGGTCTTAGTCCGAAAGAAAACGTAATAGCGTGACTGAAATTCGAACTTGCTTACGACAGTGTCACTGCCCAACACATTAACCACAACACCAAGAGGCTTGATGGAATTGGATTTATGACTAACAGGCTTAACCTCAGAAGCATACGAATAAAACAATGAATGTACGAATGATAGTTCACCAACAATTTTCGGTTTCGTATAAGATAATGTTTGGAATGCCAAAAGAGTTTTTTTAAATATCACGACAAAAACTGTATTTACTAAAAGAGAAGCGAACAATCAATAAAATGTTATGCTACACACTTATTTCGGTGAGTTGTCCACTGGTCGAAGCACTTCTGAAATTTCTCTTTTGATGTGAGGAAGAGATACACTTGTTTTTCTTTTAATAACTGTTGTGGGAGCCTTACCCCTCTCACCATAATGGACTCTTCTCACCGTTATTAGTACTGAGAGATTTCGCTGCCAGAGAGGCAGATCAGTATCGGTGTTATCCGAACAGTGCGAGACTTCTTACCGTTTCTATGTAACTCTACCTTTCTTGTGTAATATAATCTGTTATCTAATATCCGTGTTTGTGTTAGTGACCCTTTCCGGGGCCACAACAATAACCTCCACGTCCAAAAACTTTTGTTTAAAAATTATCGAGATTGCGGATAAAAAATATAAATGACACAAACTCGTATAGACGAAAAGGAAGTCTCGATGGAGTAGTGGCTAACGAGCTTGACTGCAATATCGGAGTAAGTGAGTTCAAATCCCAGTTTAGTTCTCTTTCAGATTAATACTTTTAGGAAAGATATGACCACCATTACCCACCAATGCTGAGTTGAATAGCACCACTGCTGTCTTTCTATAACGATGACTTTCATATCAAATAACCCATGAAGGCCGATATACCATTCAACAAAAAAAAAATGAAATTTATTTTTGTTTGTTTGTTTTATAGTATATCAACCGCCTCGGTCATTTAATGCTGAATCAGCTTAAAAGTGGGGCGGAAAGGTCTGTTATATTGAAATTTATCAGTAGAGAAACGGTTTGTAGAAAGAATCAGGTTTCATTGAAAGTTCATTAGCAGGGAATCGTCTAGAAGAAATTTTTTCCTTGCAGAGGTATAGCTTGTGGAAAGGATCAGATTTTTTTTTAAATATTTCTTTTAAGGAAACATTTTGTAGAAGAAATTTAGTTTTGTTGAAAATTCCTTTAGATTTTTCTAAATAAATTCATCACTTTTAAGAATGACATTACATTATTCCTTTCAGTTTTTTGGAACAGTTCCTTCGTGTTGTTTGATCTATAAAAGGTTTCCCTAATATTAGGCAGTTGGCTACATTCAATGAAAATATGTTTCACAGTGTATTTGGTCTGGAAGGCATGACACGTTTGTTACTGGTTTGCTACAAGAAAGTAGGGGTGTGTTGTCCCGGTATGACCTATACAAAGTCTGTACACTAAAACTTCCTCTTTTCGTTTTTTTTCTGTAACCTTGTTTTCTTTCCCCTAGTGTTGGTTTAATTTTTAGTAATTTATACGTTTATTACTGTTCCAGCATTGTTGTCTTTGTTGTAGTATGTATTTATTCATCTTCATTTTATAGTTTGTATATGGTACTTGTATTTTAAACTTTTTTCAGTGGTTATGTTTAGAGTAGACCTGGTTGCTTTATCTGCTTGGTCATTTCCGCTGACCCAACATATCTGTACATCATTAATCATTTGATAAATTTTCATATTTGCATAGAATTTTTTAGTAATAATGGATTATCAGTTTTCCTGTCTTTTAATGATTCCAGAACTGATAGCGAATCAGAAAAGATAATGAATCGTGTAGATAAAGCAGAGATTATTAACTAAACGTCTAGATTCCAGTAGTTTATCTTTGGAGAAGCGCATGTAAATTTTGATAATTGTTAAAATAAAAAGTGTTTCATTTAAATTTTAGAATAATAAAAAAAATCTAAGAATCAGATGGGGTGTAACTCACGGGGTTGACAAAAACCGTTCAGAAGGGGTTTATTACCCAGAGGGAAAAAGAAGTTGATGTGGATTTTAGAAGATTAGAGAAAATGTATTGCGAAAGTGTAATAGCATAATAGATTTTCGACAAACAGTGTAGAAAGAATTGTGTTTGTTTATCTCATCGCAAAATTTTTTGTTATGAAAAATTTCTGTTATAAAAAGGAAAGTACAATGTGTTTTGATCAAAGGAAATTGTCAACATGGCAAATTATTTCAGTGAGGAAAGAATTTTGACACTTCAAGTTTATCCGTCATTATCAAAGCGATCTTTTCTAGCTAGATTTAACAGTGAAATTCGATAGAGAATTCCCTTGAAGGCTTATGGCCCTTTGAAGTCAACATACTGTGTCGACTCTAACCGGGTTACGAATATACATAAATTGAACCAAAAGAAAAACGAGGTTAGACGAGATGGGAGTCAGATCAAAGTCAGAACAGAGGTAGTCAGAACAGAGGTAGTCAGACCCGTCAGATCGAGGTCAGACGAGAGCAAAGGCAGAAAGGTACACGGAACAACTCCCCGCTGAACTTTATTAACCTTGTGCCAGACAGCTCTGCGTAGAAAAATTAAGAAAATTTTCTAAATTTGAGGCGGTGAATAAAACAAACACAATCATCATAAAAATTAATTTTCACTAAACTGCCTGGGTAGAGGAACTGATAAAACCGTCCAAATACGACACTGTGAAGAAAAACAAACATAACCACCGTAAAGATTGCCTCGTACCAAACTACCTGAGTAGAAAGATTAAATATAAGCTAAGTCTTAGACAAATATTTGACGATCTCTGACAGAATTTGCATTTATGTATAAACGTTGCATGTAAAAACAGTTTTGATATTTTCTTTTATATATACTAAATATTGTTAATATTACAAAGCAGTGTTGTCCTTTGTTTTTGGCCTCAGATGTTTTTTCTTACTTAATTTTACGGTGGCATTTGTCTGCTAACTGAGACTCCAAATAGCGTTTGATTCGTTCTATGGATCTCAAAAACACAACGTGGATGGAGAGTGAATTATGGCGTGTTATCCCAAGATATTTCAACATTAAGGCGAATTCTTCCCTGTGTTTGGCAGAGACGACGGTCCCGTCCGGTTATATTGGTGCCGTTTAGGGTACGACCCCAGGAAAACAGAAAACATATGAGTTGAAGACCCAGGATCGACTCTGAAAATGCCGGAAGCGGTAAAACGTTCACAAAGAGATCAAGGGATCCAGCGACCCCAGACAGACGAACGACAAGAGCAGAGAAAGTGCGGACAAAGGAAGATAGGTGAGTATACTTTTTGGTGTTCCTTTCACTCTGCTAAACATGTAACCGGTAATAGGCTTAGGTGGAACTGATTTGGGTAATTGAGATCATAAAAATGAGTGATAGCGAATCTGAAACCGTCACTTGTGAATTTAAGTTCCTAGTAGGAAGAGTGAAGAAACGGACGTACGTTGGGGACCCCTCGGATCTGTATGACTGGATAGAAGCCCTGCAGAAAAAGCAACTGATTTTCGGGCTGACAGACAAACAATTGGTCCTGCTGGAGGGCTACAGGAGCGGTATCCAAGTTCAGAGGTGAATGGCTATATTTCTTTTATATACAATAAATATTGTTAATGTTGTTCAGTGTTTCTGGGCGCAGATTTTTTTCTTACTTTATTGTATGGCAGCCCCCGTCTATTTGCAAAACGACGACTCCGATTCGTGCCTGATTCGTTGTCCGGATCTTAAAAACACAACGTGGGCGGATAACGAATTATTGCGTGTTATCCCAAGATATTTCCATTGCGGGACATTCAGTGGATTGAAGGCGGAGTCTTCCCCGTATTTAGCAGAGGTGTCGGACCCCTCCAGTTATATGGGCACTTACAAATCGTTCCTCACATACTGATGACTCAGACCATATTTGGAACTCTTATAATGAAACTAACAATATCTTGGACTCTAATAAGGAAGCTGGCCATATTTGGAACTCTCATGAGGAAAATTACCATCTTATATGGAAAATGCACATATATGACATTCTTATAATCAAACTACAATAAACTATTTGGAATTCTTTGAAGGAAACTGGCCATATTTGAGATTCTTGTAATGAAACTAACAATATTTGGAACACTGATTATGAAACTAACCACATTTGGAATTCTTTTAATGTAAATGACCATATTTGGGACTCTTATAATGAAACTAGCATCCTTTGAACTCTTTTAAGGAAACTGACCATATTTGGGATTCCATATTTGAAACTCTTGTAATGGATCTGACCATATTTTGAACTCTTATTATGAAACTAACCTCAGTTGGGACTCTTATAATAAAACTGCCCATATTTGAGATTCTTATGACTCTTTTAATAACTAATGTGTGTGTCATCTTCTACGACAAATAAATGAAAAGTGTGTTTAACCTTATAGGGTTATGAAATTAAATTACACTGTACTTAGTTCAAGCAGTTATCGATGTTAACAACATGTCTCAATAGGACTTTCCTTTTATTGTCCATTCATCATATTTATTCATTGGAACGGGAGGTGTGGCGTAACGGTTATTAAGCAGGAAAACGGAATTGATTAACCGAGTTCGAGTTCCGGTTGAGACTGTTTATATCAGTTTCACACTAATTCACTCGGGAAAGATATCAATACAATTCATCCTATAATCTAGTTCATTTTCAGTCATCTTGACGGCAGTCATTTTGTTACCCGTACTTAACAATAATTCAGAGAGTAGAGTAAATGAATAATCCACTAATCGTAATTATCCTGGCTTTGCTCAGGCTACTCTGTATGTTTTCAGTGATGACACAGAGTGCCTAAAATCCAGGACTCCATCCAACTTTTAAAATTTTGACTCTCTCTTTCTCTCTGTCCCTTTCTCCCTCTTTCCTTCTCTCTCACTCTTTCTTTCTCTTTCTCTCTGCCTTCTCTATCTTTGCTTTTTCTCTTCCCTCCCTCTCTCTCTCTCAAATTTTTATCTCTTCGCGTTTTCTCTCCTTCTCTATCAGCCTCCTATCCTTTTCTCTCCCTCAGTTTATCTACCAACTCTATCTCCCCCCCCCTCTCTCTCTCTCTCTCTCTCTCGGTTCAATTTCTCTCTCTCTCTCCTCTCTCTGTCTTTCTCTGCTTTTTATCTCTTTGATTTCTCTATCTTATCTCTTTATTCTTTCTCTCGTTTTCTCTCAGCCTTCTCTCTCCTACTGTCTATCGACGCACTGTCTCTCTCTCCCTCTCCCTCTCTGTCTGTCTGTCTGTCTGTCTGTCTGTCTGTCTCTCTCTCTCTCTCTCTCTCTCTCTCTCTGCCTTTTTTCAATTATTCCCATCATTTTTGTGTTTCTTTTTTCTAAATTCCTTCCCTCTCTCACTATTTGATCATTTCGTATTTCTGGT
Organism: Sepioteuthis lessoniana; assembly: GCA_963585895.1. NCBI lineage: Eukaryota > Metazoa > Mollusca > Cephalopoda > Myopsida > Loliginidae > Sepioteuthis > Sepioteuthis lessoniana. The sequence continues at coordinate 67,062,764 of OY757919.1, forward strand.
TAATTCTCCCCTCCACATGATTTTTCTATTGCTCACCCATATTTGCTTCTGTCATTTTCACGGAAAATATAATGTATTTTCCTCATCATTTTTAGTTAAAAAAATGAATGAATGATTGAATGAATGAATAAAAACATCTTATTATCCTTTGCTGACTCATCCATAAATAATGCAGTCATCGAAAATCATGTTTTGCCGAGACTGCGCATGCGTCGTGGTCATTTTTTGGCTCCTATGAACATGTGTAAATAAATGCAACCAAACTGAGACAGTGCTTCTCACCTCCCACAAATCTTCTTTGCTTCTTCGAATTTTCTTTTCTCTCTCTCTCTCTCTCTCTCTCTCTCTCTCTCTCTCTCTCTCTCTCTCCTTTTTCGTTTATATATATGTATATATTTTTATTATTCTTATGCCATCTTTCTTTTGTCTTCTTTTTTATTCGGTTTCGATTTTTCTTCAATTTCTTTTACTCTTTTACTTTGTCTTTGATATACGACTCTCTCTCTCTCTCTCTCTCTCTCTCTCTCTCTCTCTCTCTCTCTCTCTCTCTCTCTCTCTCTCTCTCTCTAAGACCCTTCATCTTTTTTTCTCTTCCTATCTTTCTCTTTCGCTCACCATAGAATCTATTTCATTAATGATAAAAATAGATGAAAGGGAAACAGATAGCAGTTGAGGTAGGAGTCATTTTAATTAACCCCGTTCCTGCTGCAATGTTATTCATAATTGCATGGCCAGTTCCGTTACTCATTTCATCCAATAGCAGAAGAAGAAGCGACAACAATGACGAGGAAAAAATCTACCCGGTCTTCTTACGTTCATTTGTTAAATAAACATAACTTACTAGTTGAAGTAAGCGTCAACCCCGGGTAAGACATCAAAACAGCGAAACTAAGAAAAGTAAAAAAAAAGTAACTACTTTCTATTTATTTGACCTTTTCTAAACATTGACCATGTGTCACATCCAGTGGGTGGAGGAGGGGTTGGGCAAATACATACTTGGTCACTTTAACGGGAGTACCAAAAAAGCAAACAGTGTCATGATGTTCAGGTTGGCCGTCCCTTTTACTTCACCGCACTTCACGAAGGCGGCCACGCGAGACGCGAGACGGATTCAAGTGTGGGCTGAAAAGTTCATCGGCCACAAAGTTCATTAGCTGAAAAGTTCTCGTGACGACCTCAAGAGATGTGTGGACCACAAGGTTGACTATGTTGAAAAGATTCATTTCGTCTTGGTCAGTCTTGGAACTTTTCTGCCCACCCTCGTATATGCATGCGAGTCCATAGGTTATTTGTTAAGACAAGCTTGAGCTAGCAAAAGGATATAGTTGTGGGACATCAACTGAGAATCAAACTCAAGGTCCTAAACAATGGTTTAAATCGGGTTGACACAAGACTTAGTGAGGTTTACAACGAGAATTAAACTTTCTACATTTTTGATTATCAGGGAAATGATTTTCCAAAGCATGACTCGACAACGCGGCGTTCAGATATAAATATCAATTGGATCCAAGTACTGAAACCTCTACGAAAGAAATGTGTGGGCCACAAAAAGAGGTTATGTTGAAAAATAAACTTCATTTTATCACATTCCATGAGATAGTTCGTTGGTTGGATGTGTTTTACGGCCTATCAACCCTTGAAGGTTTTTTAATGCCAAATCCTGTTTATATATATATATATATATATATATATATATATATATATATATATATATATATATATATGTTCGAGGTGCATACGATAAGTTTCCAGACTTTTTTCGTATGGGCACTTTTATTGATAGTACACACATGAAACTCGTCCCCTTCGAAGTAATCTCCTCTGGCTGCAATGCACTTGTTGTACTGTTCCAACAACTTCTGGAAGGCCCCATGAAAGTCCTCTTGTGTGAGCGTGTCAATGATCTTCGTCACAGCCTCTTTCATTTCCTCAATTGTCTCATAACGACAGGCTCTGAGCTTAGGGAATAACCAAAAGTCACAGGGAGCAAGGTCTGGACTATACGGAGGCTGTATGAACTGTCTTGATGCCCATCTTGGTCAAATAGTCTGTGACAAGGATGGAGTTGTCGACTTGTGTATTGTCCTGGTGGAAATGCCACTGACTCGATTTGAAGAGTACTGGCCTCTTCCGACAGAATCTCTTCCAGAACTCCCTTAAAACCTCAACATAGTAACCCTAACACTAACCCTTTAGCCAATCAACTCTGGTGTAATGACTTCCTTACTCCTCCCATACCTCTCTTCATCCCTCACAGACTCCCTGCCGTCCTTTAATCTCTTATGCCACTCAAAAACTGATGCTCGATTCATGGAAAAATGGTTGAAAAGCTATCGGAAGAATTCCATACGTTTCTGTGGCATTTTTTCCAAGTTTAAAACACAATTTTATTGCATATCGTTCTTCTAAAGTGTCCTCACGTCCAGATTGCATTTTTGAAATTCACCAGCTGTGACAATCAGGCTTTAGTAGGGTGTATTCTAATTGCTACTGTAGCTGTTCATTTGAACCTGAAATCAAAAAAATTGGTTAATCATCTCATAAGATGCATAGCAATAACATACTAAATTTTCAAGAGACTACGACAATTTTAAATGCCTATAGGAATAAAGTCTGGAAATTTATCGTATGCACCTCGTATATATATATATATATATATATATATATATATATATATATGATTTGTAAATGAATAGTTTGTAGGTAACATTTTTAAACGAGCTATGGTTCATTTGTTTGCACACAGTTAAATGGTTTCAAGTATTGCTATCTAACACTTAGTTTTATTTGCACACAGTTAAATAGTTTCAAGTATTTGACATCTAACACTAGTTTTATTTGCACACACTGAAATAGTTTGGGGTATTGCTATTTAGCTCTAGTGATTCTTTCACTATTATCAATTCTTTTTTACTCAATGAAATGGTTCCACGTATTGCTATGTAATACTAATAATTCATTTTAACAGCAGACATTTGTTTGCACACAGTTGAATGGTTTCAATTATAGTAAATGATTAAATATTTTTATTTGACTCATAGATTGGACCCTAACAGATACTACCAATCCTGGTCAAAGTGGGCCTTGTAGAAATGGAAATGATGAGGCTCTCCACATTCCCAAGAGCTTCAGGACTGGATCAGTTTAGTATCATATTCAGGATACTCTTTGGAGTGGAGGGGGGGTTCTTGCCCCTCTGCAGAAATGTTGTCGGTGTATTCTGCAGCCCGAGCCGATAGGTAGTAGCTTATGAACTTTTTAGCCGACCCTGGTATATGCATCAGTGGGCTTATAAGACAATGTCTATCAGTCTATGAGCCAAATTTGGTAAACACGCAACAGGCGAATTGTTTCATTTTTTTTTTCATATGCATAGCGCTCTTATATTTTAATTTGAAGTTCGAATCTCTCTTGTTCTTTTATAATTCAGATAAAAAGATCAGCCGGAAACGTTTTACTAAAGAGAAAAAAGAAATAAGAAATTTAATTCTGCATTAAGCAACCTTTGTGAGGTATCTAATGACAATCAAAATAATTACACGAACAATAACCCCATTATCGCTCAACAGCAGTGGGATTAGCGCAGAACATTTTGTGTGGTGCAAAGCAGTAAGTAAAATATCAAGAAGGGCATTCTGTGATGTTCCTTTTACATAACAAAGGAAATCTCTCTCTCTCTATCTCTCTCTCTCTCTCTCTCTCTCTATCTCTATCTCTATCTCTCTCTCTCTCTATCTCTATCTCTATCTCTCTCTCTCTGTCTATCTCTCTATCTCTCTATCTCTCTCTCTCTCTATCTCTATCTCTCTCTCTCTGCATATGTGTATGCTTGCCTGTATATGTCTCTCTCAAGAGTCATTAGATAGATTGATAGAAGATGCATATTCGGTTCTATATATAAATGTTTGTGAGGGTGTGAGCCTCAGTCAAGAATCACTATATAGAGAAAGAGAGAAAGAGTAAAGGAGAGAATGCTTGTTCAGTACTGAGCACAGAAAATACCTCAAATATATATATATATATATATATATATATATATATATATATATATATATACCGAGCCATTGGCCCAAATGAGTAGAATGTTCGTCAATGGTCTGAGAAACCGGGGTTCAATCCCATGTCAAGTCATACTAAAGACTCAAAAATGGTACTCAGCTTTATAAGGTAAGGATCAAGGGTAAAGTAGAGCAATCCAGGGAATGGAGTAGCGCCCTCTCGAACACCTTTGTGTAGTAGCTATTAAAAAGGGAACCTTCGGGTCACACTCAACTAAGGTCGCCAACTATATATATATATAAGTGTGAGTGTGTGTGTGTGTATATATATATATATATATGACCTGAATTCAAATCTTGGACGAGGCTATTTGCAATTAACATAATGCTAATACTCTTGTAAAAGTTATGGATTCAGCTATTCACCCTCCAGCTAAAGGTAAGTGGTAAAGCTGAGTGGGATCTCTAATCTTGAATGTCAACCAGTCTAGGAGAAGAAAAACTCTGAATTAAAACCTCTTAAACTCCTTAAAAAGTTGACCTTATGATGCATCCAGTTCGTGTAGGATGTATATGACGGAATAGAAATATATACAATGTATACGCATATTATATGTGCATGTATGTGTGTATTTAAAACCAAGCAAGCATCTATCTATCAAATGATTCTGACTGAGACCCACACATATAAGTTTAAATATATATGAAAATGTTCAAATATGTAAAATTACGTGGTCTTCAACAGATGTACGTATTCATGATTTGAGTTATTTGTCAACGTTAAGCGATATATATATATATAGAGAGAGAGAGATCGAAAGAAGCTAACATTGATAGAGATGGATGGATATGGTTGGTTGGTTAGTTGGTTGGTTTTTGGTTGGTTTGTTGGTTGTATGGGTTTTATGTTATAATCAACCTTTGTTGGTTATTTAACACCAAATCCATTTTTAAACAAAACATCAGTTCTATTTCAAACAATTAAGTTTAGCATAAGTATGTAGTTAGTTCTATTTAACTCATAGATAGGACCCTATCATTCCGTTCCAGAGTTGACCAGGGAGTGATGGCAATGAAGGGATGCTCGGCATTCCCCAAAGCTCCAGCATTACTGAAACCTCACCATCAGATTGTTTAGTGTCATATCCAGGACACTCGTTGGGGGGGTCTTATCCTGCTACAGAGGTGCAGTCGGTGTATTCTACAGCCCCAGCCGACTGGGTAAATGGATGGATATGTTACGCAATGTTTAGAATAAGTAGGTATGAACAAAATAACATAGATAGATAAATAGACGGGATATGGATATTTTTAAGGAAATACGATACGTTTTCTTTTACGTCCAGTCTTCCAATATATATATATATATATTGAATTCTTTCATAATACCAGATGGGAAACTGAACTAAAATTCTCCACATTTTTATCAACGTCAACCTCATCATCGTCATCATCATCAGTAGCAGCAACTGCAGCAGCGGCCATAGGGAATTTACAGCAGGGCAAAGGTCTTTCTCAATTCATACCATAATGACCTTTCTTATGCCTTGATGCCTCTGTCATGTCTTACCAGCAAACCTCTCTCTCACACACTCTCTACCTCCATCTTTCTCTGTCTCTCTCACTCTTTACATATATATATATATATATATATTCGTTTGAGCCTCTTCCTACTTCCATGATGATCTCTTTTTATTTCCAAGAATTTTTTCTAGCATTGATATTTTCCATTCATCTGTGTGACGCTACGTTTCCTTTCTTGTGATTTACTTAATTCTATGTTTTAGAATCATACGTTTTAGCAGCTATTATACAATGTTTGTAAACATTACGCTTTGAGCATTTTCATAAGATGCTTGTCATTATGCTAATATTTTTACTAAATGACTCCCAACCTATCACTATACATCTTTTTTTTTTCAGGAGCTTTCTCTAATCTTATAATTCATCGTAAGTATTTTTTCTTTAACGTCTTTCAGAACTTCATCTTCTATTTTTTATGATTGTTTACGAGACTTTACAGTAGAAAATTACTTTTGTCTTACTTCTCAAAACTTCTTTCCATTCGCATCATTTAGCACCAATCGCTGATGATTCTAATGTCTGATTATAATTCATCAAATGTCTGTCAGTCCGTACTACTAAGACTCTGCCATTCCTGGACATATTTCAACCAAACTTTCAGAAATTAATAGGTTCACCTCTGAAAACTTTTTAAATTGTGTACAGCAAAGATTATTTGGAATTTTACTCGAAGAAATAAAACTACTTCTTCAACCATAAAAAAACGATCAGTAATTTCAAAATTTAACGTAATGGTTTGTAATAAGATACCTGATATTCAAATAGAGCGGGTGTTATTTTTAAATCTCGATCCGATAACGTATATAATTCTATTATAAGTAGCATTACTTACCTCTATTACATAAGGGTTTTAAGGGGGTCAAAGAAATTTATAAAGTGCTTTTATTTCTTTTTAACAAAAATGCCTTCAAAATCTACTAAAAGAAATATTTTCAATTGGAAAGTATTTCTGGATAGACAACATTGCTATAAAATTTTTGAAGTAAGATGCGTGTTAGGTATATTGACGAAATATTTTAACACAAATTACTTGATGAAACACCATTGACAAACCAATATGTTGTAGGAATAAATACGAGGGTCATTTAATGGTGAGACGAATTTTACAAAAAGAGTTGGCAATTGGAAGCATTGTTTGCAGTTGCCCTTTATTCAAGGAGGTCTATAATAATTGGTCTTTTTGTGTTCTAAGAATGTCCCTTTTCATATCAGCATCACCTTCTTTACTAACCGATGCGCCCGGAACTTTTTCTTTATCGGAGATTCGGTGTGCTTACACAGCATGGAATGTCTTTTCAACTCAAGGTTGTAGTGGCAAACCCATGTTTTAGCCAATTGTAAACCTTTTTTTGACTTACACCAGCTTCTCCGTGTACATCACTTATTTGTCTGTAAATTTCACATGGTTTGCACTTCTCAGCCACCAAACATTTGATGACAGACCTCTATTCAAGCCTGGAGCACTCAATTTAATTAGCTGACATTTTGAATGACTTTAAAATAAATATTTTTGCGAGATTAAAGCAATTTTTCTATAAACTAATTATAAATACTACAGAATTTATAATTTATGGGAAAAAAATCTGTAAAAACAATTATCTTGCTTTTTTTCAAAAAAATTTCCCTAATAATTTGAATGACCGTCATACTTCTTGCTTCTTTAATCTATGAGACTAGCAAAAATTCTAAGCTGATAGCCTTTTACTAAAGGAAAAATGTTTTAAAATGCTCTAGTTTAAGGATTATTGCAGAATCTTTTATAAATATCACTAACAATCCAATGAATTTTAAATTTCAACTCATCTTTCATTTGATGATGTTATCTGGTATCGGCGCAAGATCCATGGATATACGCATGGATCACAGTGCAAACCAAAGTAAGGTTGTATGAAAAACTGGCAATTGCTCGGGCAGCAAATCCCCCCTCTCTACAATATCGATGCTGTCTAAGGGCCAATACAACCAGTATTGTCCTTTCATATGATATTGGCATCTGTTAGTGTCGCAAGATACCATGGATCTTCACCCTGATTTCGATTGACAAGGTTATATTTAAAACCGGCCGTTGCTCAGAAAATAAATCCCACTCTCTACAACAGGGATCTAGAACTCAAGAACCCAAAAGAGACATAACGTCCAGGGGAAAGTTACAGCGAGCCAAAAGTGAAATAGTTTGGTTTGGTTTGGTTTGGTTTATCAACCATTGTTGGTTATTTAATGCCAAATCCGCTTTATACATTTACATATATGATTTGTAAGAATAAGTCAACAAAGTTAGATAGTTCCAAGTATTGCTATGTATCACTATCCATTCAATTGATACGCTGATTTTATCTTTTGTAGTGGGGTAAGACCCGACTAATAAGGGTTTATTCAGAGTATGAAATTTAACTGCCTCTTATGTTGAGACTCCAGTTCTGGGCCTGGGGGAAAACTTGAAACGGAAAACTTCTTTTGGTAAATGCCCTTTTTCTGTCTTCAGTCTGGATAAATTCCGGTGTTTTCCCTATTTTATTGCTATAAATTGAACTATAAATATTATTTAGAATAAGAAAATAAAAGCAAAATTCAAAATTTTATCCCATCTAAAGAAATAGCAGACATGATTTTAGTTGATTTAACATTCAAACATTTTCTATGATTTTCTATTTGTGTATGTGGTCTGTCACCTCAGGTACATCTTCCACATGCTAATCTATTTCTCCTTTCGTTATGAAACAAAACAAATTTTTATCATCTTAGTCACCCTTCAGCCACCATAGGTCTTCGTGTAATATAATGGCCGAGGGATTTCGTTTTATATATCTTGCCTTTGGGTTTAGTTAGGCTGAGAACCTTTCGGCTCAGTGCATGGGTTAGTTAGGTGCAAACTTGAGCGCAGGTGTTGACGCGCGCGCGGGGAGGATGTGTCGTTCACAGATGTCAAAATAAAAATCCCAGATAGAAAGTACGACCAGGGGATGTGGATGACGTCATGCTCCGGAAGCGTGCGCGGAGGATTTTGGGAGATTTGAGAAAAGTCAGTTAGTTGAGTTTTGCCGCCGGGAGAAGAAAGTTGACTTTCGCTTACTCGCCGAGGCTTTGTGGCGGGTGCCACACGTGGTTCGGGGCAGATGGAAAAGTCAGCATAGAAAGATGGTATCTCTCTCCTTATGTCGAAAAACCTTTTAACTCAAAGGTAATAAAAAGTTTCGTACCTGAACTAAGAAGTCGTAAGTGTTTTTTTGTGTTTCGGGATTCCTATGTTATCTATATATGAGTTATGAACATTCTATGTACATTTCACATATTCATGTACGGCTTTGTAACATTCGAAACATGCTGTTGTAGATTTCTCTAGCGTTCTTATCAAAAATATTTTTTGAATGAGTATGAAATTAGATTATTTCTACTTTTTAGCTTTTGAGCATGAAATGAAAGTAAATCCAATCCCCTTGATCCGGGCGAGGGAGAAATTACGAAGTCTTAAAAAAATATTTGTCACGAAAATTTTTCGGCCACATGCCATAGAAAAGCAGATTATGGGCAGCGTGTTTTTAAGACCCCGCTGCTCTACAATATCGATGTTCTCTAAGAGAAGAGCAAGAACTAATTCATCTTACCACCAATGTCGTCCTTTTATTTGATGTCTTGAAATATTTCTTAAGCAAATACAAAGAATATTTCTGATTCTCTGAAGTGCTTTTATTATTCTCACTGTTGTGATTTATTCGAACTGGTTCCTATTATTTCATCCAATTCAACATATGAACACCAGAGACCATCTTAGAACCTCTCAAAAATAAGTATTGCTGGTTAGTTAAATAAAACCGGTTTTTATTTAATATCGAGTTGACTTTGCGAAATTTCTTTTCCGATGTATTTCTTTAGATATGTAATTAAGATTGTAATTATAACCAAACATTTTTATACCGAGTAATTTCATAAGCCTTTAAATAATCTTCTTCAAGCATCCATGAGAGTATTTGTCACAAAACTCTCACAATATTTAAAAAGCACATAGATTCATTGGCACATCAAACCCTTGGGTGGGATTAACACGTGATAACCCCCACCTCGGTTATGCTTACTTTTTTGTGCTTAGCGTAACGGTCATTGACGTAAGAAATGAAATCGGTGACCCAAGGTCAAATTCTGAACGAAGCTGGAGGCGTTTCGCTTGGAAAAAGCACGAATCCATCTCTTCTCATCCAGCAAAGGGTAAATAGTAGGGTAGACTGTGTTCTCTAGCATTGGTTAGGCAACCCATCTAGACAAATTAAAACTCTGAATTAAACCAGCAATATTCCACTTTACCTTTGTGACACATCAGAGGGGTTGGGTAAAAGCATATTTATTTGACGAGAGGGATAAATTGAACCATGCGAAAACTTGAAAAATGGATAGACACAAAGAGACAACATTTTATCAGAAAAATCATCGAAAATAGATTATTTGAAGGCCTCATCAAAATACTTGCAAGCAATGATTTTTCAAGAAATTGCTGAGTTGGTTGTTTGGTTGTTTAGTTTTTATGGCATATCAATCTTTGTAGGTTATTTTATACTAAATCCATTTTTATACAAATAATCAGTTCTATTTCAAGCAATTCAGTTTAGCATGAGTAGGCAGTTTGTCAAAAAGATTTCTATTTCAAGCTATCCAGTTTAGTCAAACACTCCTAATTCAAACAATTCAGTCAAGTATAAGTATAGATTTTGTTTACATACAGTTAAATGTCAAAACAGTTCTATTTTCACGATTCACTTTAGCGTAAGTACAATGTCAAAAATGTCCCATTTCAAATATTTCAGTTTTGCATACAAAAACAGTTCCATATCAAAAAATTCAATTTACCATAAGTACACATTTTAGTTCTATCTGACCCATAGATAAGGCCCTATCAGGTGCTATCAGTCCGGCTCAGATTGAACCTAGGAGCAATAGCAATCCACAAACCTCCAGCATCACTGGAACCTCAGCATCAGATTGTTTAGTGTCATATCCAGGACACTCATTGTGGGTGGGTGTCTTACCCCCTACTGCAGAGAAGCAGTGGGTGTATTCTACAGCCCCAACCGACTGGGCAAAATAAATTTCTATGAGTTTTCACGAAAATTCAATGGTTTTTCACAACTGTATATATTCAGTATTTTAAAATAATTTGAGTCTGGCAGAATTAACTTATACCATTTTATTATCAGTACAAAGAAATTTTATTTTCATCCTAATGAGATGCAATACAACACTTAACCTCTTGACCTATGTAGACTGGTGATTCAACTAGTGGTGATATAAAAAGATTTTTAATGGCTTCCAAATTTTAAAAAGAAATCTACCTGGCTGGCTGGGTATGCTCAGTCAGCTGGGGCTGTAGAATACACCGACTGCTTCTCTGCAGAGGGGTAAGTCCCCCTTCCCAACGAGTGTCCTGGATATGACACTAAAGAATCTGATGGTGAGGTTCCAGTGATGCTGGAGCTTTGGGGAGCACCCCTTCATTACCATTGCTCCCAGGTACACTCTGGCCCGGAATGGTAGCACCTGATAGGACCCTATCTATGGGTTAAATAGAACTAACTGCATACTTATAATAAACTGAATTGTTTGAATTAGAACTGTTTGACTAAACTGAATAGCTTAAATAGAATTTTTTTACCATTAAACTGTACTTACATTTAAACAGCATGCTTATGCTAAACTGAATTGTTTGAAATGGAACTGTTTTTGACATTGAAACTGCACTTACAGTAAATTGAATTGTTTGACATTTAACTGTGTGTAAACAAAATCTGCACTTATACTAAACTGAATTAGCTGAATTAGAACTGTTTTGACAATGAAACTGTGAACTCATGCCAAACTGAATTGTTTGAAATAGAGCTCACTATTTGCATTAGAATGGATTTGACATTAAAAAAAGCTACAAAGGTAGATGTGCCATAAAACCCAACCAACCAACCATCTAACTAGGCTGGGTCAAAAGATTTGCCAAATTTCGGTTACGTGAGACACGATTCGACTACTTTGGGTACTACAGTGGACAGTGAGCTCGCCTGATACTCTCCGAGTACTACTCGCCGGAATTGTCTCTATGGCTTGGAACACGGTCTCGGAATCCATGGTTTTAGACTTACCTGACATTATATGATAGTTAAGGTTCTTGCAACCCGGAGCAACAATCTTGTAACCGTACTTAGATCAACTGAGCCTTCACCTTTCACACAACAAATGTTTTTGCTTGAATACGTGACGTTATGGCACAGCTCGAACGTATAAAACATAAATTACCGAACTGCGCTTTTAAATCATACATAGAGGGAAGCTATGCATAACATGTCAGCGCATCAACTAACATGATAGATACTAATCAGAACGAGGAGGTGTCCGTGGTGTAATGGTTATCGTCGTAGGATATGGACATGACGACACGAGTTCAAATCCTGGACGAGACTGATTGCATTTCACATAGCACTAATACCCTTGGGAAAGGTATGAATCCAAATATTATCCCTCCAGCTATGGGTAAATAGTAGGGCAGACTAGGTCCTTCAGCCTTGGTGAGGCAACTAGTCTAGGAAAAGGAAAACTCTGAATTGAAACCTGTTAAACTCCGCTTAAAAAATTGACCATGTGTCATATCCTGCCCGAGCGGAGGGGTTGGTAAATATGATAGATACTAATCAGAACGGGTACTTTACCACGACTTGAACTGCTTCGGTCATATTCAGACGCAAACTAGCATGTATGCAAATATTGCAAAACTTTTGACTCACCCTAGTATTTAGTCTGTTTAGAAGATCAGTCAAACGAGGGAAATTAAAAATGTCTATCTGTAATTAACATTTATTATTATTTATTATACAAAAATGTTCTCCACGCTGCTATCATATTTATTAGATTTATAACAAAAAAAAAAAAATAGAATTCTTTAAATTCCTTGTTACCTAGTATGGCGGAAGATAGCCGGCGATCTTTATTATTTTGTACTCGTTGGCTTTCCAAGTATTTAATTTGGGTGATTTCATGTGACAGCACGTATCGGTTGTTAAAGAGTCGGCTGAAAAGTTCATAAACTGACCAAGATACTCTCATGGAATGTAACTAAAGAGGTTTATCGGTAAAAGTCTACAGGTGTATCCCCGTTCAAGTTCATAGGAGGAAAATCTTTCTTATATTTAGTAAAGTTTGCGTTGGAAAATACAAATAACCAGACAGGTTGAATTACGAGGTGCATACTATAAGTTTCCTGGCTTTTTTTGTACGGGCATTTAAAATAGTCAAAGAATCATGAAAATTCAGTATATTATTACTATACATTTTATGCGATGACTGACTAATTCTTATGATTTCAGGTTCAAATCAACAGCTACAGCAGCAATTGGAATACACCCTACTAAAGTCTGATTGTCACAGCTGGGGAATCTCAAAAATGCAATCTGGACGTGAGGACACTTTAGAAGAGCGATATGCAATAAAATTGTGTTTTAAACTTGGAAAAAATGCTACAGAAACGTATGGAATGCTTCAGACTGCTTTTCGACCATCTTGCATGAATCGAGCATCAGTTTTTGAGTGGCATAAGAGATTAAAGGAAGGCAGGGAGTCTGTGAGGGATGATGAGAGGTGTGGGAGAAGTAAGGAAGTCAATACACCAGAGTTGATTGGCTAAAGGGTTAGGGTTAGGGTTACTATGTTGAGGTTTTAAGGGAGTTCAGCAAGAGATTCGGTCGGAAGAGGCCAGCACTCTTCAAATCGGGTCAGTGGCATTTCCAGCAGGACAATGCACCAGTCTACAACTCCATCCTTGTCACAGACTATTTGACCAAGATGGGCATCAAGACAGTTCACACAGCCTCCGTATAGTCCAGACCTTGCTCCCTGTGACTTTTGGTTATTCCCTAAGCTCAGAGCCTGTCGTTATGAAACAATTGAGGAGATGAAAGAGGCTGTGACGAAGATCATTGACACGCTCACATAAGAGGACTTCCATGGAGCCTTCCAGAAGTTGCTGGAACGGTACAACAAGTGCATTGCAACCGGAGGAGATTACTTCGAAGGGGACTTGAGTTTCATGTGCGTACTATCAATAAAAGTGCCCATACGAAAAAAAGTCAGGAAACTTATCGTATGCACCTCGCTTTTTTTTCCCACTTTCGTTAGGGAGATGTTCGTTTTTATAATTCTTGTTCCAGAATGGGTGATCGTTAGAACACCTTCTTCCCCCTACAAATTGTAAAATAATAATTTGTTTCGAGAAATAGAAAAGTTGTTGTGAGTTTTAGGGTCTAATTAGTTTTAAAAAATTAGTTTTAAAAATTACAAGAATTCAATTAAACATCAGTCATTTGTTTATACAGTGTTCAATGATCTATTATTCTTTTAAAAGAAATCTGCTAGGTGAGTCAAAAGATTTGCCTAATTTTGGTTACGTGAGACACAATTCGACAACTTTGAATACTTGTGCCGAGATAGTGAAGATGCTGAACTACACTGGACTGCGACCTCGCCTGATACTCTCCGAGTACTACTCGCCGGAATTGCCTCTATGTCTTGGTGCACGGTCTCAGAATCCATGGTTTTAGACCAAACTGACATTATATGATAGTTGAGGTTCTATTTCTAAGACTTAGATTTGACATAAGTCATTTATTTGCACAGAGTTTAAAGGTCAAACAGTTCTATTTGACCCACTGATAGGACCGTATCAGGTACTACCGCTCCGGGATAGAGTGGACCCAGGAGAAATGACAAGGAAAGGGTACTCCACATTCCCCAAAATTTTAAGACTGGAGCCTCACCGTCAGATTGTTTAATATCAAAATCCAGGACACTCGCTGAAGTTAGGTCTTACTCCTCTGCAGAGATGTAGTCAGTGTATTCTACAAACCCATCCAAATGAGCAAAAGTGAGATTAGATGGGGCTTAATTTCCACTAGTTGTAATACTAATATGCATTACAGCTGATAGGGTTCGTACTCCAGACGCGCTATTACGTTCACTTTCGGGCAAATACCCATGGGAAAGGTGTGAACCCCTTATCCTTCCAGCTATTGGTCAAATAGTACCACTACTGTTCTTCTAGGAGAATGGCTTTGGCATTTAATAACCTACAAAGGTTAATATGCCTATAAACAAAGAAACATGCCAAACCAGAGCTAATAGGCTGCCTTTTTTCGCCCAAATGAATATACATAAGTGCAATATATGAATAAGAACAAAACACAAAGACGAGTTTCCTTTAGTTGACAATTACATTTCCAGTAACTATTATTACAAATAATGTGCTCTGTTATGTGGTTTCACACATTCCAACCAAATAAAAATCATTTCCGAAACGATTTATATGAACGATAGATGATGTCCTAACAGGTACAACCACCCCAAGTCAGAGTTGAACTGGGAGTAATAATAATGAAGGTATATTTCACACTCCTAACGATCTCCTGAACTGGATCCTCACCATTGGATGCAGTTTAGTGATATATCTAGGAGAATGCTTTTTAAATTACCCTATTAACTGGGCATCGAATACGCTGACTTTATCCTTTGCAGTGGGGTAACACCTGACTTACAATGGTCTCTTGGAGAATAATACCGGTTTATTATCCCACATAGTACAACTTGCTGTCAACACATTTCTTCTGTCGGTGTTGTTATGCTTTGATCTCATCGGTCAAAAAAAGTCATCAACAGTAGATATGAAGTCATCATATGAACTTTTCAACCCACCTTCGTATTTTAACACTCTGCTCAGTATTCCTTGAAATTTTATAAATGATCCATTACTTTTAACGGTATGTCAACCAGTGTAGGGTTGTTTAATGCCTAGAGGTTTGGAAATCACATTCATTATACGTACTTATTTACATTTTTATGTAGTTATTTCTTAAGAAAGGTTTTTTTTTTCTGTTGGACACGATCCCATCGAAGACAAATCATTCTTAAACATCTACTTGATCTACAAATGGAACCCTAACAGCAATAACCACTCTGGTTAGAGTGGAACTGGGACTAATAGCAATGAGAGAATACTCTATACTGCTCTAAGTCTCCAGGACTGGACGCTCAGAATCGAATGCAGTTAAGTGTCATACACAGGACAACCCTTTCTTGGGTCTTTTACTCCACTGCATGGGATGCAATCAGCGTATTCATATCTTTTGCCAACAAAGCCATGGGAATTTTAAATTCTGCCGGACGAATATTTTTTATTGTTTTCTGCAAATCCCATCGGTCATAGCCCCTCCACAAGGCTTCAGATAATGATAGTTATATTATCTTCATATTCTGCGATTGTTTATTTGCCGTATCCTTTATTTGCCATATACATATCACTCTTTTACAGTCAAACCCGATGTCCAGGAAAGTGGGGTTCCATGGTGGATCCCGATTCCAGCGATCTGGGGATTGTACCAAGTACGTCTACTACAATCAATACGACTCCATCCTTTATATTCCATATCTTTCTTAACTCTCGAGCGAGGTCCAAGTACTTTTTTTGATTGCTTACGTTCTGTCTTATCCACTTTGTGACTTGCTGGGGCAGCTAAACCTAATATCTGGGGGATTTTTAAAAACTTTTATTCCGACTATTTGATCTAGGATCCACATGCCTGAGTTTTTCTCTTGTCCATTTTAAGAAGAGTCCAGAGCATCTTACAAGAGTGACTTGGAGAATTTGGTTTCTAAAAGTTTTCTTGTTCTTACTTTTTTATCTCCATTTGCTCAATGTTAAACTTTTTGTTTTTCTAAAAAATGCTTGTCCAGATACATCACATATTTTTCTGCAAATTTCATATAGTTTGCTCTTCCCAGCCACCAAAACTTTGATTACAGACCTCTGTTCAAGCTTGAAGAACTCTGAATAATTCTGAAAAAAATGTTGCTTTTTTTCAAAAAAATTACATTATTTATTGAACGACCTTCGTATAAGGGCCTCTATCTCTGTATATATTCTATCTTTTCTTTTTCATTTTAACGCTCTCTCTCTCTTTCTCTCTCTCTTCGAACTTTCCTTCTTTGTATCTATTCTATCTCTCTAGCTATCTCTTCATATGTCTTTTTCATGGATATATATATATATATATATATACTAAATTTCATATGGTGGTTGATCTGGACTTTAGAATGCCAGAGTATTTTATGACTTTTATTTCTAGGACAATCTTTGTACCAATATTACTTGTTACATGGTCAAACCCAAGTCGTCTACATGGTGATTTCCAGATGTTCTTTCTTTCTTTCTTTCTTTCTTTCTTTCTTTCTTTTACCTTCTTTTACCATCTTTCCTTTCCTTAACTTTTCCTCTCTCTCTTATACTTTTTGCCTTTTCCTTTCACCTCGACTCTTCTTTCTTTCTTTAACATTTCTTCCTTACTTCTTTCTTTTGTCTTTCTTTCTTTGTTTACCTCTTTCTTAAATCTTTCTTAAATCTTCCTTTTTTTCTTTTTCACCTAAAGTCTCGATTGTCTCACGAATGGTTTTCTGGTCAAATATCTAGTTTCTTTGCGGCATTTGTTTGGTTTGATAGACAAGACGCCAACTTGTTGCTACTTTTGAGGATTTTTTCTGTATGCTGAAAATAACCTCCAGCGGGTAGTTTACGACTGAGATAACAAAAACTGACACAAAAGAACTATATGACTAGGTACGGCCATTTAAGAAGAGTGATTTTCCAAGAATTGAGCAAGAGATTAAGATTCAACTATGCAAACAAATGGTATGTGCACAAACCAGAATCTGACCTAGAAAATGTGAGGCATAAAATTCTCTGAGAATTTGCCATACGAATGGATTAGCCAATCCAAGTCAACAGAAACGACCTAGCGTTAACTAAACAGAGGAAAACAACTTGTGATCTATAGGATTTTGCCGTTCCAAAAGAATCACAGTTCAAAAATAAAAGAAAGCGAAAAGACACACAAATAATAGATCTAAAAAAAAGCTATGAAACATGAAAGAATTGGTGATATCAATTGAAGTTGGGGCCCTTAGAACGATCACAAAAAGTCCTGGAAAAAAGTCAAGAAGAACTGGAGATCAGAAGAATCGAGATCATCGAGACCACAGCACTGGCAAAATTAACAAGAATACGTAGATGAGTCTTGGAGACCAGAGGAGACTAGCTGTCCCTCAGAACCTCTTGTAAAAACACTAGTTAAAACTGATGTTAAAAAAACACATAGAGTAATAATAATAATAATAATAATAATAATAATAATAATAATAATAATAATAGATACAAACGGATTACCTAATCTCGACCAGACGAGCAGACCTAGTGACAGTCAAAAAGAAAAAAACAATCTGTTGAATAGAGGATTTTGCTCTTCCTGAAGTCCATAGAGTGGGAATAAAAGTAAGCTAAATGAGAGATACGTACCTTAACCCTGCGACAGAACGAAAAAAACTATGGAACATGAAGGTGACGCTGATACCAGATGTGCTAGGAATAATTCTCATAGGATGGGCAAAGGGTCTGGAAGACTTGAAAATAAGAGAACAAGTAGAGACCATCTCGTCTACAGCATTATTAAGATTGACCAGAATACTGAGAAGAGTCCTTAGAGACTTAAGAAGACTTACTATCACTCAAAATCCAGTGAAAAACTATCAGCTAACGCTGGTGTGAAAAACTCTCAAATGTGTAAAATAATAATGATAATTATGTGTTCTGCAGCAGAAATCTAATCAAAGGAATACGTACACGGCCGTCTATCTTATAAGATACTCTGGTCCTTCTCAAAATAGACAAGGGATGAATCTAACAGACATACAAAAGAACAAAGAAATTGAAGACTATGCTCAAGGTCTTATACCTGAGAGATGACATAGATAGATTCTATGAGATAAAAAAAATAGGGGAAAGCGGACTGGCAAGCATTAAGGAGATCGTTAATAGAACAATACAAGGATTCGAAAAATATATAAGCAAGAACAATCAGAAAATGATTACAGTAAATAACGTAAACAAGAGGAAAATAAAAAGCTAAAACATTAAAAAAAACAAAAATGGGAAGAAAAACAATTATATTGATACTTTAAGCGACAACAGACGTTGCATACTGTTGTGTTCTGGTTAGTGAACACAAGTACTAGTAATAATAAGAAAAACCACGATATGTGAGGAAAATAGTTATATTTACAGGAAAGAGTATTTACAAGAGAGAGACTGTTAGTAATAAGAACATAGAATTAGTGATAGAATAATGATATACTTCAACAATAGAAACGGCTCTTCTGGTCTGACTTGTAGGCTTATTCGTCCAGACTGATCTCCGCTACTGCCATATATGGCAGATGGAACAGCTCATTATACTGAAAAGGTAGGTGATACCCAACACATACAATAACAGGGATATGGTTATGAAGGGAAAACTAAAAGAGAGAAACTGAATCTGTAATTATAGCAACACAAAATAATGTCATCAGGTAAAGTAATAATTGATAATATTCAGGCGAATAGCAAGTGTAGGCTATGTGGTGATAGAGATGAAACGATTTATCACAAAGTGAATGAATATGGCTAATAGCACAAAGAGCATACAAGAGCAGGCATGAATGCGCCAGTATGGTGATCTACTGAGAATCGTGTGAGAAATTGAAATTTCAGTATACTAACAAAGATGCATACACAAACCAGAATCTGTCCAAGAAATGTAAAACCATACAAACGGATCACCCAATCCCGGACAGAAGACCAGACCAAGCAAAATGGATCAACCAATCCTGGCTAGAAGATCAAACCTTGCAAAATGGATCACCTAATCCCGGCCACATGATCAGATTTAGCAAAATGGATTACCCAATCCCGACCAGAAGACTAGACCTAGCAAAAAAGATCACCCAATCCCGGCTAGATGACCAGATCTTGCAAAAAGGATCACCCGATCCCAACCAGAAGACCAGACCTAGTAAAACGGATCACCCAATCCAAGTCAGAAAACCAGACCTAGCTTTAATTAACATGAAAAAAAGAACCTGTCACATTGTGGACTTTGCAGGAGGCCACAGAGTGAAGATGAAAGGAGAAAACCTGGTCAAATACTCTGACCTTACCAAAGGGTTGAAAAAACTATGGCATATGAAAGTGACAGTAAGATAAGTCATAGTCGGGGTTCCTTGGAACAACACACAACAACTTGGAAAAGAAACTCGATGATCAGCAGATTAAAAAAAAATTGAAACCATCCAGACCACAGCTCGACAAAAATTGGCTAGGATATTGTGAAGAGTTCTGGAAGCCTGGGGAGACTTGCAGCCACTCTGACTCAAATGAAAAACCATCAGTTAGAGCTGGTGTGAAATTAAGAATTATTATTATTATTATTCCTTTCCGTGTTTTTCACTGGAGTTTGAGTGACAGCAAGTCTTCTTAAGTTTCCAGGACTCTTCGCGGTATTCTGGCCGATTTTAGTAATGCTATAGTTTGGATGGTCTCCACTCGTCCTCTTATTCCCAAGTCCCCCAGTCCTTGTACCAATCCTTTGGTGACTACCAAAAGCACCAGTTACAATTGGTATCACTGTCACTTTCATGTTCCATAACTTTTTCCATTTCCAAGCAAAGTCAAGGTACTTATCCTTCTTTTATTATTATCATTATTATTATTATAAAAGAACAAAATAGAATGAAGACAACAGCAACAAAGAAGTCTGATATTACAAATAGAAGAAATAAAACAATGAATATTAGTTAAGAAAAGGAGACTCAAAGCATATCAAAACAAGATCCAACAATACAAATAAAAAGAATACTCCAAAATAATGAAGTTAGTGGAGAAAGCAAGAAGAAAACTAAGCAAGTGAATACAAATGAAACTGAAGTTTTCTGTTGCAAATTATGGGAACTAAAACAACACAACTGGAATGGTTAAAAAATAAATAACAAGGAATTGAAGACGGCCTGGAGATTGAAAAACATCTGGATTCACAAAAAGTAAGACTCAAGAAAGCAGCAAATTAAAAAGAACTACTCCATGATGGGATACATGGATTCTGGTTTTAAAAATTCCAAGTCAACACCAGATTAGCTCAACAATTACGTAAATCACAACAAGAGGCAAGAATTCCTGAATGGATGACAAAAAGAAAGAAGAACTACCCTGATTCAGAAAGACTCAAAAAGAAATAAAGGAACCATCCCAAGCAACTACAGACCAATTACGTGTTTGCTTATGATGTAGAAAATCTTAACTGCACAAATAAGAGAAGAAATCTACAACTCGCTTAAAAACCGCAGGTTATGTTCAAAAGAAAAGAAGTGATAAAGAAAAGGAACTAGAGGAATGAATAAACAATTATATATATATAGATAAAAATATTCCAAAAGAAGTTAAGAAAATGAGGAAAAATGTAGCCTGACGTGGATATACAACAAAAAGCCATATGACATCATCCAATGGACATGGATAATAGAATGTAAGTTTCATCATGAAAACTATGAAAAACTGTAAAATGAAACGAACAACTGGTCGATAAAATCAAGCAGGGGTTTTTAAAAAATCCAGAGGCAATTCTGGGGAGACTCATTATAGCCATAACAATTTGCCTCTGATTAGTAAAATGCAAGTAAAATGCATAGAAACCACCTCATGGACACGGATTATTTAAAAAATTTTGCGAAAAATAAAAAAGAGCAAGAAATTTTGATGCACCCAACTCCCTAAAATACCAACTACAAAACACATACGTTATAAACGGTACGTGAAATATATATATAATATAAACGTAAAATATATAAATATATCATCATCATCATCATCATATCGTGCTGGCAGCACGGATATCCCTGACCCTCTCTCGCCACTCCTCCCTATCGTTCATCGCCCTAGGTAGGTCTTCAGGCCAACAACCTGTATCCTCACATAGCTGCTGAATGTACGTTCGAGCTGGTCGTCCTGCTTTTGCGCGGCCGTGTGCGGGGATCCATAAGAGTACATCTCTTATGAGTTCATCTCTGCTTCTCCAGCAGTGTCCTGCATGTCTGGTTCGTCTAACTTGAATAGTTTTCGTGATAGGGGGCAGGTGGCCGTACAGTTGGTGTCTTGTGGGGTGTTGCTGCCAGGACTTGTTCAGGAATCAAGAAAAAAACAAGAAAAAGTGACAATCTACTAGACTGTGATATCCTAGTAAGCGAGTTCGAACTTCAGTCGCGGTATAACGTTCACTTTCGGACTCGTACCCTAGGGAAAGGTATGAATTTCTTTATTCCCCACACCTATAAGATAAACAGTACTTCTACTGTCCTCCTACAGGGATGACTTTAGCTTTAAATAACTCACGTAGTTTGTTGTGCCATTAAAGTAAGAAACCCAATCAAACCAAATAAATAGATGGTTTATTATTTTTCCTAATAACATTAAAGCAAGTCTCCAAGGCAACCTGCAATTATTCCTATTTAAAATAGTTGCATTCTTTAAAAAGAAATCAGGTGATACTAGGATGAGTTCCCCACCGTGTCGTAATGGTTAACGTGTTGGACTGCAACATCGTGGTAAGCGAGTTCGAACTCCAATCACGCTATTGCGCTCACTTTTGGACTAATACCCATAAGAAAGATATGAATCCCTTTATTACCTAGGTTAAATAGTATCACTATTATTCTTCTACGTGGATAGGTTTGGCATAAAATAAAACAAAAAGGTCGTTGTGCCATTTAACAAATCAAGCCTAAAGTGATCCTATTTACCTGATTAGAAAGCAAAACAAATAGGTCCCTTTAGGAATTTTCTTTTGGGGTTGCTTTGTTAAATTTTCATAATGAATTTAATGATAGATAACTAATCTCTATGGTTAGTCTCGAAGGTAATTGACATTTTTTCGGGTTGACTTGGTTCATACCGGTGAAAATATTCATTTCATATCTATTTCCCAAATACATGCTCAACTGAGTAATCTCGGATTATTAAAAGTGTTTCTATGTTTTTTTGTTTGTTTTTTTGGGGGTTTTTTTGTCAAGTATATCACGAAAATGGTAAATTCTTTGATAATGAGATATTTAACAAGTTAACACATTTTTTTTCTTTTTTTTTTTCTATTTTGGCAGCATCGTCCGATCACTTCACGAACTGCGAAAATGTGACAAATATGTGGGCTCACATTAGATCTGTTAAAACATGAGAATGATTTGTTATGAATTAAAATTGATCGCTTGACTTTCAAAAAATATTGAAAAAAGCAACTTTTCTTACTTTCTATACATCTTTCTTTCTAATTATTTTTTTTTTTTTTTACAAAAAGTATGTTACAGTGGCACTAGAGTCCAATTTTTGTGACCTTGTGAATATTTTCTGTTTCCAAAATTCAAAATTCAACTCCTTGATCCCAATTTAGAATATGTTAAGAAAATAGCGTAGAGATTTTCCAGATTTCTCCTTTGAAAAGAATATTTTGCTCATCGAGATAAACAATATTTTCCAAAAAGTTATTACTCGTTCACTATCCTGATTTTCTTCTTCTGAATTGTTTTCTCTTTACCATCAAAAATAGATTTAAATAAATTTTAAAACTTAAAAAAAGAAATCCTTTAGCATATAATTAATAATCGTTGATATTTGTAGATTGTCATTGTATTCCTCTGTATTTTAAGGACATCAATATGATGTCAGTATGCATATTTGCTTTTGACTTATAGTTAAATTCTATAGAATAAGATTAAGAAAGTAATTGTTTATTACAATTTCAATAGTCCATAGTCGAGGGTGACCCGAAGGATCCCTTTTCAATAGCTACTATACCAAAGTGCAGGCAAGGGCGCTACTCCTTTCCCAAGATTATTTCACTTTACACTTGATCCATACCTTATAATGCCGAGAGTTAAGGAAGAAGACATCAAGTACCATTTTCGAGCCTTTAGTATGACTCAACCTGGGATTGAACCCCGTTTTTCCTGACCATTGGTGAACGCTCTACCCCTTAGGCTAATTTCAATAAGTAGTAAAGTTGGCAATCGTAGTCGAGGGCGACCAGAAGGCTCCTTTTTCAATAGCTACTACACTGAGGTGTAGGGGAGAGCGCTACTCCTTTCCCTGGATTGCTCCACTTGATACGTAATATTACTGAGTGTTAAGCAAAGAGGTATCAAGTACCATTTTTAAAGTCT
Source organism: Sepioteuthis lessoniana (assembly GCA_963585895.1). Classification (NCBI taxonomy): domain Eukaryota; kingdom Metazoa; phylum Mollusca; class Cephalopoda; order Myopsida; family Loliginidae; genus Sepioteuthis; species Sepioteuthis lessoniana. The sequence goes on from OY757919.1 coordinate 67,086,430, forward strand.
TTGGTTTGACACGATCTGGTATTGAACCCAGGTCTCTCGGACTATTGTCGAACCCTCTACCTACTTGGCCAATGAGCCGGTTCCAATTTCAATACTTTGGTAGCATTTTAGTGAAATCGGGGAGAAAAGCGGTTGGTTAGGATATGTGTCGCGGTAAAGTCTTCGCCTTCTTATCCACGAAAGAAAAGTATATGTAAATTGATAAAAAAAAAAGTGGTTAGGTTTCTCTTTGTTCAGTATATTTATCCTTAGCTTGATATGTCTCAAATTCCGACGAAGAATCTTGACAATGGTATTAACGTATAGTTTAGCATCATATTATCATTGGTGCTCTATTTTCTTATCATAATACTCTGAGATAGACCAGGATCTATTATTCCGGAAATACGCAATCAGTCTAAGATAGAAAAACTGAATCGAAACAATGGAAAAAGCAACGGAAAAGATCATTTACTAGGGTGAGACAAAAGTTTTGCACTATTTTCGTAACATGAGGCCCAATTCGGCGGCTTTGAATGCTTTTGCCAAAGTCATGAAGATGACGAATTACACTGGAATGATTCGCCTCTTTGGTTTAAAGCACAGCCTCGAAATCCATTGTTTTAGGCTAACCTAATCTTGTCTCATCGTCGTGATTCTTACAACCCAAGCGAAATTTCTTCAACCATCTACGCCTTCACATTTCACACAATGAATGCTTTTGCTTGCTTCTATTGTTGGTGATTTTTCACCATTAGATATCATCATCATCATCATCATCATGTCGTGCCGCCAGCACGGATATCCCTGACCATCCCTCGCCACTTCTCCCTGTCATTCATCGCCTCCGGCAGGTCTTCAGAGTTACATCCTGTGTCTTCACATAGCTGCTGTATGTAAGTTCGAGCTGGTCGTCCTGCTTTTGCTTGGCCATATGTGGGGGTGCATATGAGTACATCACTTACAAGCTCGTCCTTGCTTCTCCAGCAGTGTCCTGCGTGTCTGGTTTGTTTAACTTGTATAGTTTTCGTGATGGGAGGCAAGTGGCCGTATAGTTGGCGTCTCGTGGGGTGTTATCGCCCGGACTTGTTCAATATTGCTCTCAACATTCTTGAGTAGTTGCCGTCTAGTTTCTTCTCCAGCCGTTTAGTTAGCGTCCGTGGAGCGCATCCATATAGCAGTATCGATACAACCGCTGCCTGGAAGAAACCATTAGATATAAATACTGCAATACCGATGGAAGAAAGGGAACTATGTTGAAAAATAAACCTCTTTGGTCACATTCCATGAGAGTATCTTAGTCAGTCTATGAACTTTTCAGCCGACTCTCGTGTGCCTGTATATACTCATACAAGTAAACTTACCCCTACATGCATATACATATATATATGCAACACCTATATACTAATATAGGCACGCTCGCACCTACATTCATATGCAATATTGCCTCTAAATATGAGCACCTGGGGTCAGAAATCCTTATAATGTCACAGTTTATCAACCTAATGTTTTTCCATACTTTATGATAAATATCTTTAGATTAATAAAAAAAAAAGTCTAAATATAATATATTCTGCATATTGCTGTATCTACACAACTTGATTTTACAAGAATATACGTATTTTGTCTGATTTTCACAACTTAAGAGGGTTGGAAATTTGATCGATCGAAACGAATAAACAACACCAAGAATACCAAGCAGATGTTCAACCGTCAAAAGAATTATTACAATTCATTAGGCAATAATCTTTACTATGAAATACATTTGAAATGATTTTTACAATAAAAATCCATTGTAAATAATTTTTACAATAAAAACGCATTGGAAATGATTTTTACAATGAAATGCATCGAAAATTATTTTTACAATAATAATGCTTTTTACTATGAAAATTCATCGAAAAATATTCTTATTTTGAAAATGCATTGGAAATGATCTTTAATATAAAAAAGCATTGGAGCTGATTTTTCTTTTTACTATAAAAATGCGTTGGAAATTATTTTACTATAAATATTCACTGGAAATGACTTTTATCATGAAAATGCATTGGAAATTATTTTCATCATTAAAATGCATTGGAAATTATTTTTACTAAGAAAATGTATTCGAAATGATTTTTATTATAGAAATGCATAGGAAATTACTTTTACTCTAAAAATGCTCTAGAAATGATTTTTACTTTGAAAATGCATTGCGAATGATTTTTTATTTAAACTTCTGTCATGTAATATACGCGTCGGAAACAAGCAGGAACCGAAATATTGTAAAACTTTTGACTCACCAAAGTATTTATTTATAAACGAGGTTGAAGAGACCCATAATCCTCCAACCCCAGAAATAGGTATGGTAGTTTTGACAATATAGACATACATCATACACACACACACACACACATATATATATATATATATATAGTCATTCTTTCGACCACTGAAGCTAACAGCGCGAAATTAGATAGAAAAGATGTAGTTCAGATGTGATTAGAATCCGCATCTCACGCCTTGGTATCTACTTTTCCAAAACGTTTCCATATACCAATTTCCCTTTTCAACTCCCTTTGGTCTCTTATTAGCGAAATCATAATTTTTTATTTATATTTGAGTTACCTCCATCTTCGTATTTATTTCAAGTCTTCTCTCTCTCCCTCTCTCCCTCTCCTTCTCTCTCTCTCTCTCTATCTATCTCTCTATCTTTCTCTCTACGTTTCCCTCCATTCCCATGACCATGTTTAGCACCCGCTTTTACGACTGCACTCCGCTAACCTTTCGAGGGAAGCCATTACCAGTGACTTTCTTGTATTATTAAATAGCACTCTCTTTTAAATAAGATTCTGCTGTGAGATACACGCATATGTATTTTTGTTTAACTCTAACTCGACTATCCGTGTGAGAAAGTGCATTAAGTGTTATGGTTAGCAGTACCTGTGTTTAAAAAAAAATCTATAAAACCGATCAGCAAATTTACTTCAAGATCACTGCCCTGTGGTAGACTATTTTGGGTTCTAATCGGTTCAAAATTCTTTCTTTTACTTTTGTCTTTTTTTGCTACTTCTTCACTTGTGTAAAGTTTAATTTCCTTGCAAAAGAAACGTCACCTCTTCTTCGGTTTAGTTTAATTCGTTTTATTTTGTTTAGGAAAATAAGGAAAATGCAGTCTCATCAAAGATTTGAACTCAGTTCACTCTCTGTGTGAGTGTGTGTGTGTGTGTGTGCGCGCGCGCATGTGTGTGTGTGTGTGTGTGAGTGTTATAGCTAAGATTTTAAATAGTAATCTTAAGACAACTAGGCCCTCTCCACTTTGAAAAGAGAACTGCACAATTACGCTAACCCTTATTTCTGAACTAAAGTGATTCTAGGATAGATAGATATAGACATTGATTGATTGGTTGATTTGAAAATACTGACATTAGATATATTTTTAGATTACATTTTACATCTAAAAAATCTACTTCGTTTTATAACTTTTTTGAAATCTGTTCCTACTAATTCATAAGCTTCAGAACCACTTTAACTGTACATTGTTACGTCGAAAATGCTTTGGGTCGTTTCTTTTTCTATATTGTTTCGTAGTGGGAATTTTTTTTTTTTTTTTTTTTTTGCACAGAGGGCATGGTGAGTCGGAGAAAGAGCAAGACGAGTTTACATTCCGGAAAGACTGGTAAATCTGTAATTACAACACAGAGAACTTTCCGTACTCATCTCATATTACGTAAGAATAACGCGGAAAATCGATTCTGCTATGGGTTGAAAATTTCAGAATCACAGTTTCATCGATTAAAAGAAATCCACTTGGAAGACCTCAAAGCCCAGAAAATGTTAAAATTGTGGGACAGTCTGTTGTAAAATCTCCGACCCGTTCAGCTTGTAAACATGCTTTTTCTTTGGGATTTTATCTAAAGAAAAATGTTAAGATATTAGCTAGATCGAGCTACCATTGTTCACTTGTACCACATAGGTGACAATGTAGAATGTGAGGGGTAACTTTGCTGCACCCGGTATTTATAGACAAAAATTGCACGATCTGAAGAGTGACACCTTCTTTTAAAAAACCCGAACAACAGGGTAGGTGTGTGTTGTTATCCTGGATTAGTGATAGTTCTTGAATTCACAATAGTAAAGGAAAGTACCTGTGAAGACATTGTGATGCTATAGGCAAATATCGGAATTTATCATTCACCTCAGATGACCTTCATTACGTAATTTCTAATTCAATAGTATTCTTTCCTGTCGATGATGTTTAGAATATACTGACTGTATTGTTGGATACTAAGATGAAGGAATGAATAACCATAACTCTTTCTTTACAAAAATCCAACTCTCATTTTTTATTATTCAAAAGATCTGAATTTGACTGCAGACCTGTGGGAGAAGAGACACAGAGACGAGGGTCACGGACACAGAAAAGTGGAGGGCTGCTATATTGACCTTTTCTTGCTGCCTTGATGAGAGGCTCTCAATCGGGGTCCACTGTAGGCCACTACCCCCACCCCCAGGCACGGTTGGTGCCCAGAGTGACAGATCATGACTTTCATGACTCTGTGACTCTGTGTGACAGACCGTCTGCCTGTGGGTACCCGTGGATATACAATTTCATAACGCCAACGAATTCTTCCACTCTACCCACACTAGCTGTCTTCCTGTTTACACAACTGAAACATCCTGTCCCAGAAATCCCCGATTGACATCTCTGTCAAAGGTCAATATGGAACAATATTCCATTCAGAGAAATAAGACCTCCCTTCAAAAAGTACGTGTTCGAGCTATTATACAAAAGTGTGTCAGGTGGTGAGGATCCAGTTCTGGAAATCTGGGGAATTTAGAGTATCCCTTCCTTGCCATTACTCCCAGGTCCACTCAGTCCGGTATAGTACTACTTGTTAGGGTCCCTTTTATGAGTCAAATATATCTATTCGAAGATCATTCATATTTGATAAACATACTTGATGCCATATTGCTATAAATTATTTGTATTAAGAATAGTTACTTAAATCTATAATTGTTTTACGAAGGATTTTTATAAGTTACTTGAAACTATATAATTGTATACAAACAAATGACTCTTATTGAATCGGAATAACCACTGGAAATAATATAATTATTTGCATAACATAGTAATACTGGAAACAATAAAATTTTTCATTTAAATTTGATTGGAGTACTTGATATTATATAAATGTAAATTATGTACCGAATAATTACGAGAAGCTATCATTGTCTACAAGGATTATTATTAGTTATTTGAAACCAGATAACTGTGTACAAACAAATGGCTATTATTCAATAGAAATGATTACAGGAAACTTTAATTATTAGTATCAGATGAAAATACTTGAAACCAAACAATTGTGAGCAAATTACTTGTATTAAAAAGGAATATTTAGAATCATATAACTGTGTTAAAAAAAACTCTTCAGAAACCACTACACAAAAAAAATGGAAATATAAATGTACAATGAATGCAATTTCCTAACCTCTTGGTATAGATTAACCCCAAATGGGTTTTCATGCCGTTAATCTGCCAATCAACATCAGTGGAGACCAAATACTCCTCTCTACCGCAAATCTTCTACGACAGCTACTCCATTTTTTTTTTTTTTTTGTAAAAAAATGTACGTTGCTATTATACATAAATTATTTGGGAATAATTTTGGGAACTTCAAAAAATGCTTTATTCTCTTGGCCTGGTCACTATTTACACAAAATCTAAATCTCACTGGGCACTTATTAAACAAAGTTTGTTGCAACATAAGTTCTTTAAAAAGCATACTAAGCAATTTCGTCCATTTAGTATATAAATATCTGTGTTAAGTCCGAGCCGTGAGGATTGATAGAATACAATACTATCAGCATTAGGCGGTAACTCCTAGTAAAAAGTAAGTAAAGTTGGCGACGGTTCCCTTTTCAGTAGCTACTTCACCGAGGTGTAGGGGAGGGCGCTACTCCTTTCCCTGGATTGCTCCACTTTACCCTTGATCCGTACCTTATAATGCTGAGCGTTAAGCAAGGAGGCATCAAGAACCATTTTTTGAGTCTTTGGTATGACTCGACCTGGAATTGAACCCAGGTCTCCCGGGCCATTGGCGAACACTCTAACCGCTAGGCCAATGTCCGGTCATTACCTAATGAAGTAGAATTTGATAGGAAATTGAGAGATACAAACTTCAATCTTAAGTGGCGAATTAAGTTGGCTCTTCAAAAGAAAAACAGATTAAGAGAAAGAATGTCTTCAGTGATGAAAGTAGATCTTCCTTTACTTTGGTAATAAATATGGTCGGGAAAAGTCTAAAGATTTGAATACCTTTGCGTTCGTAAGTAAATTCTAATATAATTATGCGCTTGTTCACTCGATAAGTTCACCTACCTTGGATCCAGTGTCTCATCAACTGATAATGACATCAACACGTGACTAGCAAATGCATGGACAGCTATCGATAGGCTATCGGGCATATAGAAGTCAGACCTGACGGATAAGGTAAAACGCAGTTTTTTTTCCAAGCAGCGGTCGTGTCCATACTGCTATATGGATGCACTACATGGACGCTAACTAAACGTATAGAGAAAAATCTTGACGGCAATTTCACAAGAATGCTGTGAGCTGAATTGAACAAGTCCTGGAGGCAACATCCTACCAAGCAGCAACTGTACGGCCACCTACCACTCATCACAAAAACCATCCAAATTAAACGAACCAGACATGCATGACACTGCTGGAGAAGTAAGGACGAACTCATAAGCTATGTAGTCCTGTAAAACCCTTCATATGGACGAGTAAAGGTTGGACGACCAGCTAGAACCTATATACAGCAGCCCTGTGTCGATACAGGATGTAGCCTGGAAGACCTCCCGGGAGCAATGGATGATAGAGACGAGTGACCAGAGAGGGTCAGGAAGATCTGTGCTAGCAGTGCGACATGATGAATGATGATGACACTCTATAAGAATAAAATAAGATAGATAGACAAATAGATAGATTGATAGTGTGGCCGCCGCATATTATTTTGTTTTTGGATAAAGGAATAGATTCTTTTTAGTACCTTTCCAAATGTCTGTAGCGACGGTCAGTTTAGTTCACTCCCTAAAATAATCTCACAAGAAATGGTGAATTTGATCACTAATAAATGAAAAAAATCCCTTTTTGTTTTTCTTATAAAGCAAAATACGAGCTTTACAAATTGGTGTGTTGATAGCAGATGTTTTTCACGCAAGTTGGATATTAAAGATCTTGGCAGTGTGGGATGTAGGGAGTCCTAAATTGTTTTTTTGATTATGGGCATTCGTGATTACTATTATATTCTATGCACCCTTATATAGTGGCAATTCAATTTTAACCCAGCCTTTTTAGAGTCAGATTCTGGCCACAAGACACGGGAACCTCTTGGAGGTTAGACATACTAGAAAATACCTATGGTTATGTTTTCTTTGTTTTCAAAACCCTATCCCCTTATTTTTTTTCTACTTCCCAATAAGGTAAATAATATTTCTTCTTACTTTAAACACAAAAAATCGTTTGTTACAAAATTATAAATTTATTTTTAATTCCTTTTCTTTCTAGTGAAGAGAAAACTTTCCTAGTTTTTTCTTGTTTTCTGTTGTTTTTTTTTCTTTTTCAAAATCTTATTTTCTTAGTCTACATGTATTTAGTTGTAAACTTAATGAGTAAGTTTTTCATGCCTTGATTCTAAAGAAAATTAGTTGTCAATCATTTGTGTTATACACGCGTTATATATATATATATATATATATATATATATATATATATATATATATATATATATATATATATATATAATCCAAGAAAAGTAGTCAAGGATTATACAAAAAGGTAAAATCCAAGGAGAATGTAAAATATCCAACGGAGTGCCCAATGCCAACAGCTATCAAAGATACAAATAATTTCAGTTTAACTATATATCGAAACTCACGCGCAGTGCAAAAACATATTTTATATAAATGAGACGAAAAAGAAAGCAATTTGGTTATTCTATAATAAATTTATTTCGGTTTACAGATGGTATTGTGACTTTTCTTTCCATCTGAGGAGGTCACAATAACATCTGTAACCGGAATACATTTATAATGGAATTACCAAATTGAATTCTTTTTCGTCCGATTTATATATAAGTGATGTACTCCTATGGACCCCCACATATGGCCAGGCAAAAGCAGGACGACCAGCTGGAACATACATACAGCAGCTATGTGAGGATATGGGATGTAGCCCTGAAGACCTGCCTGAGGCGATGAACGTGAGGGAGAAGTGGCGAGAGAGGGCCAGGGATATCCGTGCTTGTGGCACGTCATGATGATGATGATATATATATATATATATATATATGCACACACACACGTATAGGTATGTTTGCATGTATTAATGTATTGATATTTGTCTCCCTTGTATTTGAATAATTTTCACATTTTTACCGTCTTTTTGTGCCACAAATGGTTTTGAAATGTGTAGTCGCGATATTGCGGAATTTTGCATGTTTATTGAATGATATTTTCTATTGCTACATATCTGCACGCTTGTTAATGTCCTTATTTGAATAATCAGCAGTTTTCAAAGCTTCAATTGTATGTTTCAACAAATATAACCCTTAAACATACTCCTTTCAAACAAGTTAAACAAAAAGGTGAAAGAAATGATAGATAGATAGATATCTTGTGAGAGTGAATAGTATTAATAAAATAAAAATAGATTTAGAAAATGCAGAAACTCTCAGAAGCCCCTGACAAGAAGTGGGGCGACGCATGCACGATAAAAAAGGAACCGTTCCTGCAAAAAGGAGAGATTCGCTCACTTCAACTGCACCCTTCAGACTGAAAGGACTTTCTTCAATCCGGCTTCTAGAGGTAGCACGCCTATTTTGCCAAGCCCCCTGGTCTTTGCATGCGGGTTATGTCTGCTGCTAGCAAGCTGAGACACCAACACAAGCAACATGAAAACACCACTGGACATGACCACTGGACTTATTAACCACCAGAGACAACAAATATATTTCAACGCCTGATTTGGGAGAAAAGGCGGTTCTCAAATAGTCCAAGAAGACATTCCTCGCTACTTGGTATACCACCTTCTTTGCTTCCTTCTCTTAAAGACGTCAGTGAATTAAAATGGGGTCAGAGGAAACCAAAATAATGTCAGATATCTGAAACCAACAACATCAAATCTTCATTAATCCAAAAATTTCTAAGTTACAACATCGTTTTACTCTTCGATACTCAATAAGAAAATTACATAGGTAGATAGATATCGGTATGTTTAGATATAAGTATGCACTTGTAAATTCAGACGCACAAACAAACAATACATATATATATATATATATATATATATATATATATATATATGTTGGTTATTTGGGTTTTATGGCATATCAAACTTTGTAGGTTATTTAAGGCTAATTCCATTTTTATACAAATAATCAGTTCTATTTCAAACAATTCAGTTTAACATGAGTACACAGTTTGTCAAAAACATTTCTATTTCAAGCAATTCAGTTTAATCAAACAGTTCTAATTCAAACAATTCAGTTTTGTATTAGTATAGATTTTCTTTACTCACAGTTAAATGTCAAAATAGTTCTTTATTAAACAATTCAGTTTAGCATAATTACAGTCTCAATATCAAAAACAGTTCCATTTCAAACAATTTAGTTTAGTATATAAAAACAGTTCCATTTCAAACGATTCAGTTTTGCATAAGTACGCAGTTTAAATGTAAGTACACATTTTAATTGTCAAAAACGTTTCTATTTCAACCAATTCAGTTTAGTCAAACAGTTCTAATTTAAACAATTCAGTTGAGCACAAGGACGCAGTTTAGTAGCACCTGATAGGACCCTATATATATAGGGTCCTATCAGGTCCTACCACTCCGCGCTAGAGCGGACGTGGGCGCGATGGCATTGAAAGGGTACTCTGCATTCCCCACAGCTCCAGCATCACACGAACCTCACCATCAGGCTGTTTAGTATCATATCCAGGACACGCGTTGTGGAGTCTTACCTATCTGTAGAGGTGCAGTCAGTGTATTCTACAGCCCCAGCCGACTGGGCAATATATATATATATATATATATATATATATATATAACTTTGTGCAGTTTGTGTTTTTTCTTAATGAAATTCTTGCTCTGTAATGTCTGTTACATTTAGCTCTTTACCAGGAAAATTTTCTTGTCCTGATGGAATTACTCCCAACTCCGGTTTAACTGGCCCAAATAATACTTATATATATATATATATATATATATATATATATATATATATTGATGGGTGTCTACAAAAGAAATGTATAGTTTCATAAATTCATTTAAAACTGTTTAACATATTGCTAGTCATGATGCTCTTTTGCAGAACAACAACTGAAGTTTATCATAAAAGCCTTCATTCTGAAACAACATATACCAAAGAGCTCTTATTTCGGTTGATGAAAATCGGTTGAGAAGTCTTAAGTAATCCAAAAGAAATGATTACTTCCTTGATCTGTTGTAAGTAAATAGGGTTGTTGCACAGCGTTGTAGTAATAAACTTTTAAGTGTATCCTAATTATCGGTATCGGAACGTTTTATTATAAATTTTTCGAAACTATTTCTTTTGCAAACACCTTACAGTTAAAGACAACATTAATAGAACCTTCTCCGTGAAATTTTTTTAAGCTCTAAAGTTTTCCCATGTGCTTTTTAAACAGAACAAAAATTTTTGAGGCATTATTCTTAAACATACTAGTCTACTTTAGAAAGAATACATATAATTTTTATACTTGTCTTTAATTGGAATCATTTTGAGATGAGGCTTCTTAATCTGAGAATTAATTTTTTATTTATTGCGGACTTTTTTGTCCTCATCTTGGTAGTTTTTTTGTGTTGTTTCTTTTTTCACTACGTTTCGGCCAAATTTCACTTCTGACATTCTTCAGATGATTTACCACGACCTCGGATAGGAATTCTGAGTCTATGGAAGGCAGTAATTACTGGGGATACGGTTACAAGACTCAGCATTCCTAAGCTACTTTGAATTTATTTTCCTT
>OY757919.1:67099936-67117436 GCA_963585895.1 Sepioteuthis lessoniana
TATTTTGTTAAGTTGATCATCAGAGTTTTTGATATGTGAATTGATAACGGTACCTTAAACAGTAGTTAATAATTTAACTAAAAACAAGGTAATTTTGTGAGGAGTACTGCCTAAATCAGAACTGATTGATCATAAATGAATGCCAGGTTTATGAGTTTTAGAAAGTCCATATATTTGAGGAATTACGAACTGTTCCTCAAATCAAATGATGACGTCATGCTGACTTCTTCTTCCAGCTATTTCAATTTTTACACACTTCTAAATGGATATTCATGACCCCCTAGGTTTCTTTTGATTATGTCTTTATGTCTGTGTTTTGTTCTACTTGTTTTACATGACCCTTCTCTGACCTGAGAGAACAGGATCTGCTGTCCTCAAGTCTGTTCAAGTGACGTTGAGCAACTATATTTTACATGCAAGGATTTCTCCAGGATTAATCTAATTGAAACATGCTGCCATTTGACGTTTAGTATTTTGCGCAGTAAGTGAGTTGAGTGTTCACCAATGGTCCAGGAGACCAGAGTTCAATCCCAGGTCGGGTTATACCAAAAACTTTAAAAATGGTACTTGATACTTCCTTGATAACACTTAGCATTATAAGGTACGTCTCAAGGGTAAAGTGAAGCAATCCAGGGGACGGAGTAGCGCCCTCCTGTACACTTTGGTGTAGTAGCTATTGAAAAGGGAGCCTTCGGGTCACCCTCGACTACGGTCGCCAAATTTATTTACTTATTTTGTGCAAGTGACGCATCATATAGACGTGAAATCTTTGGGCATCGGCTTTGTATACCCTCTAAGTTTCTACACTGAGTAGGAAGGTTAAAAGAACTATAGCGCGGTACACTGCACATTTAGTTTTTATGGGGAGGTCTTTGTTGAGCAAGATTTATTTTCTCAGACCACCAAAAAAGCCTTGGAAGCATTTGACGTTCATGTATCTAGTTCCGCATCTAGTCTGTTGGTGTTGGCGACTGTGAAGCTAAGATATTTGAATTTGTTTTCTTGGATTAGTGTCTGGCCCTTTTTCTGTATGTCTTCAACCGTATCGTGAGATCCCGGAGAAAATGGATACTTGACCTTGGTTTATTTTCAGCCCAAATCTTCAGCTCGAAATCAGCAAAGGCATTTTGACTGAAAATGAACTTCAAGATAACCGAGTTTATGAACCATCCCAATCTGAGATTTCATGATATTTAAGAATTCATCATCACCATCACATTTCGTAGGAAATGAACACGGCGATACGAGTTCAAATCCTGGACGATACTGATTGCATTTCACATAGCACTAATACCCTTGGGAAAGGTATGAATCCAATTATTCTCCCTCTAGCTATGGGTAAATAGTAGGACAGACTAGGTTCTTCAGCCTTGGTTAGGCAACGAGTCTAGGAGAAGGAAAGCTCTTAATTGAAACCTGTTAAACTCCGCTTAAAAATTGACCTTGTGTCATATCCTGCCCGAGCGGAGGGGTTGGTAAATAGTATCATCATCACCATCATCATGTCTATCGCTTTCGGTAGAACTTCCAGGCTACATCCTGTATCAGTACTAATCGGTTGTATATAGATTCTAGCTGGTCGTCCAGCCCTTGGTCGTCCGTGTGAACGGGTCCACAGGAGTATATCGCTTATGAGTCCGTAATTCTCCAGTTGTGTAACGCAATGTCAAAGTAGTCTGTGTCTCCATCTGGTTAGTGAACTTTTACTTATGACCTCTTATATAGCATCATTAAGGCTGAGACGGTTTAAAGGGTGGCAATTGATAGAGAGTTCGCCAATGGCCCGGGAGAATGGAATTCAATCCCAGATCGTTTCATACCAAAGACTCAAAAAATGGTACTTGATACTTCCTTACTTAACACTCAGCACATTATAAAGTACGTATCATGTGTAAAGTGGAGCAATGCAGGGAAAGAAGTAGCGCCCTACCTGACACCTCCGTGTAGTAGCTAAAGAAAAGAGATCCTTCGGGTTACCCTAGACTACGGTCCCCTGCTTTACTTACTTACTTATTAATGAATTAATACAGACCAGAATTTGTTTTCTTTTATAATTAATTTTTCAGTCCAGTCGGCTGAGGCTGAAGAATACGACTACTGCATCTCTGCAAAGGGGTAGACCCCGCCTCCACTAAAGAATGTTCCAGATATGATACCAAACCATCTTATGCCTGCAAACAAAATAATCAGTGTTATCCGTACTTGAAACCAATTCACTGTGTGTTAACAAATGATTAATATTATAAAGAATTATTAATATTGGATAGCAAGTCCTGGAGGCAACACCCCACAAAGCACAAACTATACGGCCACCTGCCTCCCATCACGAAAACTATCCAAGTTAGACGAAACAGACATGCAGGACACTGCTGGAGATGCAGAGACGAGCTCATAAGTGATGTACTTCTATGGATACCCACATATGGCCGAGCAAAAGCAGGACGACCAGCTCGAACATACATACAGCAGCTATGCGAGGATACGGGATGTAATCCTGAAGACCTGCCGGAGGCGATGAATGATCGGGAGAGGTGGCCAGAGAGAGGGTCAAGGATATCCGTGCAAGCGACACGACATGATGATGATGATGGATAGCAATACTTGTGACCATTTAACTATGCTCAAACAATAGCAATACTTGAGAAAATCTAATTATGTGGAAACAAATTATCTCTAGCTCATTTAAAAAGGAAATTACCTACAAACTATTCATTTATAAATTATATATGTATGAAAAGGATTTGGCATTAAATAAGCTTCAAGGGTTGATATGTCGTTAAACCAAATAACGTAACCCTAGTTATCTCTTTAATAATTATTGTTTGCTGTATAATTTGCTCGCACAGATCGAAAGAATAAACACATAAATCTTAAGTAGATTCTATCAATTACTGACCCCTCAGGGATTGTTTATTTCAAGACCACTTACCTTTCAGACCGATAGGCTTACGAACACTGGGATTGACGTTCGAAAATCGAACGTTTTTAATATTCCATTCAATGAGAAGATTGTTTTAAAATGTTTTCAAATTTGAAAATGATTTAGACTGATTTTCGTTTGTTTGTTTATTTCTTTCTTTCTTCCTTTCTTTCTTTCTTTCTTTCGTTTTTTATTCTTTTTTATCTTATTCTATTTATATATTTATCTATTTATTTATCTGTTTATTCTTTTTCAAACATGCCATTAAGTCAAAAAATCACTTAAAGCTTAATTTCCTTGGATAATGGGAACCCTTGTAAATTTCATATTCGATAGAATGTTTATTGTAGTTACGTGATCACAAATGTGATTTCAGTTTTTTGATAAGTAAATCATTATTGTACGAGAAGATTCTTCTAATTCTTAAAGCTTGTGAGTAGGGTTTACTTTCTTTAAGATCTTTGGAAAGAAGATCTGGAGTTGAAATAACTGTATTTTAAACGTGTATTTTCTTCAATGTATATCGTTTTTTTGGTTTTTTGTTTTTTGTTTTTGGGGGAATTTTCCCATATATTAGTTGGTTGGTTGGTTGGTTGGTTTTATGGCATATCAACCTTTGTAGGTTATTTAACGCTAAATCCATTTTTATACAAATAATCAGTTCTATTTCAAACAATTCGGTTTAGCATGAGTGCACAGTTTAATTGTCAAGAACATTTCTATTTCAAGCTATTCCGTTTAGTTAAACAGTGCTAATTCAAACAATTCAGTTTCAATGTCAAAAACTGTTCCATTTCAAACAATCCAGTTTAGCGTGAGTACACAGTTTAATTGTCAAAAACATTTCTATTTCAAGCTATTCAGCTCAGTTAAACAGTTCTAATTCAAACAATTCAGTTTCAATGTCAAAAACTGTTTCATTTCAAACCATTCAATTCCGCATAAGTACCCAATTTAGTTCTATTTGACCCATAGATAGGACACTATCAAGTGCTACCACTCCAGGCCAGAGTGGACCTGGGAGTAATGGCAATGAAGGGGTACTCCGCATTCCCCAAATCTCCAGCATTACTGGGACCTCACCATCAGATGGTTTAATGTCATATCCAGGACACTCGTTGGGGGAGTTTTACCCCTCTGCAGAGAAGCAGTCGGTGTATTCTACAACCCCAAGCGACTGAGCAAGCTCATTGGCCTAGTGGGTAGAGTATTCGCCAATGGCCCGGGTGACTTGGGTTCAATCCCAGGTCGAGTCATACCAAAGACTTTTAAAATGGTACTTGACACCTTGCTTAAGACTCAGCAATATAAGGTACGTATCAAGGGTAAAGTGGAGCAATCCAGGGGACGGAGCAGCGCCCTCCCCTACACCTTGATGTAGTAGCTTTTGAAAAGGAAGCCTTCTGGTCACCCTCGCCTACGGTCGCCAACTTTACTTACTTTATGCAATTGTAGTGACTGGGTTCATAGCGTAACCTTTAATTTGTAGTTAATGCTCTTCATTAAAGTTAAAATTATTTAGTGTTAATATATGAGGTATTAGAGGCATGGTAATCTTTCGTTGGTTGCTTTTTTTATCACATCTGTAGATACCACTGTTATAAATAAGTAGCAGAACTGAACTATTTGACTCTGACCGTTGACCTGTGAAGTTGTTCCGCTAACTATCTAGTGAGGTTCGCCGTTAACCCACCTTTGGATTTATCAGCTTTACTTCATATCCACCATGCTGCTTCTTATGGCTTCTAGTGATAAATATTCAGAGAACAAACTTTTTATTTAATGTAAGTTTAACTTAGAAGCAACGACGAACTCATAAATGACATTCTTCTATAAACCCCAACACATGGACATGCCAACGTTGGCCCACCAGCAAGAACTAATCTACATCAGCTCTGTGTGGACACAAGATATAGTTTGAAAAACCTACCAGGAGCGATGGAGGAAAAGGATGGCTAGAGGGAGAAGATCAGGGAAATCAGTGCTAGCAGTGTTACATGATGATGATGATATGCGGTATTAGGGTTGTAATTGTTTCTGTATTTAGTTCTTTTACTATTAGATTATCTAGGCTTTCTTTAAAGGTATTTATTACTTCATCATGTTTAATGTTGGAGTATAGGGATTTAACATAAATAATTACAAGGATAATATTTTAAGGAATCGTTTTAATGTCATTTAATTAATTTAGTAAGTAGGATTTAACATTATTTGCTAAATGTTATATACAGTGATCAACTTATTTAGAAAGTTTTGTTGTGTGATGATTAATTGCCTTTTCTGTGTTATTTATTCTATTCAATCGAGACACTAAATAAAATCAAGCTGGTTTCGTATTTACGGATATAAGTATATCTTACGTTTTTTCTCGATAATATTTTCAGAATGCATTTCATTAAGTTGATTGATAATAGTGTTTATATATTCTACAGAGATGTGGTCTGGGATTTTCCGGTAAAGCATTGAATTTTTTTTAATGATTAGTAGTTATTCGATAGCCCCAAATGACTAGAGCTCTGCCTTAACCGGTTCTGGTTATAATAAAGTCATCTCTTTCAGTGAGTCTCTTGAGTACATCCGGGATTTTTTTTTAGGTTGTCATGCGACAAATGTCCTTTTTTTAAAATATGTTCTCTGTTATTTGAAATGTATAGATTTCAAATGTTTAGATTTCAGATGTTTAGACTTTATTATTTGGGGTGAATGAGTCGGTAATTTTTAAGTGGTTCTAAAATAGTTTCTTCCAAGTGTGGTATTCCTCAATCCACTTTTGATTCTACGCTTCAAAACAATGGTTATGATCGTCATTTAATGCATTCGTATTAGATTATGATAATTGATTGGTTTAGTTTTGTCTGGTTTCATAGCATATCAATCATTGTTGGCCACTTGGTTTTAAATCCTCTTTACACATGTATATCACGTATATGATTTGTAAATACATTTTGTTGATAAAGTTCTTAAATGAATCTAACCTCATTTTTTTGCACACAGTTAAATGTGTCCAAGTATTGCCATATATCACTAACAATTCAATTAAACATCAGTCATTTTTATACATTGTTGAATGATAACACAGTTCCATTTCAAACAATTCAATTTAGCATATGTCATTTGTTTGAACACAATTTAATGTCAAATAGTTTTATTTGACCCACGGATAGGACACTTTAGGGGCTACCACTCCGGGTCAGAGTGGACCTGGGAGCAATGGCAATGAAGGGGTACCCTACATTCCGCAAAGCTCCAAGACTGGAGCCTTACTATGGATTGTTAAGTGTCATATCCAGGACTCTCGTTGTGGTTGAAAGCGGGCTTACATCTTCGCAGAGATGCAATCGGTGTATTTATAGCCTCAGCCCACTGGACCATATGGTAATTGAAAACAAAAATTAAGTCTTTAAGAAGTTTGAATGAATCTATAGTGAATTTATGTTTGAGTTGATAATTCATTTCTCTCTCTCTCTCTCTCTCTCTCTCTCTCTCTTCTCTTAATTTGATAATTTTGTGAAGATGTCTTGTAAAAGTTATGTTTTTATTGTTCTTGTTATGAGATTTTGTAGGTCAACATTGAATGATATTTTGAGGATTTACTGTTAACGACTTTTTTTAGAGTAAGTGTTAGCATTCACGGATTGGCTTCAGCGGTTCGTTGGTTGATTTGAGTTGGATTTTATTGTAATATAATGGCCGAGGGATTTCGTTTTATATATCTTGCCTTTCGGTTTAGTTAGGCTGAGAACCTTTCGCTTAGCACATGGGTTAGTTAGGTGCAACATGAGCGCAGGTGTTCACGCGCGCGGGGGTAGGATGCGTCATTCACAGATGTCAAAATAAAACCCCAGATAAGAAATGTGACCAGGAGGTGTGAATGACGTCACGCACCGGAAGCGTGGGCTGAGATTTGAGAAAAGTCAGTGAATTGAGTTTTAGCGTCCGAGGAAGACGGTTGACTTTCGGAGCTCGCCGAGGCCTTGCGGCGGGTGCCGCACGTGGTGGTGGTGGGGGTGAGCAGATGGAAAAGTCAGCATAGAAAGATTGTGCCTCTCTCTTCCTCATGTCGAAAAACCTTTTAACCTAAAGGTAATAAAAAGTTTCGTACCTGAACTAAGAAGTCGTAAGTGTTTTTTTGTGTTTTGGGATTCCTATGTTATCTATATATGAGTTATGAACATTCTATGTACAGTTCACATATTCACGGATGGCTATGTTACATTATGGGTTGCTGGGTTCCGTCTTGGAGTCTCTATTTATGTGATTAAGCTACACACACACACACATACGTACACACACACACACACATAAATATATATATATATATATATATATATATACGGATAATCCAATAAAGTAATTTTTTAAGCAAAACATTTTTCCAGACTTTTATATAAATGGAAATGCGGCATTGTTTCGAATTGGTTTTGATCAAAATTGATTTAATCTCGCTAAAATATGTTTCGATACTATTTTATAACGGTGGCCAATCAAACCGAGTGCTCTGAACTTAAACAAAGGTCTGTCATTAATCTTTTGGTGGGTGATGTATTCAATGGCTTGCACAATGGAATCGACAGTTGATACCGCACTGACGGCTCTGGCTTCAACCTCAGAAGGCTTCAAGCAAAGACCAAGGTGCAGACTGATATCGTCAACGAGTTTCTGTTCGCCGACGACTGTGCACTGAACGCTAAAACCAAAGCCAACATACAAAACAATGTTGACAAGTTCCCAGTGGCCTGTAACAATTTTGGCCAAACCATCAGCACAAAAAAGACAGAAGTGATGCACCAGCCAGCGCCTGGAAAACCATACCTCGAGCCCAACATTACCATTAAGAGACAACGACTGAAGGTAGTAGAAAAGTTCACCTACCTCGGCAGCACCCTCTCTAAGTCTATTGTTATGGATGATGAGGTGAACACCTGACTTGCAAAAGCGAGTGCAGCCTTTGACCGACACAGCAGGAATGTGTGGAATCGGAGAGGCATCTCAGAATCAACCAAAATCAAGGTATACCGAGCAGTCGTTCTTACCACCCTCTTTATGGATAGGCAACTTATCAACGGCATATAAAGAAGCTAAACCACTTTCACACGACCTGTCTGAGGAAGATTCTCCGCATCACATGACAAAAACATATCCCAGACACTGAAGTTTTAACTCGGGCTTCACTTTCCAACATCTACACCATCTTGATGCAATCACAGCTTCGTTGGGCCAGATATGTTGTCCACATGAAAGATCACTGCCACCCGAAGAAACTGGTCTTCAGCGAACTGTCTCAAGGCAAGCGCTCCCAAGGAGGTCCGAAAAAGTACTTCAAAGACTCACTGAAGGTCTCTACGAAATCTTTCAGTATCACGCCTAATTGCCTGTCGAGGCCGACAGCATTAATTTGCAGTTGGCTTTGACGCTAGCGAGCACTGTTCAGTAAAAACAGACTTGAGGTTAAAAGGTACCCGGCTTCGGCTGGGCCACCTTCTAGTGGGAGAGCTGCAAAATTGACACCTTTGTCCCCCTTGTATAGCATTGGACCTTGCTGTCCAGTTTAAGCAATAATCAGGTATCTGTGCTTGGACCCAGATTTGGATCCTAGATCAGCTAGGCTCATCAGCCCTATATTGCACTATAATCGACATCCGGGTCATTGACCTTGCGTCAAGTCCTGTCTGGTGGGAGGCTGAGACAAATAAAGCCTCTAATTGCCTGGAATATCTGGCGCAGAACAGAGACAAGTAGCGTGATGTTGTCGAACCTGGAGTGAAAGTCTAGGAAACCAAAAGAAACGTAGCAACTGAGTTGTGCAGGAAACTTATATTGTTCTCACTGCCAAAGACTCTTCCGCGCACAGATTGGTCTCATTAGCCATCTGCGCACTCACGGATGCCTTCCTCAATCATAATGTTGATCAGAGGGTCCTCATCGATTACGAGGGACGAGCCATTTCTAAAGAAATTTCACTTTCATTTCCGCTTGTTTGATGATGTCTGCTTCCAATATTCCCAAGTACTTGTAAGTTTCCTTTTCTCCGAGCATTCTAAGTTCTTGTGAGTTTTTTCACATCAGTGTTAGCTGGTGGACATTCAGTGGAGTTTGAGTGACAGCAAGTTTCCCCAGATCTCTAAAGACTCTTCTAAGTATTCACTTGGATGGATTCTGGTTTTTGCATATACCATTTGGTAGTATGGTGAAATTTCAATTTCTTGCACAATTACCAGTGGATCACTTTTCCCACCCAGTCGTGCCTAGACTTATACTCCTTTTGCATCAGTGTGTTTTATTCGCTGATTATGTGATTAATCGTTTCGTCTTTGTTACCACATAAGCTACATTTGCTATTCTGTTGCGTATTATCAATTTTCGGTTTAATATAATTTATTATTATTATTAATATTATTATTATTGCTTTTGTAGTCGACATTGTTGTTGTTGTTCTTCTTCTTCTTCTTCTTCTTGTTTTTGTCAAAGATTATGTAGAGGAATTCGATGTCTGAAATTGTGTTGTTGTTTTTTTTATGCTTTGCTTTTTTTTTGTTTCTTTCTTTTTTGGGGGGTGTTTTTTTAGGATCTCTGTCTGTGGTCATGTTTGTTTCAGCAAGATTTCTGGATGTGTTGCTTATCTGGTTATAAGTTGGTTTTAGGATATTTACGTAGGTGTGTGGTTTTATCTGTATTTCTTTTGGTTCTTCTTCAGTTTTCTGGCGTATTGGTGAGTGGGTTTGTGTCATTAGTTTATTTAGACTATTTTCGTTTCGTTTCGTTACTCTCTCTCTCTCTCCCTTTCTCTCTCTCTCTCTCTCTCTCTCTCTCTCTCTCTCTCTCTCTCTGTTCTGTAGGAATTTATTATGCTTTTCTGTTATAATTCGGTTAAGTTCTTTATTTTTTATTTTTATATTTGATTATGGCTGCTTTAACTTTATTCTATTCTTCTTTTAGGTTTATCATGTGTATATATATATGTGTGTGTGTGTGTGTGTGTGTGTGTATGTGTGTGTGTGACTGTATTAAACACAAGAAACAAAAATTATGATAAAAAGTTTCACGCTATATAATGATCATCACCCTACTGAAGATACTTTAGAACTCCTACATTATATATATATATATATATATATACAAGGAGATGTACCCGGTCCGTGACCACTCTAAAAGGATTTCAGTAACACCAGTGAGTGAAATAAAAACATGGGAACTGAGGAGTAAACTAAGAATTAAAAAATTGTCCTGATTTATAGTTGAAGGATTTCGACTATTGATTCAAATAAAAAGTACTATTTCATTTTATGAACTTTTTAAGGAATTCTTTTTTTATTGATATTTAAAAAATACATGAAACATATAACCTTATACTGGTGAAAGATTTAACACATTTTTGGGGGTTTTTTTCTCCAATAGATGAAGCATAATTTTGATTCAAATCTTTATTTAACCTCTAAAATTTAACGATGAAAGAATCTAAGAATTCACGTATTACAATATTCTTTTATTTTTGAAATTCTTTTTGTTCGCGTTTAGAATATTATTTTTGAAAATGTAAGCCCAATCTCGTGAATGATTTGAAACAATGTTATAATTTCAGTTTTATAAAGACATTTTTATGAATAGGAGAAAAAATTAAATTCCTTCATTACCTGTTGAGTTATTGTGATAAAAAATAAATTTATTTAATTTTTCTTTTTTGCCCTCTAAAAATGTAATAAAAGTAAGTAAAGTTGTCTCCCTTTAGTCGAGGGTGACCCGAAGGCTCCCTTTTCAATAGCTACTACATTAAGGTGTAGGGGATGGTGCTACTCCTTTCCCTGGATTGCTCCACTTTACCCTTGATACGTACCTTATATTGCTGAGTTTTAAGCAAGGAGGTATCAAGTACTATTTTTAAAGTCTTTGGTATGACGCGACCAGGTATTGAACCCAGGTATTGAATCCAGGACCATTAGCGAACACTCTACCCACTAGGCCAATGAGCCGGTTTGGCGAACACTCTACCCAAACTAAGAATTAAAGCTGCGTCCTTATTTTTAAGAGGAAAATTTTGCGTTTTAATTCAAATGAAAATTATTCTTCATTCCATAAATGATTTATTTATTTAAACAAAAAGGGAGGTGAATTACACTAATTACAAATTGATACATTTAACAAGTATTCGTTTTAAAATCAATTTTTAAGTTATCGATGAACAGTACTTTCGTTTGATTTTGTTATTTTTTCTTTTTTTTTACCCCTGTATCCTGACTGACCGTCTGTCTTGTGGTGATTGAAACTGTGTGCCTATACAATATTTTTTAACACCCATGCGTTTCCTTCCGGTTCGTGCTTCATTTGCGCTGTCGTCTTGTTTACACAGATGCGATGACATGCTTACGAAAACTCTAACTGACGGGTCTGTTTAAGGTCAATATGTAGCACTATTACCTTGTCTAGACATCTTATCTACCATCTTGCTGATCAGAGTGCGATCGAAAATCATCTTAACAAACACATATAATTGTGTGTTTTCAATGTCAGTTTTCAATGTTAGTTTTCAAAAGCATCCGGATATTACAAATGAAATTATTGAAAAAGAAAAAACCCGAAATACTCGATACCTTAACTTTGAAATAAAAAATATATCTTCCTTGGACAAGGACAGGGTGTTCTAAATGTACAAAACAATTACTATTCCACTTTTTCCCATAACTACTGTGTGATGTCATATGACGTCTAATTGGTTAAGATAATTCTTTTTTATTGAATCGTGAGAGTTGCAGGGCGTAAACTAAGTTTTCAATGGCCCGAACCAAATTTGGTTTAAAGATTGATATTCAAAAAACAGTTCATACCATTTTCAAATTGTTAAGACACGATTAAAATTCATTTTGTTTAATTCCTATGAAATAAACCTACCATTTTTGAAAATTGTTTTTCAAGTGATTGCTACGGTCATTTGTTCAGGTCTTATGTTTCCTTGTTCGTAAATTCAGATTTATTTAGGGACCTATTCATTTTAAAATATTTACTTTTCTCTAATGACAATTTCAAAATTCTTTATATATATATATATATATATATTCAAAAATGAATAGGTCCACGAAGAGATTTCAATCTTTTAAAGAATTATTTATTTCGTTCTTATATACGCTATGTTTCCAGCTAGTTGTTTTCATCAGTGAACATTTAATGCTTTTTCAGGTGTGGTATCGGTTTATATATTGAGATCATTGTTTCGTGTTAGATTCCTTGAAGGGGTTAGTTATTTCTTTCTCTTCTTCCTCCTCTCTTTCACTTTCTCAAAGTGTGTCTCCTGTTCTTCCTTGTGGGTACATTTCTTATTTCCCTAATTGGTCTTTGATATTCGATAAACCTTTCTGTTGTTTTACTCTGGGAAGTTGTGTGTATGTTTGTGTATAGTTAAAATGCTATAGAGTTTATTTGTCGTTTTTTTTTTGTTAAAGTGTTTTAGAATTCAACTAACTGCTACATTTTTACTTTTTTCCCTGTGTGTGTATTTGTTTCTGTCTGTGTGTGTATAGTGCATATTCTATTCAATGTGAGCTTGAGTATTTTTTTATGAAGCTTTTTTTCTTTTGAAGTAATGTGGTCTAAAATTTGACAATTACTTTTTACGATCAATTTATATATATATATATATATGTATATACACACACACACACATACATGCGTTTGTTTGTTTCTGTTTGTATGTGTGTTTAGTTTATGTTTTATTCAACGTGGGCTTGATTTTTCAGTAAGTTTTTTTTCTTTTATTTAAGTAATGTGTAATCGTTGGTGTGATATACAGGCATTGTTTTAAATACTCCGCTGCAACATTCGTCCTATTCTGATACATTTAATTTTCTATTTTCTGGTATTTTAATGATGCTCTTGTGGAGTAATATCCTATTATTGAGAACTTATGTATATTTCTTTACATTTGTTACATTCGATTTTGTAGGTTATGTTTTTTTTAGTTGCAGCTTAAATCTTTATTCATTATGAATTTTGTTTTGTGGTTTTTGGAAGGTATAAAATTTTCCTTCAATAATCATATCACATACTCCACATCTTTTTTATTTTTGTATCTAGTAACTCCGTGTGTTGTGTTTTCCCGAATTTAGAAGAGATGAGTAAACCAATACAGTACCCGACCAAGCCGAAACACTACTGCATAGTTTGGAACGAGCAGCCGCAGGCATAGGCCTCCATGTTAATGCACACAAAACGGAATATATGTGCTATAATCAAACGGGGGACATCTCCACTCTAGACGGAACCCCCCTTAAACTAGTCGACAAATTCACTTACCTAGGAAGCAGCGTCGAATCAACCGAAAAGGACATCGAAACGAGGTTAACGAAAGCATGGACAGCTATCAATAGGCAATCGATTATATGGAAATCATACCTAACCGATAAAATGAAACGCAGTTTCTTCCGGGCAGCGGTCACATCGATACTGCTATATGGCTGCACTACATGGACGCTAACAAAACGGCTGGAGAAGAAGCTAGACGGCAATTACACAAGAATGCTGCGTGCAATCTTGAACAAGTCCTGGCGGCAACACCCCACAAGACACCAACTGTACGGACACCTGCCTCCTATCACAAAAACTATTCAAGTTAGACGAACCAGACATGCAGGACACTGCTGGAGAATCAGGGACGAACTCATAAGAGATGTACTCTTATGGACCCCCACACATGGCCGTGCAAAAGCAGGACGACCAGCACGAACATACATTCAGCAGCTATGTGAGGATACGGGATGTTGTCCTGAAGACCTACCTGGGGCGATGAACGATAGGGGGGAGTGGCAAGAGAGGGTCAGGGATATCCGTGCTACCAGCGCGGCATGATGATGATGATTAGGAAAGCAAGCCATCTTATTTTGGTCGATATCTGCGATGATTTGGCCATTTTTGTTTTTATGAGGATGTCTAAAAATGGTAGTTCTTTAAAATTGTGGTCCATAGTGAATTTTATTTCGGAGTAATTTTGTTTTGGAGTAAATTATGTAAGTCGTTAATGTTTTCCCCTTGGATATTTCCAGAATATTTTATTCCTGCAAGTTTTCCATTCATCGAAGCACCACTGAATCTCCACTTTTAATACTGTGTGAAGTTGCATCGTCGTGTTTCTTTTCTCCCTCAGTTTGTTAAATCTTACCCTAAAGATGAATTAACAGTTTAAGCAACAAGAAAGAAATTGCACCTAGATTGGTCTACTGATTATGAAGGGTGTTTCAATCATACGAACCTGACGTTTTGCGAAAAAAATTCTTTCGTACTTTACTCATAATTTTGTTCAAATTAGCTTATGATTTGTCTTTTATGCTTCATCTTTTTAATAAAATTTTTGAATTAAAAATTTTTCTAATGTAAAGGCTCAGTCTCACTACTTTTTGATCACACCTACGTTGGCGGCACCCAAGATAAACAATGTGCTACAATATATATATATATATATATATATATATATATATATTCACTTCCAGCAATTCATAATTCTCTTCGTGGCCATCAAAAAAGAGTCCGTTCTGGGGCTATAATCAGTTAACAAGTTTTACATAATAAATGAGAATACAGAGAACAAAATTTGTAAACTCACAAATGGTTGGTCAATGTCCCCAATCAATTTCCAGGATGCAGCATTTACAGACACAGACAAAAGATGCATGTTTTCTCTTGGCAAAACTTCGAATATAAAAATGACTGACACTGATGAGATATTTTATGGGTAATTAGAAGATTTTTTTCCAGAATGCAAAACAAAGTTGCTATATCTTTTAGACAAGAAGCTGTTTATGGATTACACCCAAGATAATCCAACAATATGTGTGAGGAGGGTCTGTGTGTGGGGGGGGGAGAATAAAAAGTCCATTCACTGAAAAGTTGATATGATGACATCATATCTTCTGTTGGTGACTTTTTTGACCAATAGGATTCATGAACTGGAATACCAATGGAAGAAGTGCGTGTATCGTAAAGAGGACTATCTTGAAAAATGAACCTAATTTGTTTCTTTTGCTATTTTATACATAGCTTTCGAAAAAAGAGAAAGATTCATGACTTTCCGATAAGGATGAGGAATAAGTGAAACGCAATGTTTTGAATCCGACTCGTTGTCAAAAATGATAACGTCTTTGCTTTAGATTTTTTGTTTTAAAAGTTCATTCTTTTCTAAAAGGCATAAGTCCGAAAGTAAAAGTTATAATTCGACTAAAGCTCGAACTCGCTTACTACAGTTTTACACTCCACAACGTTGACCACTGCGCAGTATATATATAAAGACAGAGAGAGAGAGGAGGGGGAGAAAGAGAGGTTTGCTTGACGCTAACAAAACGGCTAAAGAAGAAACTAGACGGCAATTACACAAGAATGTTGAGAGCAATATTGAACAAGTTCTGGCGTCAACACCCCACAAGACACCAACTATACGACCAATTGCCTCCCATCACGAAAACTATACAAGTTAGACGAACCAGACACGCAGGACACTGCTGGAGAAGCAAGAACGAACTCATCAGTGATGTACTCCTATGGACCCCCGCATATGGCCAAGCAAAAACAGGACGACCCGCTCGAACATACATACAGCAGTTATTTGAGGATGCGGGATGTAACCAAAGACCTGCCAGAGGCGATGAATGATAGAGGGAAGTGGCGAGAGAGGGTCAGGGATATCCGTGCTGGCGGCACGACTTGATGATGATGATGATATATATATATACGAGGATCATTAAAAAAGTTTCCAGACTTTTTTTCGTATGGGCACTTTTATTGATTGTACACACATGAAACTCTAGTCCCCTTCGATGTAATCTCCTCCGGCTGCAATGCACTTGTTGTACCGTTCCAACAATTCTGGAAGGCCCCATGGAAGTCCTCTTGTGTGAGCGTGTCAATGACCTTCGTCACAAGCTCTTTCATCTCCGAAATTGTCTCATAACGACAGCCTCTGAGCTTAGTGAATAACCAAAAGTCACAGTGAGCAAGGTCTGGACTATAGGGAGGGTGAGGAACTGTCTTGACGCCCATCTTGGTCAAATAGTCTGTGACAAGGATGGAGTTGCGGACTGGTGCATTGTCCTGGTGGAAATGCCACTGACCCGATTTGAAGAGTGCTGGCAAGATGGTCGAAAAGCAGTCTGAAGCATTCCATACGTTTCTGTGGTATTTTTTTCAAGTTTAAAACAGAATTTTATTGCATATCGTTCTTCTAAAGTGTCAGATTGTATTTTTTAAATTCACCCGCTGTGACAATCAGGCTTTAGTAGCGTGTGTTCCAATTGCTGCTGTAGCTGTTCATTTGAACTAGAAATCATAATAATGGGTCAGTCATCTCATAAGATGTATATCAATAACATAGTGAATTTTCAAGAGTCTACGACAATTTTAAATGCCTGTACAAAAAAGTCTGGAAACTTATTGAATGCACCACGTATATATATTTCCGAGATTTACATAATTTTAAGTGATTCCAAACAATAGATCGCTCACCATAAAGAAAAAATATTTTTGCTTTTTTTCAATATTTATTGAATGACCCTCATATTTTGATAAGATTTCTATAGATAAATTTCTGGTAGAGCATACCCTGATAGGTCACTTCCCGGGGGATCTAAATAAAAGAGGAACAACTGAAAAATGACCAACCAAATAATTTGATAAGACAATGTAAATTTACATGTCACACACATACACATGCGCTTATATATATATATATATATATATATATATATATATATATATATATATATATATATATATATACGTTCTATCATGATTGTTTTAATTCTATTATGCTCTGCTGGTTATGTTGTTTTTTTATTAATTTGTTTCTATTAGATCAATATAGTTGTGTTTATTTTATTTTTATTGTTATTATTCGTTAATTTAATTTCCCATTCACACGTAAACTCCTATTCCCTGACATTCATAAGGCTATGAATTATGTAAAGCGTTTTCAAATAAACAACCAAGGCCGAAAACAGAATTGATAAATTTATTCAATATTTTTTTACAAACGTTTCTATGTCTATTCTTTCAGTCATTCAATATGTATATATGAGGATGGGTCAAAAGTAATGCCTTTTTTCTTTAGAACAGGAATACAGGATGGAACGATAAAATTGTCGCCCTAGAAAAGACAACATGATTCCATTTCCGTTTGATGAAAACCGGTTTTCTTTTTTTTGTTACAGACCATCTACTAGTTGGCCAGTTGTGTACAAATCCCAAGAGCGATAGAAGCCTTCTATCATGTCTGAAAGTGACACAATGTTCAACGAGCGAGATCGGAGATGCGCCCCTGTACAATTCATGCTCTCTATCGATTCAAGTTATGACAACAGGACCATTGCCAGCACCCTCAAAATGCAAATCTGGATTGCCAAGAATAACAGGGACGTGCCCAGCTACGGTTATGGTCTATGGTTAGGTTTCAAGTGAGGGCCACATCATGCCACCTGACATGTTTGAAGTCGGCTCGAAAGTCAACACCAAAGTGTACCTGGATATGCTGAAGAGTGTGGTGCAGTCAGGTGGCCGGTGGCAGACCCTGGGTGTGACAGCAGGACTTGGCGCCGGCCCGCAAGTCCAAAG
>OY757919.1:67119936-67144936 GCA_963585895.1 Sepioteuthis lessoniana
CTCCTAGTTTCACGCTGACTCGGAGTGGTAGCATTTGTTAAGGTCCCATCTAGAAGTCATATAGATATGTTTAAAAATTATGAGTATTCGGTATGAAAACTTGATACCATATAACTGTTAATTATTTTAATTTAACAAGTTACTTGAAACTATAATTGTTTACTAAGGATTATTAGTAGTTACTAAGAACCATAATATTGCGTGAAAAATAAATGACTATTATTAAAAAGAAACAATTACTTGAAACAATATAATCATTAGTTTTAGTTGCTAGAGTCTTGCAAAGAGATACATTTACATCATTTCTGTTTATAACCTGCCTAGATTACAAACTACGAACGTCAATGTCATTTTCTTTTATAAGATCAATAAAAGAAAATGGTTTCACATTAAAAACGACTAAAAGCTGGCGATATTCTGCTGAAGCTATGATAGATGTAGACCACGTAGAGCAGTAATACCTGATAGGGGCCTATCTATGAATCAAATAGAACTGTTTGATATTTTAACTGTTTGTAAACAAATACCTAACAATACTCGGAACCATTTAACTATATGCAAAAGAATGAGCTTAAACACGTTTAAAAACGTTATCGAAAAATGAATTAACAACTTATATATATATATATATATATATATATATATATATATATATATATATATATATATATTTATATATATATACGTCTAATATGTATGAATAAAGAGGATTTGGCATTGAATAATCGTCGATATGCCATAAAACCAAACCAAACCAAACTAAATAAGTTGAAATGCTGTTAAAATCATTCAATCAAAGTTCCTTTCCATTGCTCATAAACAAGAAAAAAACATTGTTAAAAATTCGAACATTATTCTTTCTTTTAACCAGACTTGCATGCATGCATATATATATATATATATATATATATATATATATATATATATATATATATATATACCATTTATTTCACTTGCTATTGATGGACTCTTCAGATGTATTTGGATAAATCCGTTCAAGTATATCTATAGAAACTATATATATTTATATATATATATGATGGTCCAAAAGTTACTTTACAGTAATACTCTTTAATAAACACTGCAATATATCTACTTGAATAGCTTTATTTTTTGTTTTTTTATTTCGCTTTGTTTAGCTTTATTTTTTGTTTTTTTATTCATTTATCTATTTTATTTTCCATCATCAATGGGAAATTTTTACAAAAATTAATCGAAAGTATAAATGAAAAATCTGCTACATCGAAAAGTGATCATTGCAACTGTCTTTAGTTAAGGGAATATTGGCTAACACATTGGATTTGTATGTTATTTAAAGGCATATCAACTTTCTCGGGTTATTTAATGCCGAATCCATGTTTTCTTAGAAAGACAGCAGTGGTACTATTTAACCCATAGACAGGAGGATAAGGGGGTTCATACCTTTCTCAAGGGTATTTGTCCGAAAGTGAACGTGATAGCGCGACTGAAGTTCGAACACGCGTACTACGATTCCGTAGGCCAGTACTTTAACCATTACACCACGGGGACACCCCCTAACACGTTGGATTGTGATGTCGTTGTTAGCGAGTTCAAACTTCAGTCACGCTACTGCATTCACTTTTGGACTACTATCCTTGGGTAAGATATGAATTCAAACCCCCCCCCCCAGCTTAAATAATTGCAATGCTACTCTGCAAGGATTGATTTGGCATTGAATATCCCACAAGTGTTGATATGTCATTAAGCAAAGAAAACAACCAACCTGTTTTTTGAAGATGGAGACCATTATAGATTTTCTTATTGATATAAACTTCATTCATTGAAAGTACAAGTTGAAAATGTAGATAAAATATAAAAGTTTTAATAAAACAACAATATAGTAATTAACTTTTTTGCCATTCGAATGCTCATGAGCAGAGCACTACGAAAACTAAATTTGTGATTAATTACGATACTCAAAGTGAGACTTGAAGTTTCATATCATAAAAAAGAAATATTACCACAATCATCAGACAGTATTGTTTATGCGTTTGTACTATTTCATACTAAAACGATGACTAATTGACGTAATTTTTGGCATGAAGACTCACTAAAGCTGGACTTATAGCATAGGCTATTTGAAGTAGACATCAGATAGCATTCTGGATAATTGCGCATTTCTTATTGGCACAGGTTTAAATAGTGTATGGGGGGTATAAAATTGTTTTATACCAATCTTCAAATTAGGGTGTGTCCGTCTGTCTTCATAAGAAACCAACATTTGTAAACCCTGGTTTTTAAATAGGTTCGAACTCTAAATTGCTGACAAATACTTAATTATTTCAAACATCAGATAAACCACAAAATGTATATGCATCTAAGTGCGTGAGCGCTCACACAACTATAGAAATGTCTAAGAATTTTAAAAAAAGGAAAAAAAAAGGCAAGTAAGTATTTTTAGTAGGAACTGAATAAGCCTAAAATGATGGAATGTGTAACCTAATACAAAAGGATTAAACTTAAATTTTGAAACTAAAAAATGATTTTTAGGAAACGTGATGTTAAATGTTTGGGCGACTCGAGTTTCGTTTGGTTTCTTTTTTAACGGCATATAAACTTTTGTAGGTTATTCTAATGCCAAAGCCATTCCCCTAGAACAACAGTAATGGTACTATTTTACATATAGCTGGGAGGATAAGTAGGTTCATATCTTCCCCAAGGGTATTTGCCCGAAAGTGAACGTAATAGCGCGACTGGATCACGAACTCGCTTACTACGATTCCGCGGTCCATCGCTTTAACCATTACACCACGAGGACCCCCCCCCCACCTCCGGGAGTGAGATAGACTTGCATTTTCTACTGGTGCTGGTGGTCGTTGTTCAAAAGTAATGGGACTTACAAAAGTAATGGGATTTTTAGGACTTAGCGCCCCAGTAAACAGTGCCTTAGAATACACAATTTTTTGTTGAGGTGTAAGATCTCCACGTGAAAAAACACGGAGTGGCCTTGGTATGACTCAATACTGCACCAGTTCCGAGATCCAGGGAACTGGTGCATCAATTCATTTCCTTTACTCCTAGATCCATCCATAGGGATTAATACTTGTTGGGATCCTAACTATGGATCAAATAGATCCATTTAAGAATTATTCGAATCAAACAGAAATACTTGATGCCATATAACTGTAAATTATTTGTATTAAGAATAATCACTTAAAGCCATAAAGATCATTATTATTAGTTACTTGAAAACATATAACTATGAACAAACACATGCTTATCAGTAAACAGAAATAATTACATGACTGATTGATTTATTTTAATGGCATGTTACTCGTCTAGGTTTATTTTATGCCCAGAGGCTAGGGAATCATGTTCATTGTATGTTCATATTTACATTTTTGTGTAATTGTTGTTTTGTTTTTTCTTTTGCTAACGGTTCTATAGAATTTTTAAGCAGTTTAATGTCATACTAAGGACACCCCATTTTGGGTGGATCTTACCCCTCCATTGGAGATACAATCAGTGTATGCTAAGCCCTGCCGACAGCGTAAAGAAACAATCATTTGAAACCACATAATTATTTGCATAAGGATATTTGATACTACGTCTATGACTGTATGCTAAAACTCATGAGAAACAACTCCACAAAAAATATAAATATGGAGGTACAATAGATGCGATTTCCAAACTTCTAGGCATAAAATAACCCTAGTGTTGATATGCTGTTAAAATGAAACAATCAAGCCTCCGAGAATTAAAGTTTTGAGTGTTCTCAACAGTTTGCAAAACGATCATTGAGTGAATTCCTGTGAAGTTGCCGTGGCGTAGGGGCAAAGGTGCTGAACTGTGACATCGTAGTAAACGAGTTCAAACTCTAATTGCACAATTACGTCCCTTTCAGATTAAAAATAAAAACATGCGGTTGGGGTCTCCGTGGCGTAGTGACTAACGTGCTGGACTACAGTATCATAATTTGCGAGTTCGAACTCCCTTCGCCCTAGTACGTTCACGATTGTAAAAAAAAACAGGAGGAGGGGGTTCCTGTGATGTCGGGGCCATGTGCTGGACTGTGACAGAGAAGTAAACGGGTTCGAACTCCCTTCACCCTAGTACGTTCACTTTTGTACAAAAAATAGGGCGAGGGAGTCCCTGTGGAGTCTGGGCCAATGTGCTGGACAGCGACAGAGAAGTAAGCGAGTTCGAACTCCCTTGACGCTATTACGTTCACTTTCAGACAAATACCCTAGGAAAAAATATAAACTCTGCTATCTTCACTCCCAGCAACAAGTTAAATAGTATCACTGCTGTTCTTCTTTGGCATCAAATTAACCACAAAGGTTGATATGCCATTAACCAAAGAAACCAAACAGTCCCCTTTGCTATGGTTTGAATTTATTTCTTTTCTTCTTCACCATCAGTAGTTGCCGACTTCCAAGACTAGATAATCCCCATCTGCCTCCCTATTTA
The DNA here is from genome assembly GCA_963585895.1 of Sepioteuthis lessoniana. Taxonomy (NCBI): domain Eukaryota; kingdom Metazoa; phylum Mollusca; class Cephalopoda; order Myopsida; family Loliginidae; genus Sepioteuthis; species Sepioteuthis lessoniana. The sequence goes on from OY757919.1 coordinate 67,124,368, forward strand.
ACATACAAGTGTGAGTAAAATTGAATTTATGCCTTTTATAGTGATATGAGTGCAAAGTGAATGCTATCAATACAAATGAAATTCAAACCCGCTAATTCTGCTTTCTGTTTGAATAACCGTTACGCCACGACGCATCTCCTTTGGTAAAAAATATTTTCGAAAGTAGATTTTCAAGGCGAGCCAATTCTTTCCACTTTCCCTGAGTATTTCCACTCACCAGTCACAATTGCTTAAATGTTGTGTTCGTGAATATGATTACAGCGATATAATGATTACGCAAATATATTTCTATTCTGTACCAGCTTTCGAAACCAGATGAAGCAACTGAATTATGAATGCTGATTTTCAAGTTGTTTTTTTAATGGTTTAAAAACCTTTATAAATAATTTAATGTAGAAGCTAGAGAGAGTCCCCGTGGCGTAATGGTTAAAGTGCAGAACTCTAAACTCAAAGGTTCCAATTTCGCTCTTCAGTTTCGCTACTACATTCACTCTCGGACTAATACCCTAAATAACCCACGAGGGCTGATATGCCATGAAACTGAACCATTCCCAAGCCATCCTTGTAGAAGAACAGGAGGGATATTATTTCATCCATAACTAGGGGAATAAAGAGGTTCATGCCTTTCCTAAGCGTAATAACCCAAAAGGAACGTAACGCTAAAGAGACTCTCCCGGTTTGCATTGTTTGGAATTGGTAAATGACAAAATTATTCAAATCTCGTAAACACATTTGTTTTGAGGCTATTCAAAATGGCAGCAAATCAGAGAGCTTCAAGCTTGAACAGAGGTCTGCCATCAGTTTTTTGGTGGCTTAGAAGTGCAAATTAAATGAAATTTATAAAAGATATGATATGTACAAAGAAGCATGCTTTAATCAAAACAATGTTTATAAATGGGTTAAAAATATGTTTTCTATGACGAACTTGAGTCAAAAAGAAGTTGTATGCAGTAGAAATACGTTGGCTCTCCGGTAAAAAAAAAGTTCTGGGTGCGGTGGTCTATGAAGAAGATTATTCTGACAATCTTCTGGGATATGAAAGGACTCATTACAACTGATTTCCTTGAAAAAGGTACAACTTTAAACGGTGCTTCCTATTGCCATATTTTTAGGAAATATTTTACTTTATTTATTGAATGACTCTTGTATTAGGGTGTATCAAAATCATTTTCGGTTTTTAATCAATCAAGGGTTTATAAGCACCAGTCCCCTTTTCATGTCTTTGTTTTCTTCATGTAATATTTTTTGATAATCCTCGTTCTTTTAAAACTCTTCGAGTGTTGGACGTCCAGTTAGATTCTACCTTGAAATTTAAAGTATTATAACCAACATCTAACTATTGATCATTTATGGGCTTTATTTCAAAGAAGAAAATCTCCGGACCTCTTATAAGAATGGAGTCACCCCTTCATTGCCTTACTTCTAAGTTATTGCCATTACTCTCAGGTCGACATTGATCCAGAGTGGTAATACCTGTTAAGGTCCTATTTATGGGCCCAATAGATCTGTTTAAAAATTATTGGTATTCGATCGGACTGAATACAAAATTAAGTAAAAAAAAAAAGTTAAAAAAATAACTCCAGAAGAAATGTAAATATTAACATACCATACACGATTTCTTATGGCCCAGTCGGCTAGGGCTGCAGAATACACCGACTGCACCTCTTCAGAGGGGTAAGACTCCCTCCAAACGATTTTTCTGGTATATGACACAAAACAATCTGATGGTGAGGCTCCAAAAATGCTGGTGCTTTGGGAATGTACAGTACCCCTTTATTGACATCGCTCCCATGTCCACTCTGGCCCGGAGTGGTAGCATCTAATAAGGTCCTATCCATGACTTGAATAGAACTAAACAGTGTGCTTATGCTTAGCTGAATTGTTTGAAATAGAACTGTTTTGACATTTAACAATGTGTAAATAAATCACTGATGATTAATTGAGTTGTTAGTGATACATAGCAATACTTGGAACCATTTAACTTTGTTGACTATACTGAGTCGCTTGAAATAAAACTGTTTTTGACATTTAAACTGTGTACTTATGCTAAGCTGAATTGTTTGAAAGAGAACTGTTTATATGTATAAAATGGATTTGGCATTAAATAACGTACAAGGGTTGATATGCCATGAAACCAAACCAAACAAAACAAAACGATTCTTTAACTTAAGCGAAAAACAACCCTGGAACCCTACTAGTAACGTGGCTTAGGGTTTCACGCTGTACTCATAATCGTTTTAAACTCAGTCATGTAACTGAATAGTGATTACTGCTTTTAATTTTTTACTTTACAGTTTGCTTTCTATCTTTGTATTGAGAACTTTTCTTCATTATACTGCAGAGGTTTACACTTTATTTTGTAGTACTATACACACAAACACAAACACACGTATATATATATATATATAGAGAGAGAGAGAGAGAGAGAAATCATAGTTTTTACATTAGAAAATGCTTCAGACACACCCTAACATATTTTTAAGGAGTGGTTTTCTGTCATATCTGGCTTCGCTTGGAGAGTGTTAAAACTCTTGCGTGTACTTGAGAGCACTTATACATCTTAGTAATAGACGATGAGGTAACTTACCAGTTATCGGCTCCCCAAACAGTATGTATTAACCCAACCCCTCCTCCACGCGCAGGATCTGACACAAGGTCAATTTCTAAGTGGAGTAAAGCTGATTTTAGTTCAGAGTTTTCTTTCTCCTAGATGGGTTGCCTTACAAAGGTGAAAATCCTAGTCTGTGCTACTATTCACCGTTAGCTGGTGGGAAGTGGAGAGGATAGATGAATTAATGCTTTTTCCAAGGGCATTGGCACGACGTGAAATGTGTCTCGTCCAGGATTCGAATTTGGGTCACAGATTCCATTTTCTTTTGACCATAACCGTTACGCTAATCACGGCTCTTTGAACGATAAACCGAGTGAAAATTCCAACTAGGACTACTTTGTTCACTTAGAGCAAATGCCCTTAAGATATGTACGAATATTGTCCACTGTTGTCTGTCTTATCATCAGATATCATGATAAATGAATAAAACGACTGGTTGGTGGTATGCCATATGCTATAGAAAAGATAGACAAATTGCTCTCTCATCAGCGTCAGGTGCGACAACCCTTGTTAACCTTGAAAAGATGCTTGGTTTGGTTTCTTTGTTTAATGGCATATCAACCTTCGTGCGTCATTTAATGCTAACGCCATCTTTGTAGAAGAACAGCACTAGGGATACTATTAACCGATACCAGGGGGAATAAAGGGATTCATGCTTTTTCCAATCGGATTAGTTCGAAAGCCAACGTAATAGCGCTATTAGAGTTCGAACTTACTTACTACGACGTCGCAGTTCAACACGTTACCCACTATGCCTCGTCACTTGTATACCACAACGGTTGACAGAGAAAAGATTGACAAATCACTCTTCCATCAGAGAAGACAACTATTGGTAAACTTGAGAGAGGTCTTTCATTCATAACTGAGTTTTATCATATATATATATATGTGTGTGTGTGTGTGTGTGTGTGTGTGTGTGTGTGTGTGTGTGTGTGTGCATGAATATATATATATATATATATATATATATATATATATATATAAGTTTCTTTTTTTCGTCTTTCCGTAACTTTTGCATGAGAATGTAGTATCTGTGACTGTGGTATTGTTGCTCACCTACATTACATTTCTACATCTTATCATCTTATCAAATCATAGACTGATTTTAACGGCATGTCAACCCGTCAAGAGGCTGGATAATCTCATATATTGTTAGTTGTTTCTTAAGAGATTTTTTCCACGTGGTTTAATCGAATACGAATAATTTTTAAACAGATATATTTGACTCCATAATTAGGACCATAACAGTACAACCACTCCGAGTCAGAGTGGACCAAGGAACAATTACAATGAACGGATTCTCCATGTTCCTCAGATCTTTAGGACTGTAACCTCACTATCAGACGCAGTTTAGTGTCGTATCTAGAATACATCTTTTTAGGGGGAGGAGAGGAGCAGGGTCTAACTCCTGTGCCGGGAGGATACAGTCAGCGTATTCTAAGCTCTACCAACTGGACAACTTAGCCTTTGGGTTGGAATCTATGCGTTTTATTCTTCTGAATTGTGCACCGAACAAAATTATTCACATTGAAATAACTTTGCTTCAAATAGCTTAAATTTGTACACATTCTAATATTAACCAACTTATTTTTATTTATTTTTTACAGAGAAATAAGCTGGCAAAATTTAAAACATATGCTAAGTCGCACGCATGCACTCATGCGAACAAAAAAAAAACTGCATGTACACACATATGCGCATATAGGCAAATGCACACGAAACCAATCATACACACACAAAGCTCACATACATACACAAATACACACGTACACACAGAAATATACACTTACAGAGTTGTATATATATCAATCCTTTAAAATATACATGATATATACTTCAATATAAGAACAAAAATACTTAGATATATACGATGAAATAACGTCTTTATGTGAGAGTATGTGTGCGAGAGAGAAACCCATTTTCGGATATTTGGCGTGGTCTTTCGTTATAGTTTTGTAGCGTTGTTATTTACTAAGCTTTTATTTGTCTGGCATGCACAGGCTTTCGATGGCTTACGGTACCTGCCGTTACTTGGTGGTCACCCATTTAAATACTGGACAGATTCATCGGGGCTTAACTTCGGTGATCTTTCATGAATTCATCGTAAGTCCGTTCAGTGACATGGATGAACACTCACGGAATCAAATACAAAAATGTTACGTAGGCTTGGTGACTAAGACTGGTGTCGATACAGCGTAATGGGCAGTAGCTAACAATTTGGTTTGGTTTGGTTTGGTTGGGTTTAATGGTATATCACCTATTGTAGGTTATTTAATGCCGATTTTTGTTTATACATAAATTAAAAATATATATTTGTGAACACATTTTGTAGATAAAATTCATAAACGAGACTGAGCTCTTTTTTTCACAGGGTTAAATGGTTTCAAGTATTGCTGCAAAACAGTCACAATTGAACATCAGTCATTTGTTTGCCCACAGTTGGATCTATTTAACCCATTGATAGGACCCCATCAGGTGCTACCACAGCGGGCCAGAATAGACTTAGAAGCAATGAAAGGCGTAATCATATTCCCCAAAGCTCCAAGGCTGGAGCATCACCACCAGATAATTTAATGACATATCTAGGACACTCGTTGTGGGAGTCTTACCCCTCTGCAGAGAAGCAGTCGATGTATTCTACAGCCCCAGCCGACTGGGCTAGTAGCTTACATTGCCAGTTGTTGTGGGAGTCTTTATTGTGTGATCGTCAAAGTGTTAGTCGGTCGGTCGACTGTTCAAATAGGTGATTGGTTAGTTCTACAGCATGTCAACCCTTGTTGGTTTATTCAGTTCCAAAGTTGAAATTTTTAAAAATAATTATATGGTTTCAAGTAATTAATAATAATCAACTGGTCAAAAATCAAGTAATTATTATTATTACCAATAATTTGCATATAATTCTATGGTTTCAAGTAAATATTCCTATCTAATAATAATCACTATTTAAAGGCTAGGGATTATGGGATATCGACCCTTGTGGATTATCTAATGATAATATATATATATATATATATATATATATGCGCGCACGCGCTTGAGTGATTTGTAAATAAATTGTGTAGGTAAATTTAATTTTAAACAAGTTACAACGCCCTTGTCCGCGCCATTGGCCTAATGAGTACAGTGTTTGCGAATGAACGTGGGGACCATCGTTCAATCCCAGGTCGAGTCATACGAAAGACTCAAAAAATTGTACTTGATGTCTTCCTTACTTAACACTTAGCATTATAAGGTAAGAGCAAAGTGGAACAATCCAGGGAATGGAGTAGCGCCCTTCACTATACATCAATGTAGTAGCTATTGAAAATGGAGCTTTCGAGTCACCCTTGATTATGGTCGCCAACTTTACTTACTGTTTGCTCACAGTTAAATGGTTCCAAGTATTGCAAAATAACTGTTTTCCAAGATCTTTTAAAACCGTTGCTTATTTATTGGGTTTTATTGGTGGGGTCTATTGGGTGGAAGACTGATGCATCGGCAACTCCTCCGCACAAGCAAGATGTGACACAAGGTCAATTTTTAACAGGTTTGAATTCAGTTTTCCTTCTCCTAGACCAGTCGTCATACCAAGTTTAAGGATCTCAGCCTGCTCAACTATTTACCCATTGCTGAGAATAGTTAGATGCATGCCTTTTTCAAGGAAATTAGTGCTATGTGAAATGCAAACAGACTCGTCCAGGTTTGAACGCTAGTCGCCGTGTTAGTTTCCTAGGAGGATATCAATTACACCACGAGCCCCCCCTATGATTTACTTGTAATGAAGGAACTGGAAGGTGGATAGCAAAAATAGATTCTCATGAAAAAAGAACCGACAGAAACGAAGGTTGGTTGGTTGGTTGGTTGTTTTGTTTTACGGCGTATCAACCATTTTCGGATCATTTAACGCCGAATTAAGTCATTTTGATAAAAGTTTCAAACATTTCACTCAGTTGACTGGGCCAAATTAGGTTTAGCATAAGTACACAATTTAAATGTCATTAACTGTTCTATTTCAAACAATTCAGTTTAGCATAAGACTACAGTTTAGTTCTGTTTAACCCATAGATAGGACCCTTTCAATTGCTACCACTTCAGGTTAGAGTGGACCTTGGAGCAATGGTAAGGAAGAGGTACTCCAAATTCCCTAAAGTTCCAGCATTACTGAATCTCCACCATGATATTGTTTTGGGTCATATCCGGGACATTTGTTGGAGGAGTCTTAACCCTCTGCAGAGATGCAATTGGTGTATTCTGAAGCCCCCGCCAACTGGGTCACTTAGAGGAGTCTTAGCACTCTGCAGAGATGCAACTGGTGTATTCTGCCGCCCCAGCCGCTTGGGTGACTAGGAAGAATCTTAGCCCTCTGCCGGGATACAATTGGTGTATTCTGCATCCCGAGCCGACTAAGCCAGAAACGAAGGGTTTTCGCTATTATTTTATTCCTTGCTAGTTTTTGCTGATGGTTTTTCATTGAAGTCTGAGTAAATATAAATCTCTTCAGATCACCAGTATCCCATCCGATTTTAGTAATTGACGCTTACAATCCTTCCTCTAATCTCAAGCTCACTCTCTTCCATGGTCTTCGGGCCAGTTCAAAGAGTTCGAACTACGATTGCTATCATTGTTACATTAATGTTTCTCAATTTTCAGCCATCTGGTTTCGTCCAGGTATTTTTCCATGTTAGTTGGCTGGTTGGTTGTTGTTGTTGTTGTTTTTTTACGTTATATCAACCCTTTTCGGGTCATATAACACAAAATTAAATTTCAAACAATTCAGTTTACTATAAGTATAGATTTTTTACAAACAGTTAAACCATTTTTTTTCAAAAAATTCAATTTAGCATAAATACAGTTTCAATGTCAAAAACAGTTCTATTTCAAACAATTCAGTTTAGTGTAAGTACACAGTTTAGTTCTATTTAACAGTTCTATTTCAGACTGTTCAGTTCAACATAAGTACGCTGTTTAGTTCTATTTTACCCATAGATAGGGCCTTATCAGGTGCTACCACTCTGGGCCAGAGTGAACCAGGAAGAGATGGCAATAAAGGGGTACTCAAAATTCCCTTAATCGCTTGCATTTCGGGAACCTCACCATCAGATTGTTTAGTGTCATATCTCGTACACCCGTTGGGGGCGGAGGGGTCTTACCCTTATGCAGAGGTGCAGTCGGTGTACTCTACAGTCCCAGCCGACTGGGAAAGGTATTTGTCCAGCATTTCGTCTTCTTTCGCATTCACTGTGGTCTGCTGGAAAGGTAAAATCGACAAGATGACAAGTTTTTTCTTCTTGTAAATTAAAACTAGTACTGGCCTTCTGGCTCGGATTGGGTAATCCGTTTGTGCCTCAGTACCTTTTGCATCTCACTTTCAAGTACAGTTTCTAGCTTGTATATATTTCATTATTCGTTTTACTTTATCATATTGCTGTCGGAAAAAATCAACTATAAAAGCAAAAATACTCCATTGAAAAAATTTGTGTATCTTCAAAAAATTACTTATCTATTTAATAAGAGTACTCTTTGCCACCGAGTCCAGTTCAGTTCGTTTCGGTTCATGTTGGTTATCACGTCCACAATAGCAGCTTTCAACGAGTCCTTTGTATAAGGTGGGTGTCCAATAAATAGATCCTGGACAAAGATGTTTGCGTTTCACTTCGTGCTAATGCTCTTAGGAAAAACGTGAACTCATCTCTTCTTTCCCAAGTTATAAGTAAAATAGTCGGACAGACTGAGCTCTTTAACCTTGGTAAAGTTATCAGTTTATGAGAATAAAAACCTTGAATTCAAACCAACTTTACTCCACTTAAAAATTTACCTTGTCTTACATACTGACCGGTTCATTGGACTAGCGGTTAGAGAGTTCGCCATAGACCCAGGAGACCGGGGTTCAATCTTTGGGCGAGTCATACCAAAGACTCAAAAAATGGTACTTGATGCTTCCTTGATTAACACTCAGCCTTATAAGATAAGGATCAAGGGTAAAGTCGAGCAATCCAAAGAAAAGAGTAGCACCCTTCTGTAAACTTTGGTGAAGTATCTATTGAAAAGGGAGCCTCCGCTCCCCCTCGATTACGGTTGTCAACTTTACTTACTTACATAATGACCATGATTAAAGGGTTGAGTAAATACATACTACTCATAAGTATTTGATTAATTTAGTTTGGTTTTATGGCATATCAACATCTGTTGGCTATTTAATGCCAAATCCTGTGGTGCCTTCAATAAGTTTCCAGACTTCTTTTGTATGGGCATTTAAAATTGTCGTAGACTCTTGAAAATTCACTATGTTATAGCTATACATCTTACGAGATGACTGTCTAATTTTTATGATTTCTGGTTCAAAGGAACAGCTACAGCAGCAATTGGAATACACCCTACTAAAGCCTAATTGTCATTGTTGGTAATTTTCAAAAATGCAATCTGAATGTGAGGACACTTAATAAAATTCTGTTTTAAACTTGTAAAAAATGATGCCACAGAAACGTATGGAATGCTTTAGACTGCATGAGTTTTTTAGTGGCATAAGAGATTCAAGGAAGGCAGGGAGTCTGTGAGGGATGATGAGAGGTATGGGAGGAGAAAGGAAGTCAATACATCAGAGTTCATTGGCCAAAGGGAAAGGGTTAAGGTTAGGGTTATTATATTGAGGTTTTAAGGGAGTTCAGGAAGAGATTCCATCGGAAGTGGCTAGCACTCTTCAAATCGGGTTAGTGGCATTTCCACCGGGACAATGCACCAGTCCACAACTCCATCCTTGTCACAGACTATTTGACCAAGATGGGCATCAAGACAGGTCCTCAGCCTCCCTATAGCCCAAACCTTGCTCCCTGTGACTTTTGCTTATTCCCTAAGCTCAGAGACTGTCGCTATGAGACAATTGAGGAGATTAAAGAGGCTCTGACGAAGGTCATTGACACGCTCACACAAGAGGACTTCGATGGGCCTTCCAGAATTGTTGGAACGGTACAAGTGCATTGCAGCTGGAGGAGATTACATCGAAGGGGACTTGAGTTTCATGTGTGTACTATCAATAAAAGTGCCCATACGAAAAAAGTCTGGAAACTTATTTAATGATCCTCGTCTGTTTATAACACATATTAGATATATATCATTTGTATACACATTTTGTAAATACCATTCTTTCCTTGTACACAGTTAAACGGTTTCAAGTAGTAATTTACTAAGCTTTTTGCTTAGATGTGGCACAAGGCCATTTGAATGGAGCACCCAATGAGACTCGAACTCACTCGTGTAGGTTTGCTAGTTCTAGCTTGCTCACAACTACGCTCCCCAAGGCGCCCTAAATGGTTTCAAGTATTGCTATATCATCATTAGCATCACCATATCATGCCTCTAGCACAGATTTCCCAAATCTAGGGGGGGGTCCTCGTGGTGTAATGGTTAAAGCGATGGACTGCGGAATCGTAGTACGCGAGTTCGTACTCCAGTCGCGCTATTACGTTCACTTTCGAGCAAATACCCTTGGGAAAGGTATGAACCCCCTTATCCTCCCAGCTATGGGTTATATAGTATCAATACTGTTCTTCTAGGAGAATGGCTTTGGCATTAAATAAACTAAAAAGAGTTGATATGCCATTAAACAAAGAAACCAAACCAACCCAAATCTATCTCTCTCTCTCTCTCTCTCTCTCTCTCTCTCTCTCTCTCTCTCTACTCGTCCATCGCTTCCAACAGGTCTTCTAGAATACACCTGTGTCCGTACAGAGCTGTTGTATGTAAGTTCTAGCAGGTCGTCAAACATTTTCTAGTCTTATGAGTTCGTCCTTGCCTCTCCAGCAGTGTCCCATATGTCTTGTTCGACTAATTGGGATGGTTTTGAGATGAGATGTAGGTGACCTTACAGCGGTTGTTTTCTGGGATGTTGCTTCCAGAATTTGATCAATATAGCTCGTAGTATTCTTGTGCAATTGTCGTCAAGCTTTTTCTCTATACGCTTAGTCAGTGTCCATGTGGTGCATCTATATAGTAGTATGAACACGACCGCTGCTTGGAAAAAATTCGTTTTATTTTATCGGATATGTGTGACTTCCATATGACCGATAACCTATTAATAGCTGTCCACGCCTTCGCTAGTCGTGTATTGATGTCATTTTCGGTAGATGAGACGCTCCTTCCGAAGTAGGGGAACTTGTCCACTAGTTTCAGAGAACCACCATTTTGTGTGGAGATGTCACCTCTTTGATTAAAGACTATGCAACGGGGATTTGGCCTGAGTGAGTGCATTTGCCAGAAGCGCTATGTCATCAGCGAAGTCCGTGTCCGTAATTCTTTGTGTGGGGTAGGTCCATTGACCTGGTGAGTCGAGTGTTCGCCAATAGTCCAGGAGACCGGAATTCAATCCCAGGTCGTCATAAAAAATCGTACTTGATGCCACTTTGCCTAACACTCAATATTATGAGGTACGGATCAAGGGTAAAATGCATCAATCCAGGGAAAGGAATCGCGCCCTCCCACAATGAAGTAACTAAGGAAAAGGGAGCCTTCAGGTCACCCTCGACTACGTTGCTAACTTTGAATTGCTGTATAACAGTAACAATTTAGCATCAGTCATTTGTTAGTGCACATATTTCGCGGGTAATTTCACAAATTTGTTTGTATACTAGCATTGTGATTTCTACGCAGTGAAATGGTTTCTATCATGCTATCTAACACTTATAATTCAATTCAATATTAATCATTAGTTTTTACACGGTGAAGTGGTTACAAGTATTGCTATCTAACACTTATAATTCAATTCAATATTAATCATTAGTTTTTACACGGTGAAGTGGTTACAAGTATTGCTATCTAACACTAATTGTTTTATTCAACAGTACTCATTCGTTTGTGAACACTTAAATAGTTCTAATTATAATTATGTATCATTAACAATTCAATTAAACATCAGTCATTTTATTACACACAGTTATGTGATCAAACATTTCTATTTCAAACAATTTAGTTTTGCATTTCAACCAAGTTAAATGGTTCCAAGTATTGCTATGTATCACTAACAGTTCAATTAAACATGTCAGATAACAGTTAAATAACAGTTAAATAATCAAAAAGTTGTTGTTATAATTAAGCATCAGGCATTTGTTTACACAGTTAGATGATCAAATAGTTCTATTTAAAACAATTCAATTTAGCATAAGTCATTTGTTTGCACTCAGTTTAAATGTCAAACAATTCTATTTGACCCATAGATATTACCCTTTCAGGTGCTACCACTCCAGTTTAAAGTGGACCTTGGAGCAACGGCAATGAAGGAGTCTTCCATATGCCCTGAAACCCCAGCAATACTGCTGCCTAACCATCAGATTGTTTTATATCATATCTAGGACACTCATTGGGAAGGGGTTTTTAACTCTCTGCAGAGATGCAGTCGGTGTATTCAACATCCCCCGCCAACTGGGTCGATAAGTATTAGACATGTGGATTATTTACATTTATTGATCAAAATTAGTGCAGAGTCCATTAAGCCTTTTAAATACAAAACTTACTAACCAGCTCTACTCCACTTAAAAATAGACCTGTGTCACATTCTACACATTGCAGACCAATGTATTGATTGATTTTAACGGCATATCAACCACTTTATTTTATACCTAATGGTTAGGTTTAGCTTTGTTGTGTTTTATGATTTATCAACCCTTTTAGGTTTATTAATGTCAAATCCTCTTTATAAATATATGCCTTAAGTACATATGATTTGTAAGCGAATAGTTTTCACTCAGTTAAATTTCCCAAGAAGTGCTACGAATCACAAACTATTCAATTTATGTGGGGCCTTCAATAAGTTTCCAGACTTCTTTTGTACAGGCATTTAAAATTGTCATAGACTCTTGAAAATTCACTGTTATTGCTATACATCTTATGAGATGACTGATCAATTTTTATGATTTCTGGTTCAAAGGAACAGCTACAGTAGGAATTGGAATACACTCTATTAAAGCCTGATTGTCACAGTTGGTGAATTTCAAAAATGCGATCTGGACGTGAGGACACTTTAGAAGAACGATATGCAATAAAATTGTGTTTTAAACTTGAAAGAAATGATGCCACAGAAACGTATGGAATGCTTCAGACTTCTTTTCGACCATCTTGCATGAATCGATTCAAGAAGGCAAGGAGTCTGTGAGGGATGATGAGAGGTATGGGAGGGGTAAGGAAGTCAATACACCAGAGTTGATTGGCCAAAGGGAAAAGGTTAGGGTTACTAGGTTGAGGTTTTAAGGGAGTTCAGGAAGAGATTCCGTTGGAAGAGGCTAGCACTCTTCAAATCGGGTCAGTGGCATTTCCACCGGGACAATGCACCAGTCCACAACTCCATCCTTGTCACAGACTATTTGACCAAGATGGGCATCAAGACAGTTCCTCAGCCTCCCTATAGTCCAGACCTTGCTCCTTGTGACTTTTGCTTATTCCCTAAGCTCAGAGACTGTCGCTATGAGACAATTGAGGAGATTAAAGAGGCTCTGACGAAGGTCATTGACACGCACACACTAGAGGAATTCGATGGGGCCTTCCAGAAGTTGTTGGAACGGTACAACAGGTGCATAGCAGCTGGAGGAGATTACATCGAAGGGAACTAAGGTTTCATGTGAGTACTATGAATAAAAGTGCTCGTACGGAAAAAGTCTGGAAACTTATTTAATGATCCTCGTAATATCAGTCATTTGTTGCACACAATTTAGATGTCAAAAAGTTATATTTGACAATAGATGGGACCCTATCAGGTGTTATCTCTCCGGGTCAGAGTGGATAAGTGAACAATAGCAAAGAAGGAGTACTTTACATTCCCAAGATCCCCAGGATTGGATCTTCACCACCCGATGGTTTCTTGTCATATCCAGGACACTAGTTTGGCGCGGGGTGGGGGGTACACCTCAGCAGAGATGCAATTGGTATATTTACAGCTGTATTTCTTGTGTAGTTGGGGTTTTTTTTTAAATTATTTTTGCACACAGTTCCATCGAATACGAATAATCTTTAAGGAGTTCTATTCGACTCATAGATTGGATCCTAACAGATACGATCACTCCGGATCAGAGGGGAAATAGCAATAAAGGTAATGAAAGTGTAGCCCACACTCCCCAGACCACCAAATCTCTAGAATTGGGACCTGACGAGCAGATTAAATTTAATGTGATACCTAGAACCCTCCTCTTTTTTTTGGCAGAGGGCATCTTACTCTTTTACGGGGAATACAATTTGTGTACTCAAAGGCCGGCTTGAAGAAAATGCATACACATGATCTAGAGCACAAATTACCTGATTCCAGTCGGCTGTGTCTGTAGAAGACACCGACTGCATCTCTGCTGAGGGGATGACACTTCTCCAACGAATGTCCTGGATATGACACTAAAAAATCTGATGGTGAAGCTCCAGTAATGCTGGAGCTTTGGTGAATATAGAGTACTCTGTCAAGGCTATTGGACCCAGGTCCACTCTGACTCGGAGTGGTAGCACCTGATAGGGTCCTATCTATGAGTCAATTAGAACTGTTTGACATTTAAACTGAGTGCAAACAAATGACTTATGCTAAATTGAATTGTTTCAAATAGAACTATTTGATCATCTAACTGTGTAAACAAATGCCTGATGCTTAATTATAATTGTTAGTTATTCATAACAATGCGTGAAACCATTTAATTTTGTTGACTTATGCTAAATTGAATTGTCAAAAATAGAACTGTTTGAGCACTGAACTGTGTTTAAATAAATGTCAGATATTTAATTTCATTGTTAGTGGTACATAGCAAAACTTGGGACAATTTAATTTTGTTGACTTATGTTTACAAACCATATATATCAAATATATATGTAAAAACCTTATTTGGTATTAAATAAACAACAATGGTTGATATGCCATAAAACCAACCCAAACTAAATAAAAAATTGCCCAGTTTCCGTGAACCGTATTCGCGAAGGTATCAGACTACTCGACTTTCATCTTTAGTGCAATGGGGAGGTAATGCTGCAGGCTGGAATCCCTATGATCAGGCTTAAGAAACCCTTTTTAACAATATGGTCAATAATGTAACAAACTCTTCCCTCCCTGCAATCAAAAACCTAATTTCTGACTTCAAGTTGCCACTATATAATGAGAGTCATAAGAGAAACATGAAAATATTTGAAATATTTACAACATTATGATCATGTGAGGAATATTCACAACAACATCATCATCAACAACAACAACAACAACAACAACAGCAAAAAGAAATATAATAGAATGAAACAAAATATAAAAAACAAGAAAAAAAGGACAGATAGCAAAGTTTAATTACAATTAATAGGCGAATAAAATTGAGACCACACGGAGAAGCTTAAAATATACACAACGAAAAGAGAGATCAAGTATATGCCGTGTTTGAGATGTTGTTGTTTGGGATAGCTTGGCTTGGGTTTGGTTTTATGGCACATCAACCATTGTAGGTTATCAATGTCAAATCAATTTTATACATATAAACAGTTCTATTTCAAACAATTCAGTTCATTATAAGTACAGTTTTTTTGTTGTTGTTTCTAATAAAAATGATTGCATTCAGTTGTAGTGTGTTAAGGATACCATTTTAATACAAATGATTTGTGTTCAGATGTATTGTATCAAGTATTCCTTTCTAATGAAAAATGTTTTGAATCCAATCGTTTGGTATCACGTATTCCTTTCTAATACAAATGATTTTCATTCAGTTGTATTGTATCACGAATTCTTTTCTAATAGGAATAATTTGCATTTAGTTGTATTGTGTCAAGTATTCCATTTTAATAGAAATGATTTTCATTCAGTTATATTGTATCAGGTAATCTTTTCTAATAGAAACGGTTTTCATTCAGTTGTATTGTATCAAGTACTCCATTCCAATACAAATGTTTTGAATCCAATCGTTTGGTAGCAAGTGTTCTTAATAAAAATGATTTGCATGCAGTTCTATTGTATCACGTTTTCCTTTCTAATACAAATGATTTATATTCAGTTTTTCCAAGTATTCCTATGTAATACTGAAAACTCTTAAACGGATAATGCATAAGAATACCCTAACAGTTACAGCACCCAAGGTCAGAGTGGACTTCTTTTTAATAATGATAAAGAGGTTCTCTATACTCCCCAGTGCTCCAGAGTAGTCGCCTTACCATTAGATTTTCTTTTAGGGGTCTTATTCATCTACAGAGAATACAGTCAGCGTATTGCAAGTCCCTCTAACAGAGAGGACGTCGTTTTAGATTGTAGTATCTATATGTTTTAAACCGATTAAACAAAATACATTTTCGTCAAAAATATAAATTGGTCTCGAGACACTTTTTAAAACTTTTTTTTTCTTTTGTAAAAGCTGAGTTGTGCTGAGCACCAAATGAGACAGTAAAGAGATCGGTCATGCATAGATTTGAACACCGATCGTTATGTTTAAATTAGTGCATATGTTATTTTTTGGATTATGTATAGACTTATTAATTAACGCACACACAGTAATCAATATCGCACGCATAAATAAAAATACATATATATTCACATAGTAGTGCCCATATAGTCATGCACAGCTCATCAAATACATTTGGGTGATAGTTGATAGATAAACAGACAGATTGTTATGATATTGTTGTGGGAGCCTTATCCATCTTACCATAATGGACTCTTCTCACCGTTATTAGTACTGAGGGATTTCGCAGATCAATATCGGTGTTATCCGAATAGTACGAGACTTCTTACCTTTTCTGTGTAACTCTATCTTTCTTGTGGAATATAACCTGTTATCTAATATCCGTGTTTGTATTTTCATTAGTGACCCTTTCCGGGGCCACAACAGATGTGCAGAAAGCTGTATGTGTTTATCCAACCCTTACGCCACGAGCAGGATGTGACACCAAGTAAATTTTAAGGCCCAATGCCTAATCAAGACTAAAAAACCCAGTCTCCCCAACTATTTTCACATGAATAGATGAACATATGTTTTCATGCCTTTACCATAGGCATTAGCACGAAGTGAAACGCAAACAGCCTCGTCGACGAGTTGAACTCGGATCACCGATTCCATGTTCAACAATGATAACCGTTAAGCTAAGCGCCTACACAGCAAAAGAAAGTAAATCTTTGTAATATATTCTATTGATGCGTGTACACAACTACTTGTTTGGAAAAAATTACTATGATATAACCTCTTGTTGCCCATCACAATACAAAACAGAATGATTTTATTTTACATGCGGAAAGATGCAAAGGTGTAGTGGCTAACATACTCGACTGTAACATTGTAATAAACGAGTTCGAACCCTATTCGCACTGCACTTGCTATTCTTCTACATATTATTAAATGTAGTTTTTGTTTGGTTTGGTTTTATGGCATATCAACCATTGTAGGTTATTTAATACCAAATCCATTTTTATTTATATAAACAGATATATTTCAAGCAATTCAGTTTAGCATAGGTATACTCTTTAGTTCTATTTAGCCCATAGATAAAACCCTATCAGGTGCTACCATTCCGGGCCAGGGTGGAACTGGGAGCGATGGCAATAAAGGGGTACTCTGCATTCCCCAATGCTTCTGCATTACAGGAGCCTCACAATCAGATTGTTTAGCCTTATATCCATGACACTCATAAGGGGGAGTCTTACGCCTCTACAGAGATATAATCGGTGTATTCTACAGCCCCAGCTGACTGGGCCACATTTTAGCATAAGTACAGTTTTTTGTTTACCAACAGTGTAATGTAAAAACAAGTGTATTTTAAACAATTCAGTTAAGCATAATTACACTGTTTAAATGTCAAAAGGTTCTACTGGATCCATAGATAGGACCCTATCAGGTGCTACCACTCCGGGCCAGAGTTGACCTGGGAGCGATGACAACAAAGGGGTACTTTGCATTCCCCAAAGATACAGCATTATTGAAGCCTCACCATCAGATTGATTAATGTCATATCCTGGACACTAGTTGGATGGAAACCTTACCCCTCGGCATAAATGCAGTTTGTGTATTCTGGGCCAATTAAATGTAGAGACAGAGAAACAGTTAATCACTTAATAAATGATTGCAGCAAACTTGCACAAAAGGAATACAACACGTGATACAACTGAGTGGGAAAGATAATCTGCTTGAATTTTATAAGGGCGGGAAGTCCCCGTGGTAAAATCACTAACGTGCTAAACGGCGAAATCGTAGTAAGTATATTCGAACAATATAAAAATTGGTGACCTTTGTCGCGAGTGAACCAAAGGCTCCCTTTTCAATAGCTACTACACCGAGTTGTAGGAAAGAGCGCAACTCGATTCCCTGGATTGCTCCACTTTACCCTTGATCCTTACCTTATAATGCTGAGTGGTAAGCAAGGGAGTATAAAGTACCATTTTTTGAGTCTTTGGTATGACTCGATCAGGGATTGAACACCGGTGTCCCGGACTATTGGCGAACACTATACATCAGACCAAAGGCTTGGTACAATCAAATTCCCCAACAGAAATTCTAGTTAAATAGTTGTTAGCTAATTGTTTGAATTAGATTCATAAAATAGAATTAAGAACTGAACTGGTCATTGGGAGTGAATCCCCGTGGCGTATTGGCTAAAATACTGGACTGCGGCGTCGAAATGTGCACAGATTTCAATCGGTCAATTGCTTTCACTTTCGGACGAATACTCTTGGGCAAAGGTATGGACCTCCCTTATGTCCCGATCTATAGATTAAATTGTACAACTACAGTTGTTCTACAAAGTAAGCTTTGGCATTATATAAGCCACGAAAGTTGATCTACCATTAAACAAAGTAACCAAAGTTGTTTCATTATGTTTTTAAGAAAGGTCTTTATAATTTTGCTCCCAACAATCCGGATACAATTTGGGCACACATGATTTTTTAGTTGCATCATTTTTATGGACACATGGACCCGGAATAGTTATTGAGATAAAATGTGTACAAAGATACTGAATTATTCCATGCATATTGACACATATGTCTATGTTTAAAAAAAAACAGGCAGATTGTGACACAAGGTCGTTTTTTAAAGCTGGCTTGAATTTGGAATTTCCCTTCTCCTAGACCGGTTGCCTAACTAAGGTTTAAGAACCCCGCCTGTCCCACTATATACACATATCTGAAACGAATAGTTGGATTCATGCCTTTCCAAAGAACATTAGTGCAAAATGATCCTCAAATAATTCAATTTTCTCCAACGAAAACCATTACTCTAAGTGCGTCTTTTAAACACATCAAAGTTATAGATATTAACTGTAATTACATACACACACGCATATATTGACATTGGATGTCCCCCCCATATATATATATATATATATATATATATATATATCACTGGCATAAAAAGACTGCTTCTCCTATAGTCAATCGTGACAAAGGTTCCTCATACACGTCGTTTTTCCTTAGATATATCTATATTTTCAACTTTATGCATATTGTGCGTGTATGTGTGAGTATGAGTGCGTGTATATAAGTGGAGGTGCCCGTGGTGTAATGGTTATCGTCGCAGGATGTGGACACGGCGACACGAATTCAAATCCTGAACGATGATGATCGCATTTCACATAGCACTAATACCCTCGGGAAAGGTATGAATCCAATTATTCTCCCTCCAGCTATGGGTAAATAGTAGGGCAGACTAGGTTCTTCAGCCTTGATGAGGCAACTAATCTAGGAGAAGGAAAACTCTGAATTCAAACCTGTAAAACTCCGCTTAAAATTGACCTTGTGTCATATCCTGCCCGATCGGAGGTGGGTGGTAAATATGATGAGTGCGTGTAGCTCATATGTATGTATATATCTGTGTATGTGGGGGGGGTCTTCCTGAATTTCTTTATATGTCCCAGTCCGGGTTCCTGAATAAAATTGTATCTGCAATATAACCGCTTCTTCCAACTTCAGAAAACCCTTTTTTTTTAAACCTGTTACATAACTTGCAAAGGTAGCGATTTTTTCCTAATAGGGGACTGCTACTTTCTTTATTTTTGTTAAAGAGGCACTTGTTGTGTAACGGTTATCGTCACTGGAAATGGACACAGCGACCCGAGGCTGTTTGCATTTAACGTGCTAACACTCTTGGTAAAAGTAAACATCCAGCTATTCTCCCTCTAGCGATTGCTAAATATTAGGTTGGTTGGTAGGTTGGTTGGTTGGTTTGAGGTTAGTTGGGTTTTATGGCATATCAACCTTTGTAGCTTATTTAAGTTTATTCAAAAAGTTCTAATTCAGCCATTTCAGTTTCGTATAAGTATAGATTTTGTTTACACACAGTTAAATGTCAGTTCTATATTAAACAATTCAGTTTAGCATAAGTACAGTTTCAATGTCAAAACAGTTTCATTTCTAACAATTCAATTGAATATAAGTATGCAGATTAGTTCATTCTGGCCTTGAGTGGACCTGGCAGCAATGACGTTGAAAGGGTGCCTCGTATTCCCCAAAGCCCCAGCATCACAGGAACCTCCCCATTAGATTGTTTAGTGTCATATCAAGGACACTCGTTGCGGGGGTGGGTCTTACCCCTCTGCCGAGGTGTAGTCGGTGTATTCTACAGCCCCAGCCGACTAGGCAACACACAGAGTTAATGTCAAAACAGTTTTATTTGAGATAATTCAGTTTAGCATAAATACGCAGTTTAAATGCAAAAAACAGTAAAGTCAAGAAACCACGGTTTAGTTCTATTTGACCCATAGATGGGACCCTTATCAGGTGCTACAACTCCGGGCCAGAGTGGACCTGGGAGCAATGGCAATAAAGAGGTACACTGCATTCCCCAAAGCTCCAACATTACTCGAACGTCGCCATCAGTTTGTTTTGTGTCATATCCAGGACACTCGTTGGGAGTGGGGTTTACCCCTCTGCAGAGAAGCAGTCGGTGTATTCTACAGCCCCAGCCGACTGGGCTTAAATATTAGGGTAAACTGGTCATTTTAAAATTTGCCACGCCAACCAGTCTAGAAAAAGGAAAACTCTGAATTAAAACCTGTTAAACTACGCTTAGA
>OY757919.1:67147436-67149936 GCA_963585895.1 Sepioteuthis lessoniana
ATATATATATATATATATATATACCTGCAACGACAGCAGCAACGTTTATAACAAAAAGAAGCTAGCCAACCACAATACTAAATAACTCCCACACGAAAAGCACCTTCATTACAAGCCTTATTAAACCGAAGAGCGAAACACTTTTCGTCAGACTACGAAGAAGAACGAACCGCTTTAGAAAAATATCACTCTGCTTGCAACAAAGCAAAAGGGGGCGAGTCTCCCGCTAGTTCTTTTACTAAATCCATTCTCTCTCTATCTGTCTATCTATCTCCCTTTTTCTCTATCTATTTATCTCTCTATCTCTTTTTCCTTTTCCCCTCTTCATCTCTCTCTCTCTTTATCTCTCTCTCTTTATCTCTCTATCTCTCTCTCTATTAATCTTTTCTCCTTCTCTCCATTGCCTTGCTTCTCTTTTTTTTCCTATCTATCAAAACCAATTGTAATTCCTCCACCAGCCTATTCCTCTCTCTGGACACACGTATCTGTTGCTCTCTCACTTTTATTTATTTATTTATTCATTCATTCATTCATTCATCTTTTAGTCTCTCTCTCTCTCTCTCTCTCTCTCTCTCTCTCTCTCTCTCTCTCTCTATTTCTTTTCATCATCAAATCGATCTTTAAAGCTTCTCTCTTTCTGTCCCCAACAATCCATCTATCACTTTTCCCCTCTCACCCTACCCCGCTCTTTCTAATTCGATATTACCGGCGGTTTGCTGAAAAACTGTTGACTGGAGCTTCTGCCTGAGGGTAAGTAGGAAATCAACACCAAAAATTTGCTAATGTAACTTGTCTTGTTGTTGCTGCTGCTGCTGCTGCTGCTGTTGTGCATTTGGTCCTAACTTTTTTTTTAGCAAAAGGAAGGGGAGTATTTTCGCACCAACCCGTTCTTGTGAAGTCTACTTTTCACACTTCTTTCTAACTCCTTAATCTTACTAATCTTACTATTAATCCACTGGGTCTAATAATAATAATAATTATAACAACAATCAGTTTGAAACTGTACAAGCGACTGTGTTTTGACCATACGTTTTAGGAGAGTTTACATAGGTCAGAATCTCTCCTAGAAAAGGAAACATATAAACTGCTCAGGAACTTTCAGATCCAAAGTTCACCCTATTCCAGGCAGAAAAAAAACATATCTAGTTGTCCTAAACAAAACAAAAAATACCCCCCACCAAAAGTGTTAACATTGGACTTCGCCGTCCCAATTGACCACAGAGTGAAACTGAAAGAAAGCGAAAATGTAGATAGATATATATCTCGACCTTGCCAGAGAAAAAAAAATGCCAATCGTGGTCGGGACTCTAGTTATAATTACGAGGATCATAGCAAAGAAAGTTGGGAGACCTGGAAATTTGGAGAAGAATCTAGACCGTCCAAACGACAACACGATTAAAATCATATAGAATACTGTGGAGAATCCTGAAGTATAGATGAGACTTGCTGTTACATGATCTCCAGTGATAACTACTAGTGTGAAAACTCAAAGAGTACAATAAAACGGAAGCATTAGCCACAATAATCATTATTATTCACTTCTTGTGAGTTTTTCACACCAGTTTTAACGGGTGATTTTTCACTGGAATCTGATTGACAGCAGGTCTTATTTATTATTATTATTATTATTATTATTATTATTATTATTATTATTATTATTATTATTATTATTATTATTCACTCGTAAGAACTTTTCACATCAGCGTTAGCCGATGGTTTTTCGCTGGAGTCTGAGTGACAGCAAGTCTCCTCAAGTCTCCAGGACTCTTCTCAGTATTCTGGCCGTTCTCAATAATGCTGTCGTTTGGATGGTCTCCACCCGTCCGCCTATTTCCAAGTCCTCCAGTCCCTTTAGTAATCCTTTAGTTACTGTTCCAAACGAACCAATTACAATTGGTATAATTGTCACCTGCATGTTCCACAGTTTTTTCAATTCCCTAGCAAGGTCGAGGTACTTATCCTTCTTTTCACATTCTTTCAGTTTATTATTATTATTATTATTATTATTATTATTATTATTATTATTATTATTATTTCAACTATTAAATATTTGTCCCACTTGTTCATTATGCACAGGAATAAGTTGTTAGTTTTCAAAATAAATTACCAGAAATTTAAATGCTGATTTTCATGGCGAACTTGCCCATTTGGAAAACAGGCATAGCTTCCATTTTCCATTTACTCCAGCAACCTAAAAGAATCTTAGCAAAAATTAAAACTGGATAGAATAGAGAATGTAATTAGATAACTACTTTTTAAAAATCTTTTTATGATGTTGGTACGAACTTAATTTCTTTTATTTGTGTCCTTATTTTCTATTTAATTTTCCAAGTTTGCTTAACTTAAAATCATATCATTTAGAACTACCAGAGGTACAATAGTATATTTGTTTAGTATTGATATTTATATCATTTAGTACTACCAACCAAATTTTATATTATTTTGTATTACCAGAGGTACTGTACTATGTTTATATCATTTAGTACTACCTACTTAAATT
>OY757919.1:67154936-67372402 GCA_963585895.1 Sepioteuthis lessoniana
TCGACTGGGACTGTAGAATACACTGACTGCCTCTCTGCAGAGGAGTAAAACTTCCCCCAACGAATGGCCAAGTCGGATAGGGCTGTAGAATACACTGACTGCTTCTTTGCATAGAGGTAAGACTCCCCCGACGGTTGTCCTGATATGACACTAAACAATCTGATGGAGAGGCACCAATAATGATGGAGTTTTGGGGAATGCGGAATAAACCTTTATTGCTACCACTCCCAGGTCCACTTTGGCCCGGAGTTGTACCACCTGATAGGGTCAAATAGAACTAAACAGTATACTTATACTAAACTGAATTGTTTAAAATTGAACTGTATTTTTATATTTAAAATGTGTACTTATGCTAAACTGAATTGTTTGAAATAGAACTGTTTTTATAGTTAAACCGTGTCCTTATGCTAAACTGAATTGTTTGAAATAGAATTGTTTTTATTGTTAAACTGTGTACTGATGCTAAACAGAATTGTTTGAAATAGAACAGTTTTATGTTTAAAAATGGATTTGGCATTAAATAGCCTACAATGGTTGATTTGCTATAAAACTTAACCAAACCAAATCGAACCATTTTTCTCCATCACGAAACATTTTTTCACAGAACACGTTTCCTTAAGAAATAAAAAACTAAATATGGTTAAGAAATAATAGCTATATACAGATTTATGGGTTTAACGTCAGCTTATTGATGCCTAGCGGTTAGGGAATTGTACTCATTGTACATTTTGTATTGCTATTTGTTAAGTGTTTTTATGTTTTGTTTTGGTTTTTGGTTTTGCTTTTTTTTTTTTGGTTTTGTTTTGGTTTTGTTGTTGTTGTTGTTGTTTTGTCTTTTTTTTTTTGCACACGGTTTAATCGATTAAGTATAATTTTTAAACAGATCTATTTGACCGATAGATGGGACTCTAACAGGTTCTACCACTCTGAATCAGAGTAGACCAGGGAGTAATTACAATGAAAATGCACTTCACACTCGCCAGAGCTCCAGAACTGGAACCTCTCTATCACAAGCACTTTAGTTTCATAACGAGGACACCACTTTTCCGGGTATTTTACCCCTACTACCACCAACAGGAAATAGTGTCCGCGTATTTTAAGCCGTCTGGGCGAGCTATATACAGAAGAAAATATACAGGTTGGTGTCAAAAACAAAATCAAAGCTGCTTTGGTAAATCAAGTCGACGTATTGCTACCGTTACGTCCTATTAAACTTTAAATAATGAAAGTTTGTTAAAGCCATATCAAAAAATTAACCCCGTTGTATGTATTTGTGCCAAAACATTTCAGCTTTGTCTAAATTTGAATTGAAAGAGGTCGTATTTACTGGAGCTAATATTATGAAACTAATTTCTAATGTAGAAGTTAATGGTCAGACAAACGAACCGGAACGAGAGACTTGGATAACAAAGAAATAATTTCTAAGACCTTAGTCAAGTAATAAGTATACAATTCATAAAGAAAGTTGAAAAATTTTTTGTCAGGTTTAAAGAGGTTTATATTAACACAGACTCTCTTCCACATGTAGAATACGACACCGGCCTAATTTCTAAGTGGAGTAAAGCTGGTTTAAATTCAGAGTTTTCCTTCGACTTTGATTGAGGAATCAAGGTCAAAGAGGACAGTTTGCCCTACTATTTACCTCTAACTGACGGAGAACAGATGGGTTAATGACTTTCCCAAGGGCATTAACGCAAAGTGAATGCACACAGCCTCGTCCAAGATTTGAAATCGGTTCACCGAGTCTATTTCTTAAGGTAATAACAGGTTACGCCTTACGCTTCCTAGTTTAGATTGGAATCTCAAAGTCCATTGCCCCGTCGGCTGAGGCTATAGAATACACCGACTGCATCTCTGCAGAGGGATAAGATCCACCACCATCCAACGAATGTCCTGGATATGATATTAAACAATCTAATGGTGAGTTTTGGGGAATGCCGAGTACCCCTTCATTGCCATCGCTCCCAAGTCCACTCTGTCCCGGAGTGGTAGCACATAATAGGGTCCTATCTATGGGTCAAATAGAACTAAATTGTGTACTTTTACTAAACTGAACTATTTGAAATTCAACTGTTATGACATTTAACTGTGTGTAAACAAAAACTATACTTATACTAAACCGAATTGTTTGAAATAGAACTGTTTAAATGTATAAAAATGGATGTGTTATTAATGATCTACAATGGTTGATATGCCATAAAACCAAATCAAGCCAAATCAAATTCTACTTTCTTGATTTTCATTTGGAATTTCTCCCCGAAAATCGCGGAGCAATCAGCGAAAAACAAGATGAAATATTTTACTCAGCTATCGAGGACATGAAAAGAAGGCTCATTTGGGGTAACATAGTTGCTGAATGATTCAAAGAAAGCAGTAAACTTGTACTAACATCTAGATATCAAAGTTTAGGAGGGAAAAAACTAAGATGTTAAAAAACTTGAGTTGTTTTAATCTACGCAATTGCATAGAATTGTCTCCCAAGTGGATGTGTTTAAAATTACACTGACAGTATATGTTCTCATAATATTTATTGATTGATGAAGTTTAAAGGCATGACAAACCATCAAGGATTATTTTATACATACATTCATATCTACATTTTTTGTGTGTAGTTGTTTCTTTAGAGTTGATTTTTTTTTTTTTTTTTTGCACAAGGTTATGTGATATCAAGTATTCCTATCTAATACAAATAATCTGCTCACAGTTTTATGGTTTCAAGTAAATGATAATAAAAAAATCTATGGAACATGATGACGGTGATACCAATTGCAATTGGAGCACTCGAAACAATTCCTAAAGTCTTGGTAAAAAGACTGGAAAACTTATAAATCAGACGACTAGTGAAGACCATCCGGACAAGACCATTAGTAACATCGGCTAGAATACTGAGAAGAGTCCTGGAGATCTGAGGAGACTTGCTATCACTCAAACTCCAATAAAAGACCATCGGCTAATGTTTGTGTGAAAAACTCTCAAAGAGTAAAATGATAATAATCCTTTGCATACAATTTTAGCTTCAAGTAACTATTCATACAAATAAATCACAGTTATATGGTATCAAGTATTCCAATACTAATAATTTTCAAATAGTTTTTTTTTTACCTATTAATGGGACTCTAACAGATATGGCCACACCGGGTCAGACTGGACCAAGGTGGAATAGCAATGAAGGAGTGACCCAACACTTCCCAAAGCTCCAGAACTGAAACCGCGGCATCAGACGAAGTTTTTTATCATATCCAAGACAGAGGTTTTACTCTCAGCAAGAGATACAGTCAATATATGCTAAACCTGCCGACAGGGAGGTTTTTCTATATAAGATTGGTTTATTGGTTGGTTGGTTCAGTTTATGGCTTATCAACCCTTGTGGGTTATTTAATGCCAAATCCCCTTTATACATATATTAAATATTTATGATTGTAAACGCATAGTTTCTTGATAACATGTTTAAACGCGCCAGAGCTCACTCCTTTGAACATTGTTAAAAGGTTTCCAGCATTTTTATTAATGATGACTATATTTAATATCAATCGTTTTTTGCACAGAGTTTGATAGTTTCAGGTATTCCAATCTGACACTCCCTATTTTATTTGATATCAGTCATTTGTTTTCACACAGTTAAATGGATATACATATGGTTTCTTTGAGAACTGGTTGTTGGTCATTTTATTTTTAACAAGTTAGAACTATTTTTTTGCAGACGATCAGGTAGTGCTGTTGTTTGCACACAGTTAAATGGTTTCAGGTATTGTTATATACTGTTTGCACACAGTTAAAAGGTTCCAGGTATTGCTATCTAGCACTAATAAGTCCAATTAATATCAATCATTCGTTTGCACACAGTTAAACGTTTTCAAGTATTCCATTTTAATACCAATAATTCAATTTTTGCTTTCAGTTAAGCGGTTTCAAGTATTCCACACAAATAGTTTTATTTGTGCACAGTTAAATGGTTCCAAGTATTGCAATGTAAAACTAACAATTCATTTAACATCAGTCATTTGTTAGCATACATTTAAATGGTCAAACAGTTCTAGAACCATATCAGGTACTATCACTTCGGTTCAAAGTGAAACAGGGAGTAATGGTATGAAGGATTACTCTGCATTCCCCAGACCTCCAAAACTGGAGCCTCTCCATCAGCTGCACTTTAGTATCACATCCAGGATACCCATTGGGAAGGGGATCTTACTCTCCGACTGGGCTGTTCATAGAAGAATAATTTAAAACTATAATATATAGAAACACTGAAACTGACTATTCGCAATAGGTTCGCTAAATTTTCATAACTAACTTATTGTTGTACCCATAAATGGCGGTGGCAAGTCTACATTGTGCAGCAGCTAAAGTATTGAACTGTGATACCGTAGTAAGCGAGTTCGAACTCCAGTCACGTTATTGCATTTACTTTCGGACTTATCACCAATGGGAAAGGTATGAACTATCTTATCACGCCCAGCTATGGATTAACAAGAATCTCTAGGGTTCTTCAACAAAAATAGCTTTGGTATTAAATCATCATCAAGAGTACTGATAGGACAGAGTTCCTCGACTATTCTTCTCTATCGACTATCGTTCCTAGTGTCTTCAGAGAGCCGATGTATTTAAGTCCCTGGTGATCGGCCAACACTGTTACGTCCATGTGTTGGATTCCATTAGAGAACGTCGCTTATAAGTTCGTCCTTATTTCTCCAGAAGTGCCCAGCATGTCTTACTCGTCTTTGTTTAAAACGCAGGAACTCTTATTTACGTTCACAAAGAGACCAATACTTCCTGCTTCTCTGAGCTAAGAGACAATAATTCAACTTGCGCAGATCTCCGACGAACACCTACGTCTCATCAGCAGTGTATACCGTGATCTCCACCCCTGGAGATCGAACCAGCGTCCACAGATTGCAGTGCCGAAACTCTACAACTGAGCCCTCAGTTCATATCGCACACAAGTGACGCCAAATTAATTAGTTAATTAACTTGTTCATTTGGCGTTACTTGTGTCCGATATGAACTGCTGAGACCTAATAAGGTCGAGACAGCTGTCCAGTGTTTCCGTATGTCGTGCGTAGGTGTTCGCCGGATTTTCTGGTCATGGTAATTCAATTCACAATATAATTCCTCTACGTAAAAAAAGAAAATGTAGATTTGCGCAGATCTATTTGCGAGAAGTGCTAAGTCATCTGTGTTGTCTACGTCTGTCATACTTCTGCTTCTTGTCTTTTTTTAGCGTGAAACCATTTTTCTTTTATTAGATCTATTGACATTCGTAGTACGTATTATGGGCAGATTCTAAATAAATATGGTACTGATGTATCTTCTGAAAAGATTTCACTGAGTCGGTGTCGACGTCAGGTGAACGAATCATTGCTTTCGTAAACCAATGTCAGAGCGGTCAAACATTTCTTTGAGGAGACCGTATGCTAGTATTTGCCCCATTTTTCTTCTACATATGGAATCAAAAGCCTCTGAGCAATCGACTAGCTATAGTCTTGCCTCGAGATTTTTTGCACGTACACCTTCGATGATTTAACGGATAGTCAGAATCTGTAAAGTTGTGGATCGATTTTTCTGAAAGTCGTTCTGATTTTTCCTTGGAATTTTCTCGACTTCAGATCGGATATGATTGAGAAACAATGCGTTATAAACCTTAGCAGCTATAGCAGTAAGAGATACGCTTTTGTAGTTCTTAATGATTTCGAGGTCACCTTTCTTGAAAAAAGGGGAAGATGACTTGCTTATACACAGTGTTTATATCTTCAAGTCTTGTCTTCTATACTTCAGGAGGTATTTCGTCGAGGCTTGCAGTTTTTCTTTTTTTAATATTTTTAGTACTGTCAGGTTTTTCCACCATGAATTGTCCTATTTTGATATCTAGTTTGCAATTGATTATTTTTCAGTAGGTTTATTAATGATTTCAGAAGGGTTTCCAAGTGAGAATTGTTCTTTCCACTTCTGACGCCTTTCCTCTGGGCTGGTAGCTTTTGATGTTGCCCTCGAGGTGATTTTTCTTCCTCCTACTTCATTTACTGTCTGTCATGGTCTATATTCTACCGAATTTCTGATTTTAATTAATTTGATCTTGAATGTATTCAACCTGGTCTTTTTGATGTTTTAATAAGTTCTCTCTGGGTTTTTTTGGGGGGAGAGGGGCGTGTTCTTTTCTTCTTTTTTCCTTCTTTTGTAAAGTAAGGATGTTTTTTTTATGTTATCACCTTTTTCCCTGATTTCTACTGACTCCCAAGGAACTCTACACTTGGCTCTTGCTTCGGTTGGTATGCACTCAGCAGCTGCTTCCAAGTAGGTACTATTTACCAACCCCTCCGCTCGGGCAGGATATGACACAAGGTCAATTTTTAAGCGGAGTTTAACAGGTTTTAATTCAGAGTTTTCCTTCTCCTAGACTAGTTGCCTCAACAAGGCTGAAGAACCTAGTCCGTCCTACTATTTGCCCATAGCTGGAGGGAGAATAAGGGGGTTCATACCTTTCCCAAGGGTTCATACCTTTCCCAAGGGTATCTGCTTCCAAGTAGGTGGTTACAAAGTTTTCATATTCGTCATTCAGAGTATGTATTTCAGATGTCTCCAGAGGAGTATCAAACTTGTTTCTTACAGTTACCGTATATTCATTGCTTTTATCACTATTGGCATGTGAAGACTAGTCGTATCGTGAAGCTTTACCTGTTTATTTTTACGTATAGTCTGGGAAATCTTTACTGAAAGGATTCTTTCATTGGAAGATACTCCTTCAAAAGAGGATTATGCCTCACAGTTCAAAGTGCTGTTAATCCACTTTTTGTTTATAAATATGTAATCTAGCTGTGTTTTAGGGTTTTGGAGTAGGTTTAGGTCCATAGTTTTCTCTTCCTTTTTTGGAATTTAATATTTAGGCGTGTAAGCATGTCTTCGAAAGAAAAACTGATATTTGCGATTTCTCTTTGTTGTGTAAGCAGAATTTTAGTATTTTCATCTTTGCCTATATGAACATTTATGACTCCACCGATGAATCGAATGTTGTGTTAGGAATGTGTCGAACAAGGGAAGATAGCTTGTTGTAGAATATAGTGATTCCGTTTTATCACTGGCATAGGTGAGACTATAGCAAGGATGATTGTTATGCAGAGGTTACCATCATTCTCGGTTGAATTCTCTGTTTACTATTTAGAAATTTTAAAACACGAGGACTGAAAAACATTCCTTCACATCTAATAGCAAGATTGACGGTGTTTTTCCATATAGATGACGACACAAATGTCTATCCTGTTTTAGGATCATGGTATTTTTGCTTTAGTTCCCTGTGGTAATATCTATGTTCCAGTACACATATGATGTCTGACTAGAGGAGCTGTAAGTTCAGGTAGTTGGTTTATTTTACTTAATGTTCTAACGATTAAAGTTTCTCTATTAACAGTTCTTTTGCTTCTAAATAATTTGGTTTAAACTCTAAAGTTTATTTTTTGAACATTGGGTCCAGTACTCCAACCTCAGCAGAACGTGCTGCTTATTTACCTACGTGAAGATCGATGCAGTTTGGACGATTAGTTTAAATTAGATCCATAATAATCTCTAATTGGCTTCTTTTTTTTTTTTTTTTTTTTTTGCATCAATAAACCCCAACCTTATAGATGAGTAGTAGTAGTTTCCTGATTGAACTATTTGATTTTGACCGTTGACCTATGGGGTTCCTCGGCCCAGCATCAGATGAAGCTCGCTGTTGACTCGCCTTTGGAATAACTCACCTTACTTCACATGTACCATGAGCACATCGGGAGGTGTAATGGTTAGCAAGTTTGACTAGCAAACCTTCACGAGTGAGTTCGAATCTCATTGGGTGTCCCATTCATTCGGCCTTATGCCACATCGAAACAAAAAAAGCTTTGTAAATTACTACTTCACATCCACCATGCTATATTCCTTGATTACCGTTACAATACACGTGTAAGGCTCGTATAATATTCTCCTCCTTCAGAGACTATTATCAAATGACAAGCTGGGGCAGGATGGTTTTATTGCCGCAAAGTTATACATCGCCGGTGCTACGCTTGTAAGATTTTGCTAATACGAATTTTCATTCTCAGAAAATAAAGAAAAGAAGAATTTCTTTTTATAATTACGACTTTAAGATTTATAGATTTTAACTTACACCAAGCATCTCTTTTTGTTTTTAACCAGGATTTTTCAATTCATCTTATTACATTTTAATAAATCACCCCCACATTTTCTGTCACAATTATCATATTTTTTTGATAGGGCACAATATTCATATATTTACGCAAAACATTTAGTATAATAAACTTTTGTGTTTTTTCAAAGGCATAGTCGTTTTTGAAAGTTTTGAAATATTCACAGAAAGATAGAAAGTTCAAAGATAGTGGTTTACCTAGAATTCTCTTTTAATCATCCGCATGTTCATCTGAATTTGGCATTAAACAGTAACATTACTGTTCTTCTGCGAAGATAGCTTTGATGTAATATAATGCCGGAGGGATTTCGTTTTATATATCTTGCCTTTCGGTTTGGTTAGGATGAGAACCTTTCGCTTAGTGCATGGGTTAGTTAGGCGCAACATTAACGCAGGTGTTCACGCGCGTGCGGAGAGGATACGTCATTCACAGATGTCAAAAAAAAAAATTCCCAGATAGGAAATGAGACTAGGGAGATGAATGACATCATGCTCGGAAGCGTGGGCTGAGGATTTGGGGATTTGAGAAAAAGCAGTTAGTTGAGTTCCTGTCTCCGAACGAGACGGTTGAGATTCAGACCTGGGCGAGGCCAGACGAATTTGTGTGCTACGGGCGCCGCGCGTTGGTTGGGTTGAGAGCTGACGATGTAAAAGCAGTCAGCATAGAAAGATTGTGTCTCTCTCTCCTCATGTCGAAAAACCTTTAACTCAAAGGTAATAAAAAGTTTCGTACCTAAACTAAGAAGTCGTAAAGTGTTGTATTTCGGATTACCGATGTCTATTTCACATATCCGTATATCTGGCAATGTAATACAGATATTAAACGGTAAAACCAATCAATACTTCGAACTGAGAGTATTTTTATTGTTTCAATGAAAAATGTTTTTGTCTTTTTAGGTAATTGTTTACTAAGCTTTACTTAGTCTGGCATACAGGACGCAGGTTGATTAAAGTAACTACCGTTATTAATTTGTTAGTCATCTAAGTAAAGAGCAGACTGATCGCAGCTTGAATTCAGTGATCTAGCAGAAAACGGTGCTTTCAGAATGACTTGACCGAAAGTTTTGCCTTTAGATTGATTGATTGATTTTAACAGCCTGTCCAGTCGTCTAGATTTATTTTGTCTCGATGTTAGGGAATCACGTTAATTGTAGGTTCATACTCACATATGTGTGTGTGTGTGTGTGTGTGTGTGTAGTTGCGTAAGTGTTTTTTTGGCATACCATTGTATATCAAGTATTCCAAACTCATACGAAATAATTTACGCGCAGTAATTTGGTTTCAAGCATTTCTATATAATATTATTTATTCATACAGTATTACATGGTATCAAGTAATTATTTCCATTAGATAAAAATAATTTGTTTGCTCATAGTTATTTGGTTTCAACTAATGATAATAATCCTTTGGAAACAAGAATAGCTTCTTGTAACTATTCTTAATACAAATAATTTACAGTTATATGTTATCAATAATTCATATCAGATACAAATAATTTTCCAGCTGGTCTATTTGATCCATAGATGGGATCTTAACAGGTACAACCACTCCGTGTCAGAGTGGACCTGGGAGGAATGGCAATCAGATGTAGTTTAGTGTTATAGTTAGGGCCCCTCTTTGAGGGAGTCTTAACTCTCTGCTGTGGATATACAGAATACCCTGAGCCCCACCAAAAGGGGGATATATGCATTTATCAACTCCTCGGCACAAATTGGATGCGATACGAGGGAAAACATTTTTATAAGGAGTTTAAGTAAGTAAGTTGAGCGACCCGGAGGCTCTCTTTTTCAATAGCTACTACACCGAGGTGTAAGAGAGGGCATTACTTCTTTCCTTAAAATGCTCTACTTACCCTTGATCCGTATCTTATAATGCTGAGTGTTAAACAAGGAGACATCAAGTGCTATTTTTTGAGTTTTTGGTATAACTCGAACAAGGATCGAACCCCGTTTTCCTGTACCGCTGGCGAACACTATACCCACAATGCCAATGCGGCGTTTAATAGGTTTGAATTCACAAGTTTCCTTCTCCTAGACCGGTTGCATTATCAAGGTTAAAGAGCCCAGTCTGCCCTACCTTTTTCCTATAGCTGAAGGAAGAATATGAAGGGTGGTGTGTGAGTTTTGCGTGTATTTGGCTGTGTATCTGATGGAACATGCACAAATCTTTTTTCAGTTTATATATAGTAAAGTTGGCGACCGTAGTCGAGGGCGACCCGAAAGCTTCCTTTTCAATAGCTACTACACCAAAGTGTAGAGGAGGTTACTACTCCATTCCCTGGATTACTCCACTTTACCCAAAATTCGTACCTTATAATGCTGAGTGTTAAGCAAGGCGGCATCAAGTACCATTTTTGAGTGTTTGGTATAACACGGCCTGGAGTTGAACCCCAATCTCTCCGGCCATTGGGGAACACTCTATGCACTAAGCCAATGGACCGGTTAGTTTATATGTATACACGCACTCAAAAGTTAAGCCTCGTCCAATTTATCACCAAACTATTTTATACGCTGGGTCATTCAATAAACAGAAATTTTTTAATCAAGCATTTTTATTGATTTCTTTCCTCTGTATAATTTAACGTTGCATAGTTTAGAATTTGTTTGCACATGTTTTGTCAACTACGAATACTTTTTTAAGTAGGTTCATTTGACCCAGAGATTGGACCCTGATATGTTCTACCACTCCGGGCCATAGTGGACCTGAGAGTAAATGTATTGAAGGAATACAAGAACCGGAGCCTCACCATCAGATAAAGTTTAATATAATATCCATTAGAGAGTTTTAAGAGGTAGACCATTCCTTCAAATGTTTTTCTTTCTTTTTTTTTAGCAGTTTATAAAGATTTTTATCTTGATCTGGCATAAGGCTATATGAGACTCGAACTCTCTCATGAAGGTCGGCTAGTCTAGTTTGCTAACCATTGCACCACCCGATGCACCCT
Source organism: Sepioteuthis lessoniana (assembly GCA_963585895.1). Lineage (NCBI taxonomy): Eukaryota > Metazoa > Mollusca > Cephalopoda > Myopsida > Loliginidae > Sepioteuthis > Sepioteuthis lessoniana. Next base: position 67,166,054 of record OY757919.1, read on the forward strand.
CTTTCTTTCTTTCTTTCTTTTTTTTTTTTTTTTTTTTTAGTAATTAACAAAGCTTTTTTGTCTTGATCTGGCATAAGACCGTATAAGACTCGAACTCTCTCATGAAGGTTGGCTAGTCTAGTTTGCTAACCATTGCAGCACCCAAGGCGCTCTTTTTCTTTTTATTCTTTCGTTTTTTTTTTTGTTTGTTTGTTTTTTTTTTGTTGTTGTTTTTTTGTTTTTGTATTTTTAGTAATTAACAAAGCTTTTTTGTCTTGATCTGGCATAAGACCGTATAAGACTCGAACTCTCTCATGAAGGTTGGCTAGTCTAGTTTGCTAACCATTGCAGCACCCAAGGCGCTCTTTTTCTTTTTATTCTTTCGTTTTTTTTTTGTTTTGTTTTGTTTTTTTTGGTTTTTTTTTTTGGTTTTTTTTGTTTTTTGTTTGTTTTTTTTTTTTTGTTTTGTTTTTTTTTTTTTTTGTTTTTTTTTTTTTGTTTTTTTAGTAATTAACAAAGCTTTTTCCTTACGCTGTATGAATGGGCAACGATTGAGACTCGAACTCTTTCATGAAGATTTGATAGTCTATCATACTAACCATTACACCACTTTTAAGAAGGAAAATACCATTGTTATTCTGTTTATTTACTCAAAGTCGACTTAAGCAGAGTCATTTGGCCATTATAGGCAAATGGAGTGTAAAATAAGAACAATAAAGAAAAAATCGAAAATTACATGAAGTAAGTCACTTGTTATGTTAGAGAGTTCAGTTCTCACCGATTTCCCCATACTTCGAGCCTTGTGTTACAGCTAAGCAAACAACCAAAAATAGAACGTGGTGTAATGATATATCAGCCTTCTTGGGTTTTGTAATGTCAAGTCCATGATTCTTGAAGAACATTATCGGTACTATTTAACCCATAGCTTGGAGGATAAGGGTTTTCATACCTTTCCCAAGGGTATTTGACCGAAAGTGAACGCAATAGCGCGACTAGAGTTAAACAACGCTTACTACGATTCCACCGTCCAGCGCTTGATTAGTTTTACGGAAAGTCAACCCTTATAGTTTATTCAATGCTGAAGTCAGTCTTTTTACAATTTTTGTCTTTAGTTGGAGTTTCTTTCCAACTAAGAAAACAAAAGCTTTCGATGTGCTTGATTTCCTTCCATAATGAAGGGAGAAAAGTGATGGGATGAATTCATGAATATCGAGGATCATTAAATAAGTTTCCAGGCTTTTTTCGTATGGGCACTTTTATTGATAGTACACACATGAAACTCTAGTCCCCTTCGAAGTAATTTCCTCCGGCTGCAATGCACTTATTGTACCGTTCCAATAACTTCTGAAAGACCCCATGGAAGTCTTCTTGTGTGAGCGTGTCAATGACCTTCGTCACAGCCTCTTTCATCTCCTCAATTGTCTCATAACGACAGCCTCTGAGCTTAGGGAATAACCAGAAGTCACAGCGAGCAAGGTTAGGACTATAGGGAGGCTGAGATGCCCATCTTGTTCAAATAGTCAGTGACAAGGATGGAGTTGTCGACTGGTGTATTGTCCTGGTGGAAATGCCACTGACCCGATTTGAAGAGTGCTGGCCTCTTCCGACGGATTCTCTTCCTGAACTCCCTTAAAACCTCAACATAGTAACCCTAACCCTTTGGCCAATCAACTCTGGTGTTCTAACTTCCTTACTCCTCCCACACCTCCCATCATCCCTCACAGACTCCCTGCCTTCCTTGAATCTCTTATGCCACTCAAAAACTGATGCTCGATTCATGCAAGATGGTCGAAAAAAAGTCTGAAGCATTCCATACGTTTCTGTGACATTTTTCCAAGTCTAAAACAGAATTTTATTGCATATCGTTCTTCTAAAGTGTCCTCACGTCCAGATTGCATTTTTGAAATTCACCAGCTGTGACAATCAGGCTTTAGTAGGGTGTATTCCAATCCCTGCTGTTGCTGTTCATTTGAAGCTGAAATCATAAACATAGGTCAGTCATCTCATAAGATGCATAGCAATAACATAGTGAATTTTCAAGAGTCTACGACAATTTTAAATGCCTGTACCAAAAAAGTCTGGAAACTTATTGAAGGCACCACGATCAAACAGAAAATTTGGTGGTTTCATTTTTTTTATGTCACCTTAATTATTAGGTTAATCAGATGTATTCCTGATAAAGTTTATCAGCTAATTTGAATTTTGGCGGTAAATTGGAAAAATTCGGTACTTCAATTTAAAATTAAAGGACTTTTCAACCAAACGTCTTATCAACTGCGCCATGAGTCCAGTCAGAAAGTTCGTCTGAGTGTAATCATCTGGAGGTTGTTGATTCAATCCCAACCCCAGGTAAATAACAAATGATATTTACTATAGCTTAACACTTGTACGCAGTCATTGTTAACGGAATTAGAACAATCTATTCCTCATGGATTAAATAAAGGGTTTAGTTCGAAGTTCTGTTTGGTTTGCTAAGGTATTATGACATATCAATATTAATGCCAATTCCTCTTTATACATATATATTAAATATATATATTATTTATAAACACATTTTGTTGACAGCATTCTAAAACGAGCCGTAGCTCTTTTTTTCCCAAAGTTAAAGGGTTTCAAAATATTGCTATATAACTCACAATTTAACATCAATCCTTTGCACACAGTTTGTTCTATTTGACCCATAGATAGGACCCCATCAGGTGTTACCACTCTGATTCAGAGTGGACCTGGAAACGATACCAATGAATGGGTACTCCACATTCCCCAAATCTTCAAGGCTGGACCCTCACCAACAAATGGTTTAATGAGATATCCAGGACACTTGTGGAGGTGGGGGTGTCTTACTCCTCTGCAGAGATGCAGTCGATGTATTCTACTGACCCAACCGATTGGGCTATCGAGGTTCAATGTCGGCTCCTGCGTTCGACATTGAACATTTGAAGAAGACCGAAAAACATATCAGCCGAAACGTTGTGAATATAACAATGAAGACGAAGACAATAGGCTGAATATTCTCTGTACTAAAAAGCTAAGATGTCTTTTTATGGGGGTTTAGTCCGGGATACGAATATTTTAGTGGATGCTCCTTCCGAAAAACAGAAAGACTTTCTAGCACCTGACTTTTACCTGAATTCTTTTTTCTTTGTTTTTTTCTTTTATTCAGTAAAAGGATATCGTTATAATCTTGTTAAATCAAATACAGCAGTTCAGAGTCCTTTTTTTTTTTTTTCTTTTTTTTTTTTTTTTTGTGGAAAAATTGTATTTGTCGAAGACCTGGTATTTGAAGGGAAAAGCTAGCCAGTTACCTGTGTTGACTTTTAATAATTCACTGATAACTCGCCTAGCGGCTTTAAAATATGGTTCCACTCGGGAGATGGAGATATCTGTAACACTAAATAGCGTTCGGCAGACCACAGCCAACGTCTGTGTCCTGCGTTAACTGGTGGACTTGGCGGGAACGAACAACACCCCGCAATCCCGCTGGGCACATGGCGGCGTAACAGTCTGTTTTATAAATTCTGGTGAGTTTGGAGACACATTGTCAAGTGCTTTACGTTAACAGAGATCATTAAATGGTTAATTGATTGGTTTGGTTTTATTGTATATCGACCATTGAAGGTCATTTAATACCAAATCCTTTTATCCATACATAATTTGTCAACACATTTTGAAGATAACATTTTTAAACAACATGAGAACTTTTTTGCGACAGTTGAATCATCATCATCATCATCATATCGCGCTGGTAGCACGGATATCCCTGACCCTCTCTCGCCACTCCTCCCTATCGTTCATCGCCCTAGGTAGGTCTTCAGGACAACATCCTGTATCCTCACATAGCTGCTGAATGTACGTTCGAGCTGGTCGTCCTGCTTTTGCGCGGCCATGTGTGGGGATCCATAAGAGTACATCTCTTATGAGTTCATCTCTACTTCTCCAGCAGTGTCCTGCATGTCTGGTTCGTCTAACTTGGATAGTTTTCGTGATAGGGGGTAGGTGGCCGTACAGTTGGTGTCTTGTGAGGTGTTGCTGCCAGGACTTGTTCAGGATTGCACGCAGCATTCTTGTGTAATTGCCATCTAGCTTCTTCTCCAGTCGTTTTGTTAGCGTTCATGTAGTACATCCATATAGCAGTATCGATGTGACCGCTGCCTGGAAGAAACTGCGTTTCATTTTATCGGTTAGGTCTGATTTCCATATAATCGATAGCCTATTGATAGCTGTCCATGCTTTCGTTAACCTCGTTTCGATGTCCTTTTGGGTTGATTCGACGCTGCTTCCTAGGTACGTGAATTTGTCTACTAGTTTAAGTGGGGTTCCTTCTAGAGTGGAGATGTCCCCCGTTTGGTTATAGCACATATATTCCGTTTTGTGTGCATTAACATAGAGGCCTATGCTTGCTGCTGCTCGTTCCAAACTATGCAGAAGTGTTTCGGCTTGGTCAGGTGTATTTGCCAGTATCGCTATGTCATCGGCGTAGTCGGCATCGGTAATTGTTGTTGCGGGGTATCTTCTGCTTCTTTTCTTCGTCAGTTCGACGCCATTCTCTTTGATTTTGTCGATCGATGTTCTAAGTACGTAGTCTAGACAAATGATAAAGAGGTACGGGGCCAGCGTGTCCCCTTGTAGTACTCCTGCTACAATGTCAAAGTATTCTGTGTCTCCATCCGGTGATCGTACTTTTACTTTAGTGTTTCTATAGAGAATCGTTATTGCCGCTACGGTTTCTTTAGGTATGCCGTACGCTAGTAGGATTTGTTCCATCTTTCCTCTGTGAATGGAGTCGAAAGCCTTGGTAAAGTCGACAAATATTAATGTCGCTTGTAGGTTCTTTGCCCGTACACCTTCGAGGATTCTGCGGATGGTTAATATTTGTGAGGTCGTGGATCTATTTCTTCGGAAGCCATTTTGGTTTTTTCTAAGTATGTTGTCGATTTTGGGTTCTAAGATTTTGGCAGCTATGGATGTAAGTGTTATGCCTCGGTAGTTTTTGGCTAATCCGAGGTCCCCCTTTTTAGGGAAGGGGAGTATGCATCCCTTCATCCATCTATCTATCGGATTTTGATTGTATACTGCGTTGCAGTGTCGGAGCAGTATGTCGTCGAATTGTCTGGTCTTCCATACTTCCGGGGGAATTTCGTCCAGCCCTGCAGCTTTCCTATTTTTAATTTTTCTGAGAACCGAGTCGAGTTCTTCTTGTGTGAACGGTCCTAGTTTAATGTCTAATTGTTTGCTTCACTTAATTTCAAACAATTCAGTTTAGCATAAATACAGTCTTTTGTATACACACAGCTAGTCATTGGTTTGAATACATTTTTTTGTTTAAACACAGTTAAATGATCAAACAGTTCTATTTCAAGCAATTCAGTTTCGCTTAAGAACATATTTTGTTTACACACCGTTAAATGTAAAAGCTGTTAATTTTAAACAATTCAATTTAGCATAGTTACACAGTTTAGTTCTGTTTGACCCATAGATAGGACCCTATCAGTTGCTACCACTCTGGGCTAGAGTGGACTTTGAAGCGATGATAATGAAGGGGTACTCCGCATTCCCCAAAGCTCCAGCATTACTGAAACCATCTGATTGTTTAGTGTCATATAACAGAAGTCTCGTTGGGGGAGTCTTACCCCTCTGCAGTGATGCAGTCAGTGTAATCTACTGTCTGTAATCGGTTTCTAGTTTTTACCGCTAAAATGTCTGGACCATTTGGCTTAGTGAGATATGCGAGTCAGTTTGAAAGAGATGGCGAAAATAGATGTTCATTGTGAGTTAGATAAGATGATGTATGGAAGTAAATAAGGAAATTAAATCCAACAGTATGAAGAAAGAATAAAAAGACAAAATAATCCAAATTTGATGAATTTATTATGAAAGTCGATGTTAAACGTTTCGGTTTTAATTACCTTCTTCAGGACCTTAAATTCATGAAAAGTGTTGTTTCAATAACGATTGATGTTTGTTGAAATAAAAGGAGAAACAAAAATCCATCGCTATTTAAATAACACTTTTCATGAATGTAAGGTCCTGAAGAAATTCATTAAAACCGAAACGTTTAACGTCGACTTTCAAAATAAAATCATCAAATTTGGATTATTTTGTTTATAAGATAATGTGTAACTAAGAAGATATGTGACGTGTAAAGGAAGTCTGTGACATTAAATCAGCGATATAGTTAGGATTGAGCTTTTAATTACAGGCTGGGATTGCCGAAGTTTTAAGTCTTGCCCTATGCATATCAGCTATTTGTATTGTGTTACTTCTAGCGCTTTTTTTTTTAATCTTAGTAATCATTGATCCTAATGTCATAATCTCTGGTTCACTATCAAAGAAAGAAGTCCCAAAAAAGAATTCTCTCGTGAGATGTGTCGTCAGTAGCTCCATGACGATGATTGCTTTCACAACGTACTCCCAAATTAGGCGCAATTTACCACTTTTACTAGAGGCAAGAGTTTGAACTCAGTTTAAAGACAGATTTTCAAAATTCTTCCATCAGCCATTTAATTAAAGAACTCTTGAATAATTGCGTAGTTCTTACAGCCAGCATCAGTCGGTGTTTCGAAGGCTGATTTTAAAGTCTTTTAAGCTTCATATTCAAAATATTATTGTAGCATCATCTTCACATCTGCCACAAAGCTTTGAATCAGAACAATTCGTTATGGGGAGGCGAAATTAGGATCTTGAGCGATTGATATGTTTCTGAGTAGTAAGTTCGATCCTCACTAACCGCCCTACTATTGCAACCTCAAGACTAAGCTAATTTTAGTAACTGTCTAGTAAGAAAATTAATAACATATGTTTCTATTTATATTGTGGAGTGACATTTTTGTTTGCACTCAAAATAGTTATTACTTTTTTAAATTTCTGAGTTATGCAACTGAAATTTATTTTTATTGAAAAAATATGTGGCTGATTATTTTGCAGTGGTTACAGTTTCACAGTCAGTCTCTCTCTCTCTCTCTCTCTCTCTCTCTCTCTCTCTCTCTCTCACTTTGAATCTATCTATCTATCTATCTATCAAGCAGAGAGCATAAGATCTTTTGTTATTGGGCACAAAAGCGCTAAGTTATGTATGTTCCCAGCATGCATTTTTACTTTGTGAGATCCATGTGTGCTTTTCTGCGTGAGAGGAGCCTTTCATATATGAGCTGTACTTAACATAAATATAAGGGCAGTTGACTTGTCTGGGTTAAGGTAGATTTTTTCTGCTTGCTTTTATGTATGTGAACCTCGGAAGCTGACACCAAGTCGGTACCCTAAAATCCAGGTTCATAGGACTTTCCGATTCTCAGGCAGACCAACACATAAATTCACAAATTTTGGCCTGGTACTACAAATAAAAAGTGTGAAGATAGATAGATAGATAGATAGATAGTCAGAGAGAAGTATGTGGACCTCGGATAATATATGTTCGAGGCTGAGATCAATCAATACGAATCCAAAAACTACGGCCATATGACTTTTCGATTCTCGGACATACACTTATTCATAAATTTTGGAATAGTAGTATATATATATATATATATATACATATATATATACATATATATATATGTGTGTGTGTGTGTGTGTGTGTGTGTGTGTGTGTGTGTGTGTGTGTGTGTGTGTGTGTACGATTATTAAATCTAATTTTATGGAATAAATGTGTGGGATAGCTGAATGGCTAGAGGACTATTTTGTAGGAAATTAATGTTTCATTCATTGTTCATTTCCATCTTGGTAAATATTGCTTTCGTTTTCATAATTTTTTCACACATTGGATCTATATGATGCCTTAGGAACTACAGATCCTGGTTTTGAATAGTTGTCAACGAAGACTAAACAGTACAGTGTGCCTTCGTATTTTAGAAGAGATGTGAAGTGAATGCAAACATTCACACACTCACATACACACACACACACACACACACACACACACACACACACACACACACATACATATATATATATAATGCAGTTTGCTATTTTTATAATTAAAGAGTAATCAATATCGGAGATACTGCACACACTTGTGTGTGCGTGTGATAAACTTTCGCATAACACAATCACTATCCTATTCCTTAACCATATTTACCAACCCCTCCGCTCGGACAGGATATGACACAAGGTCAATTTTTAAGCGGAGTTTAACAGGTTTGAATTCAGAGTTTTCCTTCTCCTAGACTAGTTGCCTCTCCAAGGCTGAAGAGCCTAGTCTGTCCTACTATTTACCCATAAGGAAGAATAAGGGAGAATTATTGGATTTATTACATTTCCCAAGGGTATTAGTGCAATGTGAAATGCAATCAGTCTCGTCCAGGACTTGAACTCGTGTCGCCGTGTCCATTTACTACGACGATAACCATTACACCACGGGCACCGCCAACAGGAAGTTAGGGATTGACAGTTAAACTCATGACAATGTGCATTGATACTTAACTGATCCAAGGTATAAAGCCAGGGAGCAACGATTCAAATCTAGTCAGAGCATAAAGATATTGTGACCCTAAACAGTAATAAATAAACAACTTGAGCATTTGTATGAGTTACTTATAATACTTCATCGTAATTAATTTTAGGTTCAAGTAACAAGTATTACAACAAATAACGTGCATACAGACGTGTTTTCAAGTAACTATTTATATAAAACAATAATCACTTATATGGTTTCAAATAGCTAATAATAATAATAATCCTGAGTATACGATCATAGCTTCAACTACTGTTGATACCACTTAACTGTGTTTAAATCATTTGGCTATTTCCATCTGATACAAATAATATTCAACACTCACCCATTGATTTCAAATAACTATATCTATTTAAAATTCATTTTTTTATAGTTATATCGTTTTAAGAATTCAAATAGATTTATTTGAGCAATAGATAGGATCCTAACAGGTACTCTCAATCCAAGTCAGAGTGGACCTCGAAGGAATGCTAATGAAGGTTTACTCTTCACTCCGAAGACCCCCAAACCTGGATCCTCACCATCAGTTGTAGTTTTGTGTCAGATCCAGAACAATAAGAAAAATTATTCCTTCTCAGGAGTTTTTGCGCACAGTTATAATGTCACATTTTCTTATCAAATACAAATAACTTGATAACAGTTGTATGTTTTCAATTATTCCTAATTATTTAATTATACTAATAATCATATAGTTTCAAGGAATAATTTGTCTCTAATAATAAACATTTGTTTGCGCACAGTATTATAGTTTCCAGTATCTAATAATAATAATAATGATGATGATGATGATGATGATAATAATGATGATAATAATGATAATAGGAAAAATAGGAAGAAAAACAACCCTATAGGCGTTTTAAACGACTAATAAACATCTTGCATGACAAAACCTGGACCTGACTAAAAAAAGGAAACTTTCAGAGAGAAACAGAATCTCTCCTAATAGCAGCACAAAATAAAGCCATATGAACCAATCATATCAAAGCGAGAATAGATAAGACTCAACAAAATAGCAAATGTAGGCTATGTGGTGACAGAGACGAAACGATCAATGCAGCAAATTAACAAAGAAGGAGTATAAGACTAGACACGACTGGGTGGGCAAGGTGATCCACTGGGAAATGTGCAAGAAATTTAAATTTGACCATACGAACAAATAGTATATGCACAACCCTGCACCCATCCCAGAAAATGACACATAAACTCCTTTGGGACTTTGACATACACACGGATCACCTAATCTCAGCCAGAAGACCAGAAAAAAAGAAAATTTTCAAAATTGTCGGCTTTGCTGTCCCGGCTGACCACAGAATAAAACTAAAAGAATATGAAAAGAAGGATAAGTACTTCGACCTTGCTAGAGAATTGAAAAAGCTGTGGAACATGAAGGGGACAATTATACCAATTGTGATTGGTGCTTTTGACTATTAAAGGGCCTGGAGGACTTGGAAGCTGGCGGACGAGTGGAGACCATCCAAACGACAGCATTATTGAGAACGGCCAGAATACTGAGAAGAGTCCGGGAGAATTGAGGAGACTTGCTGTCACTCAAACTCAAGGAAAAAAAACTCTTATAATAATGATACTAATGATGATGATAATAATATAACAGCAACCACCACCTTATTAAACAATTAAAGCTCCAAGTAACCATTTTAATACAAATAATTTAAGGATATATGGCATCAAGTATTCCTATTGAAAATGAATAATTCTAAACAGATCTATTTGACCCATAGAGGTGATCCTAACATTTACTACCACTCTGGGTCAAACTGACTTTGGAAGGTATGACAATGAAGAGCAGAGGACATGCACCCCAGAGTGGCCTCAACATCAAATGCAATTTAGTATCTAATTCTGGACAACCCTTGGAGGAGGTCTTACCCCTCTGCAGGAGAGACAGCATTTTATAAGCCCCACTGATAAGACTGCCTAATTACTGATGAGTAACGATCGACTCTGAAGTAAGTTGAATGAAAGCCTTGAGATGCATGGGTAATTGTTGGTGCGCATTTAACTGCCAGTGTTTGTGTTTTTCTGTCTATGGTGAGTCAAAAGTTTTGCAATATTTGGTAACTTATTTGCTTTATAACCGGTTCATTGGCCGTGGAGTTTTCACCTCCTCTTCATTGTTGAAGTGTCATGAGTTCAAGAAGTGATCTATGGATCAGAACAAGTCATAAGCTGAGAGAGCCAGACCTGGATTATATGCTGGGTGTTCCATTCCTTCAAGTTTCTGGAGATTATTCCGGGTCATTCGAGCGGTATGTGGTCTTGTTTTGTTTTACTGCAAAAGAGCTCGCTTTCTATTAAACAAGGGTACAGGTGAGGATCGATTGTTCAACTATTCAGAACGAACTTGCGGTGAATTACTCCATTTTAATTCTACCAGATGCTGATAATTACCACGTGTTCGAAACGCAAGAATTGCAAAACTTTATTTTCCCTTATAGGTTTTATTGTATGTAATTATCTATTGCACAGGTCCAATTTAGTCAGGTGTTTTACCAAAGTTTAGAATGCAATTCTATGTATTTGTGTGTTCATTTATGTCTGTCTCTTGGGAAGAGAAGCCAGTCTCCTAAAACAGTGAATACGCTGACTATATCCACTGCAGATGGGTAAGACCCCGCCACACCAAAAAATCGTATGTAATTATCTATTGCACAGGTCCAATTTAGTCAGGTCTTTTTCCAAAGTTTGAAAGCAATTCTATGTATTTATGTGTACATCTATGTTTGTCTCTTGGAAAGAGAAACCAGTCTCTTAAAACAGTGAATACACTGACTTTATCCACTTCAGATGGGTAAGACCCCGCCACACAAAACAAGGGGGCTAGTGTCTTGGATATGATACTACACCATCTGATGGTTAGGCTCCAGTTTTGGAATTCTGGGATGTGTGAAATACCCTTTCTAAGCCAATACATCGTGGTTCTCTTTGACAAGGAGTGGCAGTACCTGTTAGGGTCCCATCTCTGGGTCAAATAGTTCTGTTTGAAAATTACTAATGTAAGATATGAATACGTGAAACAATAAGTGTGTGCTAACAATATTATTATTATTGTACTCATTTGAGAGTACTTCACATCAGTGTTGGCTGATGGTTTTCCACTGGAATCTGAGTGACAGCAAGTCTCCACTAGTTTTCAGGACCCTTAACAGAGCTGTAATTTAGATGGCCTCCACTCGTCCTCTAATTTCCAAGTCCTCCAGTCCCTGTACCAATCCTTTGGTGACTGTACTGAGCGCACTAATTACAATCGATATCACCGTCACTTTTATGTTCCATCGTTTTTTCAGTTCTCTAGCAAGGACTAGGTACTTATATTTCTTTCACACTTTCTTTCAGTTTTATCCTCTGGTCAGCTGGAACGGCAAAGACCACTATTCAGCAGGTTCTCAATTTTTTTTTTCATTTTTGACTATCAATAGGTCTTGTCGTCTAGCCTAGATTAGATGATCCGTTCGTATCTTAAAATCCCAAAGAATTTTTTTGCATCTCATTTTCTAGGACGGAGTCTGGGTTTTGCATATACCATTTTTCCTATGGTCAAATTTTAACTTCTTGCACAATTCCCAGTGAATCACCTTCTCCAGACAGTACTGTTTAATCTTGTTATCATTTTATTCTTATTCGAGTTTTTCACACCGGCGTTAGCTGATGGTTTCACATTGGAGTTTGAACGACAGCAAGTATCCTCAAGTCTCTAGGACTCTCCTCAGTATTCTGGTCGATCTGTAGTTTAGATGGTCTTCATTCGTCCTCTTATCTCCAAGTCCTTCAGTCCCTGCATCAGTCCTTTGGTGACTGTACCCAGAGCACTAATTACAGTTGGTATCACCGTCACTTTCATGTTCCACAGTTTTTTTTTTAATTTTCTGGCAAGGTCGAGGCACTTATCTTTCTTTTCGTTTTCTTTCAATTCTACTCTCTGGTCAACTGAGACAGCAAAGTCCACAATTCGGCAAGTTCTCTTTTTCTTGCTGATTATTACAAGGTCTGGTCGTCTGTTCGAGATTGGGGGATTATTATTATTATTACTATTATTGTCGTTGTTGCTATTATTATTATTATTATTATTATTATTATTATTATTAGATAGAATTATTAGTGTATTGAATACTTGTAACCAAAGGATTGTTATTAGTTACGTGAAAACTAATTGCTTGTAAATTATTGGTGTTAGATACAAACACTTGAAAGCATATAACTGTGCAAGTAAATGATTGTCATTAATGAGAATTATTAACATTAAAAAGATTTGAACTCTAATGATTAATTACTTAAAACCGTAGAGTTGTTTCCAAATTATTGGTGTTAGACAAGAGTACTAGAAACCATATAACTGTGCACAAACAACGGATAATTATTCATTAGGAATAGTTACTTTAAACCATATAATTATATATGAATTATTAGTATTAGATAGGAATACTTGAAACCCTACAACTGTGTCCAAATTATTTGTATTAAAAAGAATGTCTTGATATCATATAACTGTGTTCAAAAAACACTCTTAAGTAATGTAGATATAAACGTACAATGATTCCCTAACCTGTGAAAGTTAAACAACTCTAGATGGGTTGACATGTCATCAAAATCAATCAATCTAAAATATTGACAATTGGTTGATTTATAAGACAGAAATAGAATACTTGGATGTTGTAATCTTTTAGAATCTTTTTTTATATAAAAAAATCAGTGATGATCTTTAGCATCAATATTAAGTCACATCCACTTTATAGAATTTATATCGTAATTAAATGAAAATAAATAAGCGATACTCAATAATTAACTCACTCCAATACGATCATTATTAAAGAATCTATGAAAAGATACTCTCTCACTGAGTTCTTGCAGTTTCATATTATATAGTAGCGACTCCAAGGGTACAGCCTTTTGGGCTCAGTCCAAAAGTTGTTAGAATTTCTGAGATAAAGATTTTTATCATTCAGAATTTTCGGTCTTCAATGTTATATTCACATTTCGGCTGATGTGTCACTCCGCCTTCTTCAGGTGTTTCTTGTGGAGCTCGGGAGGCTACACGGAACTTCGAACCACGTCCTTTATTTAATCCAAGGGGGTCGTTAGCATTGATTCCTTTAACCATAACCGGGTTCAAGTGTTGAGTATTTCTGTATTGTTACACGCCTGTAGTTAGGATTGAAACTGTAACCCCCAGTTGATTGTCACAAGAAGTTGAGGAACCAACGCCTATGTGTTACGCTATGTGCCATAGGCGAGAGTTCAGAGTGAATTTTTGGGACTTATAAACTTAATGATCTTATGCCACTATGAATTACTACTATTTATGTATGACATTTTTTACCTGAGCTTATATTACAAATTTTTTCAATCCTGATTGGAAGCGCCTTCCGTGGATTAAATAAAGGACGTGGTTCGAAGGCTGGAGGACACAGCGGCCGAAACGTGGTTCGAAGACTGGAGGATACATCGGCCGAAACGTCGTCAATATAACAATAAATAGTCCGTAATAAAAAAAACTATTCTTTCAGGTCTATGTTTTTCAAAGCGATAAAAGTCATTTGTCCTTCACTTTGGGTGGTTTGGTTTAGTTTCTATGTGTAATGGCATATCAACCTTCAGATGTTATTTAATGCCAAAGCCATCCTTCTAGGAGAAAGTGAACGTAATTGTGCGACTGGAGTTCGAACTCGCTTACTATGATTTCCAGTCCAGCGCCTTAATCATTACACCACGAGGACACTCCTCCCCCACTTTGGGTGGACTCAACGTCTTGATTCGAACTATCATGAATAATTATCTAAACTCACTACCTTTCATAGTTTTGTTTTATCATCATCTCTTAAAATGTTTTAGATAAATTTTGCTTAAAGTGTTCATAATAATGTTACACGAAGCAAAAAAACTTGGCTCGCTATTTCGGGCCAATGAAAATCAACCCTAAAAAAACAAACGAAGTCTTTTTTAAACAACATGACCCAGATTAATAGATTTTTGACTGAAATAATCAAAATAATCTTTTAAAATATCAAATGTATTTTACTCCCTGTTTTTCAATGAATATATTTTTGTTTCAATTTAACGGCTAGATTTTCACCGAAATATAATTATTTTGTTTATTGTATTATATGAGGGAAATTCAATAACACAGCATCTGGCAAAAAAATGTGAGCTCTGAGACCACTTTGTGTGTGCGTATGTGTGTGTGAGAGAGAGAGAGAATGCGCGAGCACGAGTGCGTGGGTGTGTGATCTGTTTCGTTGACCCAGACTTGGAGCGGTTAACACTGAATATTCTTCTTGCGACGAAGACAGGGACTTAACCTGAGTCAAAGACATTTGCTTTGCAAATGAGAAATATCGTCCTTTTATTTTTCGTTTATTGTTTTTTGTTTTATTTTGTTTTGCTTTGTTTTTAGAACAATCACATCAAGAAACAGAAACTTAATTAATTGATTGGCTGATCGATTAATTGATTTTAACGGCATATCAACCCGTCTAAAGTTATTTTATACCAAGAGATTAAGGAATCGCGTTAATAGAACGTTCATAACCACATTTTCTTTATATGTTGTTTCTTAAGTGTTTTTTTTTTTTTCATACGGTCCGATCGAATACGAATAATTGGTAAATTGATCCATTTGAACTATAGATGTAACTCTAACAGGTACTCCTACACTGTATTAGAGTGGACCTGGAAGTAATTACAATGAAAGGTTATTCCACACTCCCAAACAGATTTGATCAATTCTATTAAGAAAAAAATGTTGATAGATACATGAATTCTTCTTATATTCTAAATAATACACGTAATAAATCATATTAGAAATATGATCCCGAGTAACTTCGATGACTAAGAGTCGCCATTGGCGAATATACAGCGATCTCACAAATGTTGGCGGAAAAGGTCTTACCAGATTCAGTTCCTTAGTGCAATTCAATTCCCTCAAACTTTTGCCTGATACTTACAATGGCTAGCAGTTCTAATGTGTATTGATTCCTATATGAATGTATATAAGTAAAGATTCTCTTGGTTTGGTTAAGGGCTACATTAGTTTATTGTTTAATGGTATATTATCCACAAATGGGTTATTTAATACCAAAATTTGATTAATTTGTAAATGTTTAATTGTAATAATTATATTTATAATGTTCTATAGTTTGTTCTTTTTTTTTTGTTTTGTTTTGTTTTGTTTTGTTTTTACTTTTGATCGCGCTTTTTTGTTTATAATCATTGGTTTCAAGTATTCCTATCAAAAACTAATAATTTATATACACTTATAGGTTTTTAAGTAAATATTCCGAATGAATAATATCATTTGTTTGAAAAGTTATACGGTTTCCAGTATCCCTATCTAACGACAATAATTTACAAGCATACATGATTTCAGGAAACTAGTAATAACCCTTGGTAAACAATGATAGCTTCAAGTAAGTATTCTTAATACAAATGATTTCATCATCATCATCATGTCACACCATCAGCACAGATATCCCTGACCCTCTCTCGCCACCCCTCCCAAACGTAAATTACTTCCGGCATATCTTCAGGTCGACATCCCGTATCCTCACACAGCTGCTGTATGTAGGTTCGAGCAGGTCGTCCTGCCTTTGCTCGGCCATGTGAAGGGGTCCACAGACGTACATCACTAATGAGCTCGTCCCTACTTCTCCAGGAGTATCCTGCATGTCTGGTTCATTTAATTTGGATAGTTTTCATGATGGATAATAGGTGGCCGTACAGTTGCTACTTTGTGGAGCGTTGTCTCCAGGACTTGTTGAATATTGCTCACAGCATTCTTGTGTAGTTGCCGTCAAGCTTTTTCTCCATACATTTAGTTAGCGTCTATGTAGTGCATTCATATAGCAGTATGCACACGACCACTGCTTAGAAGAAACTGCGTTCTGTTTTATCTGTCAGGTCTGACTTCCATATGACCGATAGCCTATCGGTAGCTGTCCATGTCTTTGCTAGTCACGTGTTGATGTCTGTCTCGGTTGATGAGACACTGCTTCCTAGGTCAGTGTCTCATCAACAAATGATTTACTTACGGTTAAATAGTTTCAAGTATTCTTTTCTAACATAATTCTGTTTAATAATGATTATTTGTTTGCACACAGTTTTATGGTTTAAGTACTTGTTCAGGAAATGGGAGATCATTCTTCGTTAAATTAGAATGTTAAAGTAATCCACCCTATAAAATATTACATTTTTTTTATTGAAAAATAAAAAAAAAACAAATCGATGAATTTGAATGTCAAATTAGTTCAAATCGCTAATTTTTAATAAAAATTACTGGAAAAAATGTTCTCGGTGAACTTGAAAGAGTTCAATTGTAGAACGATACGGGTTTTAAAAAATTATGAGTTTTTCTTAAACTTGTTTTTCTAGCTTTTATTTATACACCCTTAAAAGCTGTTGGAAATGGTTATTAAGTCCAATATCAAGACATTTCCTGTTTATAGAATTCATAACATATTTAGTTGAGCTTGTGAAATTTCTAGGGTTTAAGTTGTATATAAAAATATTGTTCTATTCTTTTCTTTAATATTCACTGATTTGTGGCCGTTTTATCCCTGGGCCTTCTTATAGTGTCTCTCATAGATATAAGCATAGGTTAAAGTGATTCTAGTCACTTGACAGTAGTGAATTCAATCCCCGGAGCAGACAGGTCATGAAAAAGTCCTATACTGTGGATCAATGGAAGAGACCAGAAACATCTCTGAGCTGAATTAACTAGGGAGAATAATCGTCTGATATGGCTTGTGGAATGAAAGTAGAATACCTCCCGTGGATTAGGTCAGTGTTTAGTTCAAAATTCATTAAACGTTATCGATGTTGGGTACATCAACAGTATCATGAACAAGATGTAATACAAGAATAATTTTTAAGCAAAGTTTAACAAATTTTAATTTATTTCCCTTTTCTAGACCGGTTGTCATACTATGTTTAAAGAATCCAGTCTGTCCCACAATTTATCCATAACTTGGGAGGTATTAGTTGGGTGCATACCTTTTCCTAGAGTAATAGTGCTATGTGAAATGTAAACAGCCACATCCAGGAATTTGAACTCGGTCCGTCTACAACGATAACCATTACTCTACAAGCACCTCCGGATAGATAGATAGATAGATAGATAGATAATGTGCAGAGTGAAATACAAGAGTCATTCAATAAAGGGATTTTTTCTCCAATATTTTTTCCATAAATTATTTGGAATTGGTCTTCAGCAAAAGTTACTTTAATCTCTCAGAATATATTTTTGCAGCTATTCAAAATGGTGGCAAATCAGAAATCTGTCATCAAATGTTTGGTGGCTGAGAAGTTCAAACCATATAAAATTTACTGAAGAATGTGTGATGCGTACAGAGAAGTATGTTTTAATTAAAAGCAATCTTTACAAATGGGATAAACAAGGGTCAGCCACAACGATCCTGAGTCGAAAAGACAGCTCATGGCATGGAAATACAATGATTCGTCAGTAAAGAAAATTTTCCAATCGCAGCTATCAGTAATGAAGGCGACGCTGACTGCCTTATGACACATGAAAGAACCCATCACTATTGATTTCTTTCACAAAAATGTGTACCTGTGAAGAGTGCTTCCTATTACCAATTCCTTGGGTAATATTCCACCTAATTTATTGAATGACCCTATGTATGGCGAGAGAAGAGATGGATTCATGATTTTCACAAGGGCATGGTGTGAAGTGAATGCAAACATTCAAATAGATAGATAGATAGATAGATAGATAGATAGATAGATAATTTTGAAAGTTAACCTGGGATACGGTACGTTGGAATCAAAGGTCAACTAAATACCCATCCCAAAAAATCAGGTCCATAGGATTTTCCGATTTACACATGAATTCACAAATTTTGTCGTAGTAGCATTGGCCCAGCGGTTAGAGTGTTCGCCAATGGCCCGGGAGACCTGGGTTCAATCCCAGGTCGAGTCATACCAAAGACTTTAAAAATGGAACTTGATACCACCTTGCTTAACACTCAGCATTATAAGGTACGGTTCAAGGGTAAAGTGGAGCAATCCTGGGAATGGAGTAGCGCCCTCCCCTACACCTTGGTGTAGTAGCTATCGAAAAGGGAGCCTTCGGGTCACCCTCGACTATGGTCGCTAACTTTTTACTTTTAGTATAGAGGTGAGCACATGCGTTAAGTGAGCGTAACTTTCTATAAACTGAATCTGGTGACTAAATATTTGTATCACTCATTGAAACTGAATAATGTCATCAACTAACTTAAGATGAGCGAATGGCATTTAATATGTTCCGAGATTACGACCCCCTGCAAATGACCCACATGACCCTTTTTCTCTCGAGCGGTGATAATTACCAAATTAGTACATTCCTTACAACAGAATGTTCACTTTCTATCTTTTAGTATCCAGTGCACATGCTCTCACTTATACACACACACACACACACACACACACTCATATATATATATATATATATATGTGTGTGTGTGTGTGTGTGTGTGTGTGTGTGTGGAAGGGAAGGTGCGATAGGCTTAAAGGTTATCATCGAGGAAAATGAAATCGGTAAACTGGGTTCAAATTCTGGACTAGGCTGTTTACGTTTCAATATGCGCGAATGCCATTGGGGACAGCTTGATTCTATATCTTGACCCCGCAACTATGAGAAAATAATAGGGATTATTGAGCTCTCTAACCTTCGTAGGCCAAACAGTCTAGGAAAAGAAAATAATCTTAATTCATATGTCATACCAGACCCATAACACCTCATTGCTTACAGACCATGAGGAAGCTATTCTGTAGAATGAGAAACAGGCTGATCGGATCGGATATATATATATATATATATATATATATATATAATGTTAAAATCACTAAAATTTTGCTCAAAGTCATCATCAACATTTTAAGTGTTATACCTCTCTCTCTCTCTCTCTCTCTCTCTCTCTCTCTCTCTCTCTCGGGGGTGTCCTCGTGGTGTAATGGTTAAAGCGATGGACTGCGGAGTCGTAGTACGCGAGTTCGTACTCCAGTCGCGCTATTATGTTCACTTTCGGGCAAATACCCTTGGGAAAGGTATGAACCCCCTTATCCTCCCAGCTATGGGTTAAATAGTACCACTACTGTTCTTCTAGGAGAATAGCATTGGCATTAAATAACCTACAAAAGGTTGATATGCCATTAAACAAAGAAACCAAACCAAACCAATCTCTCTCTATTATGTTCACTTTCGGGCAAATACCCTTGGGAAAGGTATGAACCCCCTTATCCTCCCAGCTATGGGTTAAATAGTACCACTACTGTTCTTCTAGGAGAATAGCATTGGCATTAAATAACCTACAAAAGGTTGATATGCCATTAAACAAAGAAACCAAACCAAACCAATCTCTCTCTCTCTCTCTCTCTCTCTCTCTCTCTCTCTCTCTCTCTCTCTCTCTCCGCACTCGAAACATTTTGTACAGCCTAAGCTAGAATTTAAGCAATTGTCCAAAACACCATGTGTTATATACTTTATTTTCAAAATGGGTTTTCACGATGATATGTCACTCAAAAAAAAACAATGGTGTATGTATGCATGTATATATATATATATGTGTGTGTGTGTGTGTGTGTGTGTGTGTGTGTGTGTGTGTGTGTTCTCACGCGTGCGCGTTTATCTTGTTTATATTTATATCAAACCTGACCGATAAAATGAAACGCAGTGTCTTCCAGGTAGCGGTCGTGTCGATACTGCTATATGAATGCACTACTTGGATGCTAACTAAACGGCTGGAAAAGAAGCTAAACGGCAATTACACAAGAATGTTGCGAGCAATATTGAACAAGTCCTGGCGGCAACACCCCACAAGGCACCAACTATACGGTCACCTGCCTCCCATCACGAAAACTATCCAAGCTAGACGAACCAGACATGCAGGACACTGCTGGAGAAGCAAGGATGAGCTCATAAGTGATGTACTCCTAAGGACCCCCACATATGGCAAAGGAAAAGCAGGACGACCAGCTCGAACATACATACCGCAGCTATGTGAGGATACGGGATGTAGCCCTGAAGACCAGCCAGAGGCGATGATTGTTAGGGAGAAGTGGCGAGAGAGGGTCAGGGATATCTGTGCTGGCGGAACATGATGATGATGATGAATGTTATCAAAAGTTTTCCAATCATTATCTAATGAAGCTCAAATGTGAGCGAACCTTCCTTTTAAAGAAATAAACACTTCAGCAAATTTTGATTTTCAACTTATAAACAACTGCAAGTTCAAGTAGCTCATTCACCAGCTTCATAACGGAAAATACGTTTAAAATTTACCATAAATCAACTTGTTGTAGTAAAAATATAATTCATTGGTAGGACTGCAAACGCTGCCAAATACAATACATTGGAAAGTTAAAATAGCCATTTTACTTTTGACTTAATTACTATAGTCACAGAATCGAATTTATGGATAAACGACAAACTAATATTTATAGAACAACATTTCCGCTCAAACGGTCACGATTTTAACAGAAATGCAAGATAAACCATCATAGAAAGAATCGCAATTGATAATACCATGACGATAATAGACACAAAGATAAATGGATAAAACGGTTAAAAACACTGATTCCAAATGAATTTAACATAAAACCTAATGCCTCTGACTTGAAAAATGTGGACAGACTTTGAACGACATAATAAACACCTATATAAACAAACTATGCATTCAGGGGTAATTTGAGACACACCCACTTCCAGGCTTAACATATATAGGAAAAACTCATTTGCCAGGTGTCCTTACAACAGATAAATAAAGGTCAATTCGAAGACACTTTGACACCAGAAAATAATTCATATTCAAAAAAGGAATATGCCACGTCACGAGTTCATTTCTGTCGCTTCTCTTATTGCACATCAACTCTTTTAAATACTTCCTAAAAAAATTGCTCTTCCTACAAAAACGTTTCTCCTGATGATAACCTAAGGTCGAAACTAGTTGAGAATAATCATAAAACAAATAACATATTTATATTTTTCTTGTCATCATTATTCATCTTTTATATATATATATATATATACTTTGAAATGTATTGGTTCGAAACGTGTTTCTGACTTTTGAGTTGTCTTCAGGGAGCTAATAATTAATTCATGCGCTCCCTTTGGCTATTATAGTGGCGGCGGTTTTGATAGGGTTGTGATTCTATTTAAATCCAGAATTTGTGTCTGTGAATGTCCTGTTCGAGTTAATTGTTCGTGACAATCTTTGGCCTGTGTGTGTGTGTGTGTGAGTGTTTACAAGAGTGTATTCTGTCTACCCTATGAAAACAGTCATCACTATAAAAGCCAAAGGAAGAGCCCAAATCAATCATAAGCTTTCTAAAGAGGACTCTAAAGTGAGAAAGATGTGCAGAAAAAATCAAAAAAGATAAAAACCTGAAACCAAATTCACTTGCAGACGTATTCATTTTAAACTATTTACTTTTTTCTCAATAGACCAACAAATATATATATATATATATATATATATATATATATATATATATATATATATATATATATATATATATTAAAATACCCTTGGGAAAGATATGAATCCAACTATTCTCTTTCCAGCTGTAAGTAAATAGTAAGGAAGATTAAGCTCTTTAGCCTTGGTATGTCAACCAGTCTTGGAGAAGAAAAACTGTGAATTCAAATCCGTTAAATTCCACTGAAATATAGATCATGTGTCAAACCCGGCTCGTGCGGAGGGGTTGATGAATATATTTATATAAATCAGCGATCATATAAAGGTCAGTTGACGACTCTTAGCTACCAAAAAATAATTCTGATTAAAAGTATGGATATGGTTCGTTAATATTTCATTTTTATTCGTTTGTTTTATAGCATATCAATGTTGTTAAAAATGTTTCATAAGCATTTCTAAAAACGAATATGAAAAAAAAAATTGATAAAAACATTTTCTTGACAAAAAACTTTTCTTCGCAAAAACTTTTTTTTTGATTATCTCCTAAGGTCAAACCTATTTGAGAAAATAAAAAGCATAAAAGAAATATACCAATTTCTCTCCTCAATTCTGTTCCTTATATAATAAATGAATAAGAGAAATAAATTTATTATGGAAATGGATTTCTATTTCTAAATTCCTAGTTTTTAAACAAATATATATATATATATATATATATATATATAGAGAGAGAGAGAGAGAGAGAGAGAAAGAAAGAGAGAAATGGTAGATTCTGGTAAATCTGACGAGATGATAAAAATAAGTGGAAAAGTGGATAAATCAAACATTTACAACGGGTTTAGTAGTAATATTTTGTTCTTTATTCAAGGAAAAACTTCTTCAGACTAAGAAAATAATCATAGTCTGAAGAAGTTCTTCCTTGAATAAAAAACGAAATTTTAATACTAAACCTGTTGTAAGTATTTGATTTATCCACTTTTCCGCATATTTTTATTATATATATATATATATATATATATATATATATATATATATATATATATATATATATATATAAGAATAGAATTCATTTGCAGACCAATTCCTTTTAGAATATCTACTTTTCTCTCGTTGCACCAATAACAAATTATATATATATATATATATATATATATATATATATATATATATATATGTATATATATATATATATATATATATATATATATATATATATATATATATAATTTGTTGCTGGTCCAACGAGAGAAAAGTAGATATTCTAAAATGAATTGGTCTAAAATGAATACTATTCTTTTTAATATATATATATATATATATATATATATATATATATATATATATATATATATATATATGCCGCCCACACGATTAGATGGTTATCGCTGAACTAATATTACGTATTTGTTGCTGCTGCTGCTTTCCGCTCGTTTGCTCAGCAATAACTCTAAAATCCAGAAAGGCTTTTAAATGTTCTCTTACACGGCTGGCAGATAAATTGGTTTTGGATATTTGTCGGTTCCGTGTTTTCAACATAAATATCGTGTATTTTTCTTTGCCTGCTGACACAAGACTTGTTCTTACGACTCTCAATAACACAATGGACAAACCAGATCTGCCTGTTAAGGTTAACGTTCGTATTCTAACCAAAGGTCTCTGCATATGACCCCTTATGTGACTTTTAAACCGTTCATCCAGTAATAATGCAGTGTCACATTCATGACAAAAAATCCCACTGAGTCACAGCTGAGGCAATACAAAACCTCTTTCCAAATAAACGTTTTACTTTAGCTTGATTTATACATTCTTCAGCATAGAGAGGAAGTCCAGAATATATATACATATATAGTAGAGTGAATAAAAAGTTTTCGTTAACCGAGTCGGCTGGAGCTGTAGAATACACCAACTGCATCTCTGAGGAAAGGTAAGAAATCCACCCCACCCAACAAGTGTCCTGGATATGACACTAAACTATCTGATCGTGAGACACCTGTCCAAGAGCTTTGGGAAATGTGGAGTACTCCTTCGTTGCCATTGCTCCCAGGTCCATTCTGACCCGGAGTGGTGGCATCTGATAGGGTCCTATCTATGGGTCAAATCGAACTGACATTTGAACTGTGGGCAAACAAATGACTGATATTAAATTGTGACTGTTACATAGCAATACTTGAAACATTTTAACTTTGTGCAAACAAATAATTAATAGTAAATAAACTTATTCGTATTTGAAAGAAATACTTGAAACCATTTAACTGTGTGCAAAAAATGTGTTTACAAATCATTTATTTAATATGATGTATAAACAGGAATTCGCTTAAAATAACCTTCAATTGTTAATATTCCATAAAACCGAACCAAACTAAAAAAAATAAAACGTTTTGGAATAATTCGATACGTACTAATTTGCGGCACATATATCACATGACCGAAGAAGTTCAGGATGTGGTGGGTACTCACCGCGGTTGGTAGTATCGTGGTAATTCATGCGATGACACGTTGTGCATCGCTTCAATCCGTGTTGGATTTGAAACCTGAACGGGTGATCGTCTAACGCAGTCTTATTCAGAAACGTATGCTTTACCCTATTTACTGACCCCTCTGCTCGGGCAGGATATGACACAAGGTCAATTTTTTAAGCGGGGTTTAACAGGTTTCAATTCAGAGTTTTCCTTCTCCTAGACTAGTTGCCCCACCAAGGCTGAAGAAACCAGTCTGTCCTACTATTTACCCATAGCTGGAGGGAGAATAATTGGATTCATACCTTTCCCAAGGGTATTAGTGCTATGTGAAATGCAATCAGTCTCGTCCAGGATATGAACTCGTGTCGCCGTGTCGATTTCCTACGGCGATAACCATTACACCACAGGCACCTCCATTAACGTATGCTTTATGAGTTCGAAATGGGCCATAACGCTGCGTAATCAACCAAAAACATTAGTTGCGTGAAAGATGAACGTGCAATGGACCACATTACAGTAACCAGATGGTTCAAGAAATTTCGCTCGAGTTGCAAGGATCTTAACGATCAGGCAAGGTAGCTATGGTTTAAAGTGTGGATTCCGAGGCCGTGCTCGAAAGCATAGAGGCAAATCTGGTGAATGGCCCTCGGAGAGTATCAGGAAATTAGGACATCACACATGATGGTTCGTCACCTTTCCGACTTCAGCAAAAGCATATTTCTTCTCGTTAGCAAAATATGGCAAAACATTTTACTCACTTAATTATATATGGGATAGTCTCCGTAGCGTGGTGGCTAACGTTTTAGACTGTGACATTTAAGCAATCTCGTCCAGAAGACCAGATCTTATAATAATCAACAAAGAAAGAGAATTTTCAAAATTGTCGACTTTGCTGTCCCGGCTGACCATAGAATAAAACTGAAAGAATGTGAAAAGAAGGATAAGTACCTCGACCTTGCTAGAGAATTGAAAAAGCTGTGGAACATGAAAGTGACGATTGTACCAATTGTGATTGGTGCTTTTGGCACAGTAACCTAAGGATTATTAAAGGGCCTGGAGGACTTGGAAGTTGGTGGACGAGTGGAGACCATCCAAACGACAAAATTACAGTAAAAGAGCTTTTTAAACAAAAGTGGGAGTAGAGGATTGAACAAAAAACGAAAATAGGCTTTTCAACTGCTCTTGCTTCGGCCAATAAGAAGGACCCTACAACGACAATAAGAAAGCAAGCTAATGAATTGAAAGTCCATGAGAAAACTATGAGGACAGTAATCAAACAAGATTTAAGCCCAGAGATTAACCCTCTTGATTACGCTATATGGGGCATTTTAGAAAACAAAACAAATGCAACTTCCCATCCAAATATTGGATCGCTTAAGACTGCTATTGGGGGGGGGGTGAAATAAAATGTCCGAAGAATTTATTTTGAAGACATGCATATCGTTTCGAAGGCGTGTTGATACAATACGTGAAAAAACTGGAGCCATATTGAGTAAATTTACTATTTTGTGTTTATCTTCTTAATTTGTAGTTTATTTTTTCAAATTAAAATTAACCTTTTATGATAGAGTCGTTTATTATTGTACTAGAATATTCCTAATTTTGTTGCTGCGCCATATATATATATATATATATGTGTGTGTGTGTGTGTGTGTGTGTGTGTGTGTGAGTTTGAACAGGATTTCCTATAAGAAAATCCCTAAGAAACCTTTATAAAAAGTCTATTTTCTTCAAAACCAAATATATCTGAAAGATATCATTTCTAAGGAAACATTATAGAATTAGAATATACATCATTAGATATTATTGATTACCAAATTCTACAAGAGAAACCTGGAACACTTTAGCCTAACATTGATCATAAAAGTTCAATTCGTCCAGAAAACCTTTTGTCTCTACAGTTATCAGAAAGGTCTTAATCGAACAGAAAGCAAACAAAATTGGTATCCTAAGGCAGGGATATCTAAATTAATCCAAGATAATTTTTTAAAGATTTAATTCATCCAGAAAACAATTTGTTTCAAAACTATAAATATACTTAATTTGTTATTAAATGTCCTTTGGTCTGGCTTAAAAGTAGAAGAACAAAAAAATTGAGAGGATCGAAGTCACAATTATTTGAGCTATAAGCTTGCTAGCCATCGTTCTATGGAGGTTGTCCGTTTGGAAACACACTTTTCTATATTCCTGTCTATATTTGAATGTTATTCCAAATTTCTGAATGTAATTCCTAAAATTTGAATTTTAAATGCTTGATAAGCCGAGCTCAGTATGGCACAGATTCCTCTCTCTCTCTCTCTCTCTCTCTCTCTCTCTCTCTCTCTCTCTCTCTCTCTGTGTGTGTGTGTGTGTAAATGTATGTAAGATCTTGCAGGTGAGCCAATACTAGGACACCCTTGTGTTGGAGTCCATAAGAGAACGTCACTTATGAGTTCGTCTTTACTTCTCCAGCTGAGCCCAGCATGTTTTGTTAGTCTTGATAAAATGGTTTGTGTGATGGGAGCCAAGTGGCCGCACAGCTGTTGTTCTGTGGGGATGTTGCTTCCAGAATTTGTTCTAAACAACGCGTACCATTTTTGTGTTGTTCCCATTTAGCAATTTTTCCAAGCGTCTAAGTAGTGCATTCATACAGTAATCCGAACACAAGCCACTGCTTAGAAAAAAATCCAGTTTTACACAGCACAATTTAGAAGTATGTTCAACCAACTAATAAAGAGTGTTTGACTAATAATAATACCCGGTCGACCACTGAGGGAAAATCAAAGAAAATGGAAAAAAAAACAAATACTTAGATCTTGCCAAATATCTAAAACAGCTATGGAACATGAAGGTTCCGGTGATGACTATTGTAATTGGTGCTCTTGGAACCACCCCTAAAGACTTAGTAAGAGGGACGGAAGAGTTGTAATTAAGGGGACGAGCTGAGAACATCCAAACTACAGCATGGTTGAGGTTGGTCAGAAAAGTCCTGGAGACCCGAAGAGATTTGCAGTCACTCAGACTCCAGTGAAAGACTACTAGCTAACAGTGGAGTGAAATATTCGCAAAAAGTGAAATAATGATAAGAAGAGAGTTTTCAAAATTGTCGACTTTGCTGTCCCGGCGGACCTCAGAATAAAACTGAAAGAATGTGAAAAGAAGGATAAGTACCTCGACCTTGCTAGAGAATTGAAAAAGCTGTGGAACATGAAAGTGACGATTGTACCAATTATGATTGGTGCTTTTGGCACAATAACTAAAGGATTATTAAAAGGCCTGGAAGACTTGGAAGTTGGCGGGCGGGTAGAGACTATCCAATTGACAGCATTGCTGAGAACGGCCAGAATCCTGAGACGAGTCCTGGAGACATGAGGAGACTTGCTGTCACTCAAACTCCAGTGAAAAACCATCAGCTAACACTGACGTGAAAAACTCTAAATAATAATAATAATAAATCTGGGTGCCCAATCCTAACATCAATGGTATATAAAGAAAAGCATGATGAAATAGAGCATTATATTCATTGGAAAATATGTAAACACTATGGGATACTGGATTGTGAAAAATGGTATAAACATCAACTAGAACCAATAACAGAAGCTTAAGGAGCTTATATTCCCTGGATCTTTGCTACAGTTAGTAAATAGACACGAGAAGCTAAAGAAAAAAATATTCAAAAAGTAAAGAAAGCAATAAATTTTTAAAACAACTAGATCTAATTATGAAAAGAAAATAGGCATAAAAGATTAAACAATAAAGGGAACAAAAACATAAAGAAAGCAGCTATAAAAGCAGAAAGACTAAATCAATTTTAAAACGCCGGGGAATAAAAAAAAACATATATAAACGATACATACAAAGAATTAGAAATGCCGATATACATATAGTAAAAACTAAACGATGATTGAAAAGTGCTAAACTGAAGTTAGAGACCGAGGGGTTAATAATGGCAGCATCGGACCAGAGATAAGTTTATGTATATATATATATATATATATAGTAAGTTGGCGACCGTAGTTGAGGGCGACCACAAGGCTCCCTTTTTAATAGCTACTATACCGAGGTGTAGGGGAGGGTGCTACTCCTTTCCCTGGATTGCTCCACTTTTCCCTTGATACATACCTTATATTGCTGAGTATTAAGCAAGGAGGTATCAAGTACCATTTTTAAAGTCTTTGGTTTGACTTGACCTGGGATTGAACCCCGGATATATATATATATATATATATATATATATATATATATATATATATATTGGTGAATCTTGCCCGTGCGGAGGGGTTGGTAAATGCATATATATTGGTTAAGGAAATTAATACATTATTTTGATGTCTAAGAGTTAAATATAGGTGGGGGAAATGCAAAGTATGTTATTAAGTTAGTTTGGAAAGTGATCATTTGCATGCTTCCGATGCCATTTTAAACAGTGTTTAGTTAAGGTTAAAGTAGAAATGGCAAAGAAAATTTCCTCAAGGGAAGCACAAAAGAAAAAAATCAAATAACAGACTTAACTTCTCATTACATGCATAAAATTTCAACTCAACAGGTAAATATTTTCATAGCAAATATTAGCTTTAGAGAATATTTTAATATTGTCTTTTATATATTTAGAAGATTGAAGAAAATAGTCATTTTTTAAATCAAAATTTCATTAATCTTATATCACATTAATAACCTCTATTGTAATAATCCAATTTAGGTGTATTTGTATGTTACCATTATATAAAGACTCTTCCAAGTGAGATGTTTATTAACACAATAGCCTTAAAAGCTATCTTGGAAATATCATTTAAAAAACGTATCAAGCCTAATATGTACATAGTGCGAAAATAAAAACTAAATCAATTGGCTGCTTAGTGAACAGTTGTTACATTGCCACAATTAACGCCATGTGCGAAATAGACATATAATGTTCATAACGATAGAACATATAAAGAACATAGGAATCTCGAAATTCGAAAACACATAACGACTTCTTGTTCAGGTACGAAACCTTTTTATTAACTTTGAGTTAAAGGTTTCGACATAAGGAGGAGAGACATAATCTTCTATGCTGTCTTATTCATTTGCTCCCCTCCCCCATCTCGAGCGGCCCCCATAGGGCGCAAGTTCGCCTCGCGTCTGCGAGCCCCAAAAGTCGAACTTCCTCGTTTGGCGTCTAGTACTCAACTCTTTCACTTTCTTTCAATTCTCCACAAACCTCTGCGTGCTTCCGCTGCGTGACGTCACTCGCACTCCGTCACCCGTTTCGTCTCGGACCATTGTGACATCTGAGTGACACCTCCATCCGCCAGCGCGTGCCTGCGTTAACACCTGCCTCAATGTTGCACCTAACTAACCCATGTGCTGAGCCGAAAGGTTCTCAGCCTAACTAAACTCAAAGGCATGAACCGAAATCCCTTGGCCATTACGTTATACAGTTGCTCAATCCTAACACCGATAGAATATAAAGACCGACATGATAAAATTGAATATTATATTCATTGGAAAATATACAAATACCACGGAATAATGAAATATGAGAAATGATTTAAACACTAACCAAAACCAGCAACAGAAGCCAAAAAACGTGTTATTCTCGTGTAGTTTGCTATTCAAATTAAAAGAAAAATAAAAAGCTCTTGACCAGAAATAGTGGATAATGACGATAAAGATAAAACATGCGTTTTGATTGATATGTCAGTGTCAACAGATAACATATCAGTCAAAGAATAAAACAAAACAAGTAAATCTGAAGATCTTGAAACAGAAATTGAGAAAATATGGCATCTCAAAACTACTACCGAGCCAATAATAGTGAGAGCTCTAGATATGATCAAGAAAGGGACGGATAAACACATTAACAAGATACCTGGCAGTTCTAGATTATATGAAATACAATGTTGCACTTGGTAAAAGTGTTCATCTTCTTAGGAGAGTACTATCAATGTGACTGAAAAATATCACCCAAAAGAGGTATCAAAAATATAAATACATAGAATACACTATTTTCCCTTAAGCTAGGTTTTCAGTAAAGACTCTGTGATGGGTTGTAAGAAACTGAAAGTAATACTGATAGTTAGAAAAAAAAAGGAAAACCTGCCGAATGATGGACTTTGCCGTTCCGGCTGACCACAGGATAAAATTCAAGGAAAGTGAAAAAGAAATATATACCTAGACGTTGCTAGAGAATTGAAAAAAATATGGAACATGAAATAAGAGGACGAGTGGAGACCATTAAAACTATATCATTGTTGAGATCAACCAGAATACTAAGAAGAGTCCTGGAGACTTGCTGTCACTCAGATTCCAGTGGAAAACCATCCACTAACGCTTATGTGAAATACTCGAAAAGGAGTAAATAATAATAATAATAATAATAATAATAATAAAAGACCAGACCTTATAATAATCAACAAAAGAAAAGAGAACTTGCAAAATTGTTGACTTTGCTGTCCCGATTGACCACAGAATAAAACTGAAAGAATGTGAAGAGAAGGATAACTACCTCGACCTTGCTAGAGAATAAAAAAAAACTATGGAACATGCAGGTGACAATTATACCAATTGTAATTAGTGCGTTTGGAACAGTAACTAAAGGATTACAAAAGGGACTGGAGGACTTGGAAGTTGGCGGACGAGTGCAGACCATCCAAACTACTACATTATTGAGAACGGCCAGAATACTGAGAAGTGTCCTGGAGACTTGAGGAGATTTGAGGAGACTTACTGTCACTCAAATTCCAGTGAAAGACCATCAGCTAACGCTGATGTGAAAAACTCTAATGAGTAAATAATAATAATACGCAGAAGAATGGCAAGTGTAGTTTAGGTGGAGACAGAGATGATACAGTTAATCACATAATACACGAATGCAGCAAACTGATAAAAAAAAGCATACAAGACCAGACCCAAGTTGAAAAGACTATTCTCTAGAAATTGTGTAAGAAGGTTGAATCTCTGTTGCACTCGTGGCAAACGTGCTGGACTGAGGCATTTTGGTAAGCAAGTTCGAACTCAAGTAGTGCTATTATGTTCACTTTCAGACTAACATACTTAAAAAGGTATAAACCCTTTTATCATATTTACCCAACCCCTCCACTCAGGCAGGATATGACTCAAGGTCAATTTTTTAAGCGGAGTTTAACAGGTTTGAATTCAAAGTTTTCCTTCTCCTAGACTAGTTGCCTCACCAAAGCTGAAGAACCTAGTCTGCCCTACTATTTACCCATAGCTGAAGGGAGAATAATTGGATTCATACCTTTCCCAAGGGTATTAGTGCTATGTGAAATGCAATCAGTCCAGGATTTGAACTCGTGTCGCCGTGTCCAATTCCTGCGATGATAACCAAATAAGAAAATGAAACTCATTAAATTCTCAGTGATTTTGAGATGCAGAAAAGCTGTGGAATATGAAGGTGACCATGATACCAATTGTAGTTGGCATGATTGGAACAATCCCCAAAGGCTTGGAAAACATACAAATATACAAACCTGTATATATACACACATACGCTCACACACCTATATTTATGCACAGGAGGCTACAAATTTACAAAGTCAGAGGAAAAGATGAACCATCTCATGAATATTGATGAGATTAAGATATTTGCCAAGAATGAAAAAGAGCTAAAAAAAAAAAGCACTACAAACTATTGCACTTCACAGCCAAGATATCAGTGTGGAATTTGGAATTTGAAAATATGCCTTGCTTATGATGAAAATAAGGAAAAAGAGAAACAAGAGAAGGAATAGAACAGTCCAATCAGGAAAAAATCAGAACACTAAGAGATAAAGAAATTTACAAATACCTGGAAATATTAGAAGGCAGACACCATCAAGCTGACAGAGATAAAAGAAAAAGAAAAGTATACCTCAGAAGATCCTGAAAATTTCTCGAAACCAAAACTGTGCAGAAGAAATCACATCAAAGGAATAAATACCTGGACACGAAGCATATACAAAATAGAAATTAAGACTAATAACAACAGCAGAAATAACTTAAGGACAAACAGTAAAATAACAAAATCTAGGAAACAAGAATGGGAAGAAAAACAACTGTATGGATATTTCATGCGACAAACTAAGGAAATTTAAAATGAGATTACTTGGATCAAGAGAAACTTTCTTTCAATCGCTGCCCCAAAAATAGTGCTATAAGAACCAATTACATCACGGCAAAAATATAGCAAGTGTAGGTTATACAAATAGATCACTTCATCCTGGCCACGAAAGAACTTGAAATCTAAAGAACTTTACTGTTCCAGCGGACAATAAAGCGAAAATAAAAGACAGCGGAACGATAAACAAATTCATGGATCTTATCAGAGAGCGAAAAAATCTGTAGGTGACAGTTATACCAATTGTAGTTGGAGCATTTGGAACGGTTTCCAAGAGCCGTGAAAAGAGACTGAAGGGACTGAAAATATATGTAAGAATCGAAAAAATCCTGAATACAACACTGTTAAAATAAGCAAGAATACTGAGAAGAGCCCCGGAGACCCGAAAAAACTTCCGAAAAAAAAAAAAACAACCCGTAAAAACTAGTGTGAAAAACTTAGAGAGAGTGAACATAATAATAATAATAATAATAATAATAATAATAATAATAATAATAATAATAATAATAATAATATAAACGGATCAGCTAATCTTGGCCAGACGACCAGACTTTGTAATAATAAAAAAAAGTGAACTTGCCGAATAATGGACTTTGCTGTCCAGGCAGATCACAGAGTAAAATCGAAAGAATGCGAAAAGACTCCCTGGAGAATGAAAAAAACTATGGAACATGAAAGTGACGTGATACTAATTGTAACTGGTGCTCTTGGTACAGTCACCAAAGGACTGGTACAACGACTGGAGGTCTTGGAAATGAAAGGACGAGTGGAGACCATCCAAACTACAGAATTATTGAGATCTACTGAGAAGAGTCCGAGAGACATGAGGAAACTTGCTGTCACTCAGACTCTAGAGAAAGGAGTAATAATAATAATAATAATATAGAAACTGAAACTCTATTAGTAGCAACGAAAATAACGGCATAATAACTGTTTATGTAAAAGCTAAAATCGATGACATCAAGCACGGGCAATGTAGGGAGAGGGGGGAAGAATGGGAAAGATGAAATAGTTAATCCCATAATAATTAAATGCACCAATCTAGCACAAAAGGCGTGCAGGGGCGGGCATGATTGGGTACAAAAAGTGATTGACAAGAAACAGTGCAAGAGACTGAAGTTAAAATTGCCTTTAGAATGTGACAGTTTTGTACAGATCACATAAAATATTTTCACCATTTCGACGTAAGAATGACGTCTTAATGAGATCAAAAAACTTTCAAACAGCCGAAAAAGTGTGCGTGCGTCCGTCCATGTGCGCGTGTGTGTGTGTGTTTGAAGGTAATTGCGTGAATAAGTTACGACACTGCGTATTAAATCTGACCTTATGGTTTTACATAAATATCTACTTTTCAAAGAAACACAGTGAAATAGACAGAGCGATCGATAGCTAGATTTACTCTAATATACAGCTTCAATCGTCATTTTCATAAGTTATACAATCACTGCAACCACTTGTTATGCAATCACTATTATGCAATACAATTTATACAATTATACAATACAATTAGCTTTCATTGAATCACTCCACTTAAACAAGCACTGCAATAATATACACACTGCACTTGCACACTTACCGCCCTCGTACAGTCAATGCACTCGTGCAATCATTGCACTCATATAATCTCTGCACTTGTATGATCACTTATTATCTTATGGCGCACACAGCTTCACTCTCAACTTCAAACGCATATCCGTTAATGTGAAACTTCCAGATCTTGTTTAACGAAACAAATATTCATATCATAATTTTCCATATGCAATTAACATTAATTAAGTGCATAAAACAACGTATGCCTACGAACGTAAGTGCTCATATTCAGTGAAAAAATTTTCGGATAATTTTCCTCTTTAGATGGGCCCTCTGACAGCCAAACAGTACATCCTATCAAGTTCATGGACTCACATTTCCTGCCAACATTGCTCAGCTACTCTTTCATTTTAGGCAATCCAAAATCACGATTTTTTCTGATTTTTGCCTATTTTGGATATGGTCCTCAAAATGTGCAACTTTTTTAAATTTGACTTCTATAACTTCTGAGATACTACTTTTAGAAATTCCATTGAGAGTTGACCTCTATAAAATCAATTCATCCTTTAAAATTGATGCGTGAGTTCAACAAGCCCAGAGAAGGATGGCCCATGGTCTTCAAGTTAAGCTTCGCCATTTTTACCATTTTAAATTGTGCATCTTAAAAAAATGCCCAACAGCAATTTTTTCAGGAAAAGAAAAATAAAGATGAAAACAATTTTCCGGGATTTTTGGAAATTTCAAATGATTCGTTTCACCACTAATGAGTTTTTTCCCTGAAGGGGTGGGGTAAAACTGACTTTAAAATGTGTCGGTTTTCGAAAGAAAGAAAGAAAGAAAGAAAGAAAGATATTTTTTGTTGTAATCATAAAAGAAAGAAAGAAAGAAAGAAAGACTTCTGACGTTTTTATGGTAATCTTTAAAGAAAGACAAAATGAAAATGAGAAAGAAAAAAGAAAGAAATAAAGATGAGACCTCTGACGTTTTTGTTGTAATCTTTGAAGAAAGAAAGAAAGAAAGAAAGAAAGAAAGAAAGAAAGAAAGGGCAAATTTTGTGATTTGTGGCTTGCCACATCGAAAGAGGAACAAAAAGAAAGCTAACAAGTTGTCTGGAAAGCAGGCTGACGTCACACAAGAACTGTTTCTTCAGTTTTTGAGTTTGTCTGCGTGACAACGTATCTTTTGAATTGACAGCAACAAGGAAGAGAAAGAAAAAAAGTGAGAGAGTCTCCATTAATTAACGACACAAACAATTTGATTTTTCAGATAATTCTAAGTTTGCTACATGAAAGTTGTGTTTTTTTATTACAATAACATACGAGATATTTTTCATTTATTGATTTATTCTTTTTAGATTCTGAAATCTTTTTAATTTGGATGATAAAAAAGATAATTTATATAAAATTCAACGGTCATTATTGACGGGCGTATTTTAGTTAACAATAACGTTCAACAGGCTATTTTAGCCTGTTCTACTCAATACTTTTGTAATCTTTTGACATATTACACTAAACATGCTTTGTTTTATTTCCACAACAGTTTGTCCTGTTGTCACAGATTGTATGGACTGCATTTAACTTGTACTGTTTTTTTTTCAAGGTAGCCCTCTCAGGTATTTATACATCGATTTAATTAAGAATAGCTTTAAAATTCCATACGATGTTTTGTTCGTTTCGTTTGTGCGCTCTTCACATTTTCCGCTTGCTTCTGAGTAGCATACATATATATATATATATATATATATATATATATATATATATATATATATATATATATATATATATATATATGTGTGTGTGTGTGTGCGCGCGCGTGTGTGTAATGTAAAAAAAAAAAGAAAAATCAACGGACAGATACTGTGCCATTAATAAATTTATTTCGACGAGTCGTGTTTTTAGCCATCTGAAGAGGTGAGACGAAATAAATTTATAATGATTCAGTAATTGTCCGTTGAGTTTTCTTTCATTGATATTTCTGATATATTCGCTCTGTATGTGAGTGTTTTTATATATATTCTGATAGATTTATATATCAATAGCCATACATCAACCACTCCTGTAGAATTATATGAAATTCTTTATATATTATATATATGTATAATTCAAAACACATAGTCACTTGACATTAACCTGATATATAGAGCTGAGGCTGTAGAATACACCAACTGCAAATCTGCAAAGGGGTAAGACCCTGCCAATGAGTATCCTGGATATGACACTAAACAATTTGATGGTGGGGTTCCAGTGATGCTCAAGCATTGGGGAATGCGGAGCACCCCTTCATTGCCATTGCCCCCAGGTCCACTCTGGCCCGGCATGGTAACACCTGATAGGGCTCCACCTACGAGTTAAATAGAACTAACTGAATACTTATGCTAAACTGAATTGTTTGAATTAGAACTGTTTGAATAAACTTAATAACTTGAAATAGAAATGTTTTTGACAATTAAACCGTACTTACATTTAAACTGCGCGTTTATGCTAAACTGAATAGTTTGAAATGGAACTTTTTTGACACTGAAACTGTATTTACACTAAGCCAAATTGTTTAATATAGAACTGTTTTGACATCTAACTGTGTGTAAACAAAATCTGTACTTATACTAAACTGAATTAGCAGAACTAGAACTGTTTGAATAAACTGAATAGCTTGAAATAAAAATGTTTTTGACAATTGAACTGTGTACTTGTGCTAAACTGAATTGTTTGAAATGGAAATATTTACATAAAAATGGATTTGGCGTTAAATAACCTTCAAATGTTGATATGCCATAAAACCCAACCAACCAACCAAAGTATATATATATATATATGGAAGGGTAAAGTTTGTAAAAAAATCCAACTGCATTAGAAAAGAAAGAAAATACGAAAAATGAAATTGACATGTTTAGTTAAAAATCAATTCTATTCTCCAAAATCGAAATCTAAACGTGATAAAGAGAAGACAAGCGTGTCACCAAAGGCCAAAATTTAAACGATACAATATAGCAGGAGTACTTTTTCCTCTGCTTTTCTATACCAAAGTTAACATTATTATATCAAAGGCATTAGATTTAGAGCATTGAATGCAGGTAGTCTTATATATGGATAAAGCTGAGGCTAAAAGTACTTGGGAAAAGTATGGCGCCTTCTTGAATTCATTGAATCCAGCAATCAAACGACTTATACGAAGAGTTGAACAAATCAAAGATTGAATTTGCAGACACGATGTGTTTGTTATATACAGTCAAACACACACACACGCAGTATATATATATATATATATATATAGATGCTGAATCAAAAGTTTTCATCCTGTTTTATTATTCTATTTTATACTTGAAATATGTTGCGATATTGCCCTGCATTTTCGTTCAGTGAGCACTATAACAATTTTATGGATCAAAAACATTTTTAGCGTTAATTATATATATATATATATATATATATATTGCATGCACACACAGACACAGACATGCACACACACACACACACACACACACATATATATATATATATATATATATATATATATATATATATATATATATATATATATATATATATATATCATATGTTACGTACAGAATATTAGAATAGCTTTAATTTGGGCATACATTGTGAGTTCTGAACTCACAATATATCTTCTACTTAAAACTATTAAAAAAGAATATATATATATATATATATATATGGGGGTTGCAACAAAGATTGTTGCATATATATATATATATATATATATATATATATATATATATTAAAAAAGAATATATATATATATATATATATATATATATATATATATATATATATATGGCGGGGTGTTGCAACAAAGATTGTATTCTGGCATTGAAGTGGCTTGGTTCTATTTGTAACCAGGATGTTTGCATTTAAATCTATGAAGAGCCACACATATCTTGGCAAATCCTTTTCCTTTACAAATAGATTGTAGTATTGCGAATCACATGCGTAATTGCTTTTGAAATAAATATAAATTAAGTATATAGATCCATACATTGTTATCTAGGTTTTAGACATTTTAGATAGTTTTACGACTTTGGCAAGTTTTATATTTCCAATCCCATCTTGAAATCTTATTATTGTACTTGCTACTTACAAATTAAATATACACACTTTATAATCATTATAATCATAACAGCAGCAGCAGCAGCTGGTTTTATCCCATTCCAATTCACTAAAGATATTACGTTAACCTTTTACATAGAAACCATAACATGTTGCCAAGATGTTTGGATTCAGAGTTGTCTTTCACCTAGATTGGCTGTCCTACTAAGGCTAAAAAGCCCTACTATTTTACCCATTGTTAGAAGGCGAAGAGAAAAGATGGATTCACGCTTTCCCCAAGAGCAAAGTGAACGTTAACAGTATTTGTCGCAATTTGAATATATATATATATACGAAATTATTTCTAGTAAAATACTGCAATAGAAATATATATATGGAAAATAAGTACATATATATACTTATTTTGCTGCACTCATGGGCTTCTCGACCAGAAATAAGTTCATATATATATATATATATATATATATATATATATATATATATATATGTGTGTGTGTGTGTGTGTGTGTGTGTGTGTGTGTGTGTGGCTTTCTCTATCGCAAAATGTCAATATATTCAGATAGATAGATAGATAGATACGGCGTCTTTCTATTTGTATGGAGTTTACGTAAAATTGTCACGCCAAAACAACTACTTCTTCCCGCCTAAAACCTTATTTACGTAATCCCTCCGCCAAGGACAAGTGGAACATAGATACAGATTTTTCAACGGAGGTTATCCCATTTGAAGGCAGGACTAAAAATTTTTTTTCTCTATTGGCACTCTTCCCTCTGGCTGATACCAAATGCATCAAATAATGGAATTGACTCTGGCTCTTTTAGACAAGGAGTTGGTGATGTTTTGGCGAGGAGGCTCCTGAAGCCGCCATATATACAGAATCCAAAGTTTGAGCTTCGATCGGCTTTTACTGAACCCCTCCGCCACGATCAGGATGTCACATGAAGTCAAATTTTTAGTCAGAGGCTTAACTGATAGCATTGCTAATAGGGAATGAATATTAACTTTTTCTCTTTTATGAGAAGCGTAGGTGCTTCCTGGGATGGACGAAGTCTGAAACTAAGTTGTTTTATTGTAAAGGCTGGAATCAAAGTTTACAGTATTTACTGCCCCCTTCTACCGCGAGCAGAATGTGAAAAAAAGTCAATTTTTAGACTAGGGCCTTGTCGAACACAAATCTCTTACTTTCGGAAATTCTCATGCGGCAGGCAATGAACCTGACTCTTTCAGACGAGGGAGCAAGTGCTGGCTGGAAAGACGACTCCCTGAAGCCAAGCTCTTCAATTTACAGATTGAACCCTGTTCCAAAGTAGCTAAATATGTAACTTGTCAAAGGTAGCGATTTTTTCTCATCGGATTACCTATATTTTGAGTTTGAAATCGCTTATTTAAAAAACAGGTTACTGGAAAAACATCATTAAAAATGATTATGTTGTGTGATCAATTTTCAAGCTTTCTTTACCTTTTTCTTTTTGATCTTTTTTTAATAATCAAACGTTTTGTTAATAGCTTTTATGAATATTTCTCGGTTTCGGTCATGTTAGGGTGAGTTAAAAGTTTTGCAAAATCTTACTAACGTGAGGAGAAAATTGGTAGCTCCGATTGCTTTTGCTGAGATCATTAAGGTAACGAATCACTCGGAAGATACCGAGTTCGCGTGATACTGCCTGAGTACCACTCGCTGGTTTATCTATATGGCTTAGAGCATAGCCACGCAATCCACGGTTTTAGGCTAACCTGACCTTACCTGATAGTTGAAGTTCTTACCGCCTATGAAAAGTTTTTTCGACTATTTAGTTACTGTTCTCAAATTAACTGAGTCTTCACTTTTCGTACAACAAATTAAGATAGATAGATAGATAGATGGGAAGACTCAAGATAGATAGATAGATAGATGTGAA
Source organism: Sepioteuthis lessoniana (assembly GCA_963585895.1). NCBI lineage: Eukaryota > Metazoa > Mollusca > Cephalopoda > Myopsida > Loliginidae > Sepioteuthis > Sepioteuthis lessoniana. Next base: position 67,205,937 of record OY757919.1, read on the forward strand.
GACTCAAGATAGATAGATAGATAGATGTGAAGATTCAGATAGATAGATAGATAGATAGATGTGAAGACTCAAGAGAGATAGATTGATAGATAGATAGTTGTGAAGACTCAAGATAGATAGATAGATAGATGTGAAGACTCAAGATAGATAGATAGATAGATGTGAAGACTCAAGATAGATAGATAGATAGATGTGAAGACTCAAGATAGATAGATAGATAGATGTGAAGACTCAAGATAGATAGTAAGATAGATAGATGTGAAGATTCAGATAGATAGATAGATAGATAGATAGATAGATAGATAGATATCAAATTAAATATGATTTCTTATCTATGGGGTAATGATAAAGTTTGAACTCATAAAGCATAAGTCACCGAATTAGACTACGTTTCACTTTTATCTGTGTGGCTTTCAAATCACACACGGAATGAAGTAATGCACAACATATAAGCGTACCAACTACCACAATACTACCAAGCAAAGCGGATATTTTTCATTGCTTGAACTTCTTCAGTCACGTGATGTACATGCCACAAAGTAGCACTTACCAAATATTGCAAATCTTTTAACTCGCCCAATCTTGACCTTTGCAAAAAGCAACACCATAAGCATATTTTTTAATATATATAAACACCCACCGACGAAAATCTAAATTTTCTTTTAAAAAATTATGAATATATTTTAGCTACAAAAATGATCTACTTTTTTTCACAAAACTGAATCTTCAGTTTTTACATTAATTTTTTTTTTTATTATAAGGTTCTATTTGATTTATTTTTGATTCTTATATGTGGTGTTAATAATTACCGATTTTATTCCGCCCAGTGGCCTACAGCTGGAGAATACCCCGACTGCATCTCTGCAGACGTGTAAGATACCCTCCTCAAAGAGTGCCCTGAATATGACACTAAACTATCTGATGGTGTGATTCTAGTGCTGGAACTTTGGGAAATGTGTAGTACTCCTTCATTGCCATTACTCGTTGGTTCATTTTGACTCGGAGTGGTAGTACTTGTTAAGGCCCCATCGATGGGTCGATTTCAACTATTTAATCATTTACTATACTTGAAAACACTTAACTTTATGCAGATAAAACTACCGGTGTTGGTTAACAATACTTGAAGTATGTGTAAACAAATTAGCTCTAAGTCAGTAAAAAATATAACAAATTATTTGCTTACAAATCATATACATAATATATATGTATAAACAGGAATGATAAGCAATCAAACACCACCAACCAATCAATTTTGCTGGATTACGGCTTTTATATATAAATATATATATATACCCACGATATAGTGGGTAGAGTGTTGGCCCGGCAGACCGGGGTTCAATCCCAGCTTGAGTCATACCAAAGACTCAATAAATGGTACTTTTTTCAAACATACTTCTCCGTTCACAGCACAAATTCTTCTGTTTATTGTTTCTTCTTTTTATTGTAAGGTAATATCTCATTCATTTTTGTCAGGTAAATGTGCTGTTAGTAATACCCTATTTTAAAATTGAAATCGTAATTGACAACGATTTATCTCACCATGTATTCCATGTAATGTCCACGAACAGCTAGTTTGTGTATATATATATATATATATATATATATATATATATATATATATATATATATATATAGTTTTCAGATCAAAATTCAGCTAATAACAAGTAATCGACGAGGAAAAGCCGCAAAATACCAGACACTTGGCTTCTTTTCAAGTCTATAACTTCGCAGTATGCAGTGCCTTCAGGAACTTTCACCTACTTTGGACAAGTATCCTTGGCATTCCAATTCTGTAGGTATCTGAAATTTAGTAGAATCTCCAAACACCCAAGTAGACTGAAAGAGAAAAAAGTGACTGAAAAAGAAAGAAGAAAGCTGAGAGAAAGAAAATTATGTGAGAAAGAGAACAAGAAAAGACGCCTGCAACTAACTATGCACATAGGTGGTACACAGGACAATAAAGAAACAGGTTTTGGTTTAACTTCCTCTCTTCTTTTTTAAAGCACTCAAAATATTCACATGTGCCAAGTGAAAAAAAATATATAACAACAAAAACAACAACAACAACAATAACAACAACAAAAACAATAATAATAATAATAATAATAATGAAACTTTCTTGTTCCTTCCTGATAAAATACCGTATATAACCGCATATATTGTAATATATAATTTTTCGTAAGTTCTCTTCCTGCCCTATATATTTACTACATCCTGCGATGAGCATCGTTGTGGAATAATGGTAGGCAGGTGAAATTGATTCTGAGTAGATGCACCATACTTGCAGCCGTGAGGGAGACGCACTTAGCGTAACGTTTATCGTCGTAAGAAATGGAGTCGGCGCCACGAGTTCAAATATTGGCTGTTTGCCTTTCACTTCGCGCTTATACCTTTTAAAAAGGCATGTGTCCATGAAATGAACATCATTTTACAATGGGATATGCAGAAAGTTACAGGCACGGCAAGACGTTATCGGCTAGCTCAAATTCCATAGCTTCCTTCTTCCCGTCATCTCTCTCTCTCTCTCTCTCTCTTCTCTCTCTCTCTCTCTCTCTCTCTCTGAATCTCTTCTCTCTAACTTTCTTCCTCTCTAACACTTAATTATACACTCTCTCTCTCTCTTGTAAGACCTCCCCAATGAAGCTTCTCTTTCCATCGCTTCCTTCTTCCCACCATTTCTCCCCCCCTCTCTCTATCTATCTATCTCTTTGAATCCTCTTTCTTTCTGCCTCTCTTCCTCTCTTCCGCTTACTTATACAGACAGTCTCTCTTATAAGACTCTTCCATGAAGCTTCTCCTTCAATCCGCATCCTTCTTACCGACATCTCTCTCTCTCTCTCTCTCTCTCTCTCTCTCTCTCTATCTATCTATCTATCTATCTATCTATCTCTTTGAATCCTTTTTGTCTCTGCCTCTCTTCTTCTCTTACACTTACTTATACACACTCTCTCTCTTACAAGATTCCCCCATGAAGTTTCTCCTTTCATCGGCTTCCTTCTTACCGCCATTTCTCTTTCTCTCTCTCTCTCTCTCTCTCTCTCTCTCTCTCTCTCCACCTCTCTCCTTCTCTTACACTCACTTATACACATACTCTCTCTCTCTCTTATCACATGAAACTTCTTCCATCGCTTCCTTCTTATCATTTTCTCTCTTTTTTCTTTCTCTTCTTTTCTCTCTTTTTCTATCTTTCCTTTACTCTCTTATTCTATATTTTCTCACTCTCTCTCTCTCTTCCTCTCTTACACACATCTACTTACTCACACTTTCTCTTATAAGATCCCGATTTCCATTCCTTCCTTCTAAGAGACACTCTCTCTATATATATATATATATATATACCTATTATGTAATTCTGATGGTTTGAAAAAAAAACAGATGATACAATTTGTAAATTGCACAAACTGATATCTGGGGAAAAGCATGCAATAAAAAAAGAAAAGACTAAAAACATTCTCACTGCTTGAAAATTATCAACCAGTACCGCAATGCCTAGTCAAACAAAATACCACCGACAGAATCACCTAAACTGAAACATAAGAGTGTTTAATACAATAAGTAGCAAAATTTGAATACCTAAAGTACCAGAAGTAATCTACCTAGGTTTCATCCACCGAATCATGATGATAATTCATAATTATCCTGATGATCCAGTTGGCTAAACCTAGGTAGATTACTTCAGGCTCTTTAGGTATTCGTATATATATATACATGTATAAGAGTCAACAACAACTGATACATCTTGCTACATGAATTGTATGATATTTGTCAACCAGACAGGAAAAACAAATGATCTGGTTTTTATATAAAAAAAAAGAAAAAAACAGGAAATTTAGGTTAGGAAAATAGGGTGTCTGGTCTTTCCCGGAATTTTTCTAAGTTTTCATTTAAAAAAATAAAGGGTCTGCTAAAATAAATATTATCACAAACAAATATGAGCGATTTCTAAATGTTTTTTTACACATACACACACACACACACACATATATATATATATATATATATATATATATATTATATCCGTTCTATGCTTAATTTCCAATGGTTAGCGAGTTTCATCCTTACTAGGTACTAAAGAGTTGCGGCTTCATGCCAAATCTATGGATGGCCTAATTTTTAAAGAGGACGCTTGTCGTGGTGTAGTGGTTAGAGAGCTAGACGAGCGAACCGTTGTGAATCCCCGTCGCACTGACTACTTCATACTTCTGACCTTGTTTTTACTATGCTTCGGAAATGTCAACAATGTGCGCAGTATTTTATTTGAAGACGTTCTGTCAAAGTTGACAATAGCCGGACAGCAATTTCTGCTTGGGTGATATTCATGGGAGAATGGTTTGTCAAGAGCATAAACAACTCAGCTCACACTAGAACTCTCTTAATACCATTCTTCGAGCTGATAGCTGTCACGTTATCCCGGACTGTAGCTATCAATTGCTATATTTATATATACATCAATAAGTCCGTAGCCTGATAATGAAACATACATTTATCTTGCACAATTTTTTCTAAATATTTATCAACATAGTCTCTTTTATTGTTTATATGCCATTAAACAAAGAAACCAAGCCAAACCAAACATCTTTCCTTGTTATGCACTTCATTTGGTGAACATTAATCGCATTAAACAATGAAAATTTCAGTTCAAATTTCAGGTAAGGACTTCTTCATTCATTCTTGTAGATAAGGACTAAACGCAGCCATATTTGTAATTAATTAACTGATATTGGTTGAAAAAGTTTCATTTAATTAGAAAAATTCAAGATGGTATTATGTAATATGAAATGTTCAACATGTATCGAGACAGAAGATATATTGAAGCGAACAAGGAAATAAACATTAATGCCCTTTGCATTTAACACACCCATCCCAGCGAGTTTTCCAATGGTCGAAGCACCTATGAAACCTTTTCTTTCGACATGGCGTGAAGATGCACAATCATATTTCTATGATCTCCTCTTGTTATCAAGTCTTACTCTTGAAACGAATTTGCAGTTTTGAAAGCATGAAAATGTTGCTTAGAGCTACATCTGTTTAGTATGTACTTACCTAACCCATTCGTTACAAGCAGAATGCGACACAAGGACAATTTGTAAGTAGGATATGTTTGATTTGAATTCAGAGTTTTCCTTCCATAAGATTGATTGCCTAAGCAAGGCTAAAAAAACAATCTGTCTTACTGGTTGGGAGAGAAAATAGATATTCATGCCTTTCCCAAGGGCATCTGTGAAAGGCAAACAGCCTCGTCTCGGATTTGAACTCGGATCGCCGATTCTATTCCCTATGATGATAACCGTTACGCTGATTGGTCGACATCGAGGATGCTCCTCTTGCAAATCCTGTGTTTCGTCAAAACTATTGCTGCTCAAAAAGCACTGACAGACACATCCACACGCATACACATACCCACACATATACATATATCCACACATACATACACATACACAAGCACACACACATACACACATACACATATACGTATACACCATACATACACACATACGTACATACACAAACATCCACACACATACACCCACACGCATTTCCGCCCTTGAGTAAGAATAACCATAAAGATTTCTTTGAAAAAATTCATTTTCTTCTCAACCAAAGATATGCAGATTCTTTAAATTATTCTTTTTGACACATTATAAAGTTTCAACGGTGTTTGTAGGCCGTCCCACCAACCGGACGAGTGTGGCACAAGGCCTTTTTAAGGTGGGTCCAGGCGCGGGGCCGTAGCCCAGACGCGCCCGGCATTCCCAAAAATGCCTAGGGCCCCGTCAGCATTCCCCTAAAAAGGGGCGCCTCAGGCGCCAGGCGATTATTATAAACTCTCAGGGGAGGGTTAAAGCCTGGGGGGACGGCCCCCTAAGGCTCGAGGTACATCCAGAAGACGAGACACACCCGACCAGATCTGTGCCGCTGACACAACAGCCGGTCGAAGTGTGTCCCATCAACTGGATTCTGCTGATTGAAATACAATTTCAACTGATGTCATTAAGTATTATGTAGGACCAAATTGTACTGCAATGAAACTATGTAACCGAATATACTAATACATGAAAAAATAAGTATACCACTTATATACATCTACGGAATTTAAGTTTTAGTTAGAGATTTTTAATTGGGTAAATTTTGGTCAAGAATTATATCTAGTTATATTCGTTTTTATTGTATAATGCAGAATGGTGTCATACTCAAGGAACTCCTTTTTTCGGTGTTAAGGAGTTTAACCTTGCAACAGGGAATACAGTCGGCGTATTCTAAGATTCCTCAACAGTGTTCTTTGTATATTGTTACAAGCATTATGAAAATTATCATATGAAAAGTGTAAATATTGCGTTTTAACTCGTAAGCCTGATATTTGGAATGGGAGATGCAGTTTGTTATTGAGTCGAGACGGATCCTTTAACTTTTTCACCGACTCCTCTCGACATCATCGTTTAATTATGTAAGATTCTCAGCTACGTACAGGTCTTCATTTCAAATTTTGATTGGTTTCTTTGTTTAATTGCATATCAACTCTTTTTAGGTTATTTAATGCCAAAGCCATTCTCCTAGAAGAACAGTAGTGGTACTATTTAACCCATAGCTGGGAGGATAAGGGGGTTCATACCTTTCCTAAGGGTATTTGCCCGAAAGTGAACGTAATAGTACGAACTCGCGTACTACGATTCCGCAGCCCATCGCTTTAACCATTACACCACGAGGACACCCCCTCAAATTTTGAGTTTTAAGTTTTAATTTAAAACTGAAAAAGTAACAGATTCTCTCTCAATACGTTTTTATCATTTGTCGTATATCATTAAACACTGATTTTGTTATCTGTCTTAAGTAAACTTTTATAAATTTTTGTAAACATGTAAAATAAAAACAGGCGCCTAACTTGCATGCCTTAGAAAAATTAGCGAGTGAAATTAAACCCACTTCCTATAAGAAATGATTCTTTATTATGAGAAATTCGGTACTGGTATGAGTCTGCACTTGACCTTTTCCCGGTAACAGGGGAAAAAGGCTAGAAGACAAGACTAATCACTATTCGCTATAAAAATGTCACGTTCTTAAACAAGGTTAATATAGCTTGGAGCAAATGTATATTTATAGAAATGCATATTATAGAAATGCATATTATAGAAATGCATATTATAGAAATGCATATTATAGAAATGCATATTATAGAAATGCAGTGATAAAGTTAAGAAGTCGAAAAATTATAATTAGTTTCAGAAAAATTTCGGTAGATAAAAAAAATGGAATTTTCTTATTTAACTTATTTTATTTATTCATAATAAGGATTTACGCCTTTTTAAATTTCTTTCCGTTACAAGTTTGCTTTCAGAAATTCACTATTTCTATAAATCGAGCATAGATAGATAGACAGAGACTGACAGACGGACAAAGACACAGACAGAGAGAGACTGTGAGTTTGGTTTGGTTTGGTTTGGTTTTATGGTATATCAACCGTTGTAGGTTATTCAATTCTTTTTATACATATATATGTATAAAAAGAATTGAATAACCTACAACGGTTGATATTAAAATATATGATTTCTAAACACATTTTGGAGATAATATTTTCCATCGAGCCTGACGTAATTTTTTTACACAATTTAATGTTTTCAAGTATTTCTGTGTCACAAACAATTCGTTTAAACATCAGTCATTTGTTTACACACAGTTCAATGATCAAACAGTTCTATTTCAAACAATTCAGTTACGCATAAATACATAGACTTAAATAACAAACTTCTATTTGACCCTATCAGGGCTTGAAAAAACCTGGGAGTGATAAGAATAAAGGGAAGGTGGCTGTGGTGTAATGGTTATCGTCGTAGGAAATGGACACGGCGACACGAGTTCAAATCCTGGACGAGACTGATTGCATTTCACATAACACTAATACCCTTGGGAAAGGTATGAATCCAATTATTCTCCCTCCTGATATAGGTAAATAGTAGGGCAGACTGTGTTCTTCAGGCTTGAGGCAACTAGACTAGGAGAAAGAAAACTCTGAATTCAAACCTGTTAAACTCCGCTTAAAAATTGACCTTGTGTCATATCCTGCCCGAGCGGAGAGGTTGGTAAATATGAATAAGAATAAAGGAGAACCCTGCATTCCCTAAAGCTCCAGGATTACCATCAAATTGTTTAGTGTCATACCTGGGACACTCTTTGGGGGAGTTTTACTCCTCTGCATAGATGCAGTCGGTGTATTCGACAGCCCCAGTTGACTGGGCCAAAGAATGAGAGAGAAAGAGTGGAGAGAAGATTGGTTTCGTTTGGTTTCTTTGTTTAATATCATATCAATCTTTGTAGGTTCTTTAATGCCAAAGCTATTCTCCTAGAAGAACAATAGTGGTACTATTTAACCCATAGCTGGGAGGATAAGGGGGTTCATACCTTTCCCAAGGGTATTTGTCCGAAATTGAACGTAATAACGCGACTGGGGTACGAACTCGCTCACTACAATTCCGCAGTCCATCGCTTTAACCATTATACTACGAGGACACCCCCGAGGAGAGAAGAGAGATTGGCGTATAGAAAATGAAATTGAAATTACATAAGATAGATCAAAAGTACCGAAACTGAATCTTTCATTTCGTTTTAAAAGTTCAAAAGTTCAAATTTAAATAAAAACATGTGCTTAACTGTATCACTTTTATAATCAAGTGATCAGGTCCAGACGTCTGATGCCAGTTCCCACCACTTTTCGATCAACATTTTTTAAGGAAACTCAGAATTGTGCAAGTTCAGATCCCTCCATTCTCAACAGATTAAGCAGCTCCCTATGACGTTTTCTTGAGAGCGTATGTATCTATGTTTGCGTATATCATTTGATATTTTACGAGATAACACTTGCTATATTTTATGTGAATATAAATCTGCGAAATTTGAAAAATACGAACAGACTAATATATATATATATATATATATATATATATATATATATATATATATATATATATATCCACTTTCCTTGTTAGATAGATAAAGAAGGCGAGGTAGAGAACGAGAGTTTGGCGTGTACAGAATGAATCAGAAATCGTATTAGATAGATAGATAGATAGATAGATAGATAAACTTCATTTAAGTCATTTGACCATGTCACAAGATCAATTTTCTATTACTATCATAATGTGACTTGTCAACGACAAAAAAAATTATTAGATTTTGCCCACCGTATTACAATAGCTAGTTGGGTAATCTTTCAAGACTTTGCTTCTCGTGAATAGGCAATTTGTCAAATGTAGTTTCATTCTGGCCTGGCGAAAATTGATTACTTTCAATGATTGTAAATGCCTCATTGTGTCACACAATGCGTATTTCTTCTTTTAAAATGTTAATGTTATCCAACTTCAGTCGTTTTACTTCCTAATTCTGTGCATGGATATTAGTTTGATTTTTGACATGTTTGACCCTGTCACATAACTTTTGTCAGAAAAAGTTAATCCGAACCTGAATGGAAAATAGTGAATTTCGGATTAGCCACTGTATTAATACGTCTTGACTAATTTTTTACTTACTTAGCTGGCAACCTTCGACAACAGTTGCCGTTTGAACACATCGTTGCCTATCGTACAGATCAAGTACCACTGTGTGGTGAGTTTAGTCCTCACTGGGCGCCCCATACTTTTACTCCTCTTGCCAGCTCTTAGATAGATAGATAGATAGATAGATAGATAGATAGATTTTCTTTGATAGCAAATCAACATTTGTGGATTATCTAATGACAAAGCAATCCTTGCCGAAGGATAGAAGTAGTACAATTTAAAGCATAACTGAGAAGATAAGGAAGATATATATATATATATATATATATATATATATATATATATATATATATAGAGAGAGAGAGAGAGAGATGATTTATTGATTGATTTTAACGGTATGCCCATCAGTTTTACATCAAAAAGTTAAGGAATCGCCTTCACTGTTCGTTCATTTTTACGTTTTTGTCTAGTTGTTTTTAGTGGGGTTTTTTCACATCGAATGCAAATAATTTTTATGCTGATGTATCTGACATCGTAAGCTAACTAGAAAAGTAGACCGACAGATAGGCAGACAGGCAGATTGGCATAAACAGAGTGAAATAAAGATTGAATGAGACCGAGCTAGCTAGCCAGAGAGAGAGAGAGAGAGAGAGGGAGGGGGAGACAGAGATAGAGAGAGACTGCCATAAGTCCCTACTTGTACCTTTGTGCTAAATATAAGCTTTTTTTGTTTTGTTTCGTTTTTGCTTTTTGTCATTTTCTGTTATAGCACGAGAACGCCTAACGTGTTTAGGAAGCTAGGCTTACAGACCTTTGACAGTTACTTTGATTTTCATTGATTGCCCCTACATCTTTTCTTAAATTTACACGTCTTATGATCTCTCGATTTTTAGACCTTTTAAAAGACTGATTGATTTTAATGGCACGTAAACCTTCAAGGATTATTTCACACCTTGTGTATTTGCGTTCATTGTACATTTATAGTTACATTTTTGTGTTGTTTTTTCTTAAGACTCTTCTGCACACAGTTATATGATATCAAGTATTCCCATCTAATACAAATAATTTGCACGCAGTTGTATGGGTACAAGTCACTTATTTGCACTCATTTAGATAATTTCAAGTAACTAATAAGAAAAAGTCTTAGTAAGTAATTATAGCTTCAAGTAATCATACAAATAATTTGCAGTTATATGGCATCAAGTATATCTATTTGCTTGTTTGGGTTTTTTGGCATATCAACCTTTGTGTGTTATTTAATGCCAAAACTATTTTTATACGAATAATCTGTTCTATTTCAAACAATTCTGTTTAACATGAGTTCACAGTATAATTGTCAAAAACATTTCTTTTTCAAGCTATTCAGTTTAGTCAAACAGTTCTGATTCAACCAATTCAGTTTAGTATAAGTATAGATTTTAATTAGACAGAGTTAAATGTCAAAACAGTTTTATATTAAACAATTAAGTTTAGCATAAGTACAGTTTCAACGTCAAAAACAGTTCCATTTCAAACAATTCAATTTAGCATAAGTACGCAGTTTAATTGTCAAAAACATTTTTATTTCAAGCTATTCAGTTTAGCCAAACAGTTCTAACTCAAACAATTCAGTTTATCAAGTATTTCTATTGAATATGAATTATTTGCACACAGTCATGTGGTTTCAAGTATTCCTATCTAATACTAATAATCATATGGTTTCCAGTAATTATTTCTATTTGATTAAAGTCATTGATTTGCACACAGTTATATGATTTCGAGTAACTAATAATAATCCTAAGTTAACAATTATAGTTTCAAGTAACTATTCTTAATACAAATAATATACACTTGCATGGCATCAAGTATTACTTTTAAATAGAAATCATTTTTAAATAGATCTATTTGACCGATAGATGGGACCTTAACAGTCACAACCAGTCCGGGTCAGAGTGGACCTGGGACTAATGGCAATGAATGGGTATTTCACATTCCTTTTTTTTTTCTCTAGAACTAAAGCTTCATCATTAAATGCAGTTTAGTGCCAAACCCAGGAAACCCATTTTTGGAAAGATAAATACATGGGATATAGTCAGCGTATTCTAAACCTCGCATGGCTTTTAAACGAGGACAGAACAAGTTATATACTTCCTACTTTATATAGGTGTAAAAATGTGCAAATCAGACTCAGCATTCTCAATTTAAAACTCTAGTTGTTAATCAGGCCTGCATTTTCTGTCTGATTTTGTCTAGAATTGCTAACTCAGCAATAACATCAATGGATCATCTAAAGAACTCGTGTTTAATATACGAAATTTGTCTCAAACTTCAATTGATTCGATACTTACTAAGCATTGCTTTATACGGCACAAAACCAGATTAAAGGAATTCCCTTTTTTCAATGTTGCTATTTTTCACTGTTGTTATTTCGTATGAAATATTAGAAAAACTCCCTTTTCGCTATTGGTTTTTTATGCGATAAGCGACGCCCTTTTTTACTGTTGCTATTTTGCTTAGGATAAGATGAAACCCTTTTTTTCCTCTATTGCTATTTTGTATGGAATAATAGAAACATCACTTTTTCAGTGTTGCCATTTTGCTTGGGATAAGAAAAATCTCTTTGTTTCTATTGCTATTTTGCTTGGGATAATAGAAATCGCCCTTTTTACTGTTGCTATTTTGCTTGGGATAATAGAAACCGCCCTTTTTACTGTTGCTATTTTGTTTGGAATAATAGAAACCACCCTTTTTACTGTTGCTATTTTGCTTGGGAGAATAGAAACCGCCTTTTTTACTGTTGCTATTTTGCTTGAGATAATAGAAGTTTGTTTTACTCTATTGCTATTTCTTTATGTAATAAGGAAATTCCATTTTCCAGTATAGCTATTTTGAATGAAATAATAGAAACCATCTTTTTCAGCATTGCTATTTTCTTCAGGATGAGATAACCTTACTCTCACAAATACACTTTTTAGCAAATTTGACTTGGCATTTTTTTTAATGATAAAAATGATTATAAATGATGAATAATCCCAACGTTTACTCTATCGAGCGGCAATATTTTCAAATCTACTATTATTTATTGCTACTTCTCTTCTTTTTTTCAGTCTCGTTCCTGAAGCGCATTGAATTTGAACAGCCATGAAAATTCTCTCTCCAATCAGAAACGCTGGTAGTTTCGTAATCTTTTTGCTCTACTTGGGAGGAAATCAGGCTCTGGAACCACCGCTGATCCGGGCTCCTGGAAGTCCAGACAAGTGGCCACTCTACAGCAAATGCCACAACTGTTACCAGAAGCAGAACAAGCTTAAAGAATTACACCGGTTGATTACCATACGCAACAGTATCTCAAAATCGTTGAACAGAACGCAGAGTACTAATCGAACGCACATAGTCACTTCTTTTGAGAATGCAACAGCCCCACCCAAAAAAAATATACTGACACCTAATTTGATATTTTCATCCCAAGTGTCAGGTAAGTTTTTGCCGGCAAAATGAATTACAGATGTCAAAAAGTATTTCTTTCATCTTATCTCTGTTGCTTCCTATCGCTACTCGCAGGTCGTCATTCTACAATTATTTGGAAATTAGGAATGATAATACAGGTTCTCGAGAATAAGGGATACGAGCATAAATTTATCCAGGTGGCTGATTTCTTTATTTTCAATCCTTGCTGATTACCTTAGAATCTTCAAATTACTATCCAATAAATTCAACACTATTTTCTCAGTACTACTAGTAAAAGAATATCTTATTATAATAGAAATTATGTCTATCTAAAACCGAATCTACGTCACCGCCGACGTCACAATTCCCCTAATTTATTACGCTATAGTCTCAATGATTTTTAAATAATCATTATTTAATCTTAATTAGCATCTTTTTATAGCATTTTTTTAACGATGTCTATCAAAATTTAGCTGAGTTAGATTTGTCCCCAAGTAGCCTGTATAATGAGTATTTAACAGATTTCCCACCAAGTCAGGGTTTGACACAAGGTCATTTAATAGTGGAGAGCCCCGAACGAATCAAGACATATACGTGGCTATTACAAAAATTCCCTGGTTCCGTCAGCATTTCTCTTTTGGGGCGCATCAGACGCAAAAAGAGAAACTCAACCCGCCTGGTGCGAACCCCAGAGAGCCCCAAGAAAACCATAGGAGGCAAGACAAGATATTTATCCGAGTTCCCACCTAGTCAGATTTAACATGGAATCATCTTATAATAGGGAGTAACGCACGAATAGAGACTTTATCCCCTCGGCATTACTCATTTTGGGGCTTGGCCAGTCGGCTGGGGCTGTAGAATACACCGATTGCACCTCTGCAGAGGTGTAAGACCCCGCAACGTGTGTTCTGGATATAACGTTGAACATTCTGGTGGTGAGGCTGCAGTAATGCCGGAGCTTTGGTGAATACTGAGTACCCTTTAATTGCCATCGCTCCCAGGTCCACTCTGGCTTGGAGTAGTTGGACCTGATAGGGTCCTATGGGTCAAATAGAACTAAATTGCGTACTTATGCAAAACTGAATTGTCTGAAATAGAACTGTTTTTGACATTAAAACTGTACTTAGGCTAAACTGAATTGTTTGAAATAGAACTGTTTTGACATTTAACTGTGTATGGACAAAAACCATACTTATATTAAACTGAATTGTTTGAATTAAAACTCTCTGACTAAACTCAATAGCTTGAATAGAAATATTTTGAGAATTAAACTGTGTATTCATGTTAAACGGAATTTTTTGGAATTGAACTGATTATTTGTATTAAAGTGGATTTGGCGATAAATAACCTGCAAAGGTTGATATGCCATAAAACCCAAACAACCAACCAATTATTTTGGGGAACCTCATGTGCCAACCCATAAACTCATACAAAGGTTGATATGCCATTAAACAAAGAAACCAAACCAAACCATAAACTCAGCCCAGCCAAGTAGGTTTTGCCTGAGAGGAGATCCCTAGGGCGAAACGATCAGCTTAATAACACCCACCAAGCGTTTGTGCCAGTCGACCCCGGAAAACTAAGTGGGGCGAGCCCGTGATATTAGATATTTATCCGATTTCTTACCAAGTCAAGATTTGATACAAGGTCATTTTATAGTGGGGAAGAACGTACAAATCGACATAGCCGTCACAAAAATTAATTGATCCTGTCGGCATTCCCCATTTTGGGTCATCCTCGGGTGTCAAGCCGTAAACTCTGTCCTGCCAAGCAGATACGGCCTCATTTTATATCACTAAGAAATAAAGGTTTACATGGAATATGATGTGGATAATTTCTATACTGGTTTTAATAAAACCGGTTTTAATCAATGATTACTTGCTGTTATTTCTTCCGGATATAATTGTTTTATTCCCAAACTTGTTAAAAGCAATCCTATGCCTAATTTTATTTAGAAAACAACTAAAATAAAATAGAAATAAGTGTAATGTTTTTATATGCGTTCTTATTAACTTTCGTTACTCTTTCTAGTTCGGAGTCGTGTCCTCGTGATGCAATGGTTAAAGCGCTTGACGGCGTAATTGTTATAAACGAGTTCGAACTCTAGTTGCTCCATTACATTCACTTTCGGACAAATACCCGTGGGAATTGGAAGAACCCTCTTAAACTCCTAATTATGGTACCACTACTGTCCTTCTAGCTGCGTGGATTTGGCATCAAATAACCCCAGAAGGTTAATATGCTATTAAACAAGTCTTTCTAATCCAATATATATCATATTAAAACATAAATACTTTTTTTTTATTTTTGCTAGTATATATCATTTCTATTTTTGAAAAGTTACAATAGAAATATTTTATTTTTTAGAGTTAGATGATCAGGGAATCCGTTGGTTCCCACGATTGCATCAGCGTTGGTATTTGTGGTACGTCCCATCAACCGGATGAGTGCGACATAAGGCTTTTTTAAGGTGGGGCCGGGAACAGCGCCGTAGCCCAGACATGCTCGGCATTCCCAAAAATGCCTCAGGCCCCGTCAGCATTCCCTTATAAAAGGGCGCCTCAGGCGCCAGGCGATAAACCTTGCCTCTCCGGAGAGGGTTAGAGCCTGGGTGGAGACAGTCCTCTGAGGCTCGAAGAGTGCCAGTCTCAGCGTTCATTATCCATGTTTGGTGGCCTTGACCGACGTGACGAAACCAAGCGATAAAGGCACACGAACCGATCCGTGCAACGAGAAAATACAGCCGGCGAGTGACTCGATTCAGGGGTCTCGTTTCTTATTGCATCGGCAGGAAGGATCATCAGCTTCGCCTAGTTATTCCGGTTAAATCGAAAATTTTGATGATTAAATAAAATGACAATCACTACGATGTAGACACAACAAACTACAACAAACTACTACTATCCTTAGTGGATCACCAGTCTCGGAGACAACCCTGAATTAAAAACTATTTTGGTAGGGCAGTATGGAATAGAAATCGCCATCGTAAACAGAAGAAAACAGCAGATCGCCTTCTTTGTCTTCCAGCGATACCTTTCCAATAGAGTTGGTTAGTGAAAAAGAAATTACGCAGATCAATGTAGTATCTGTGCAAGTTGGTTGGTTGGTTTTTATGGCATATCAACTATTGTAGGTTATTTAATGCCAAATCCATTTTATACAAATTAACAGTTCTATTTCAAACAATTCAGTTTAGCATAAGTATGCATTTTAGTTTTATTTAACCTATAGATAGGACCCTATTAGGAGTTACCACTTCAGGCAAGAATGGACTTGGGAGCGATGGCAATAAATGGGTTCTTTGCATTCCCCAAAGCTCCAGCATTACTGAATCCTCACCATTAGATTGTTTTGTGTCATATCTAGGACACTCGTTGGGGAGGTATTACTCCTCTTCAAATATGCAATCGGTTATTCTGCAGCCCTAGCCGACTGGGCCACTCGTTGGGAGAGTCTTACCCCTCTGCAGAGATGCTGTCGGGGTATTATATTTTAGGAATTTTTTCTCGTATAAAATTCTAATTAAAAAATCTTGCGTGCTGTTTCGAACAAATCCTGGACAAAACAGCGGTTATTTGGTCACTTACCTCCCATCTCACAAACTTAAACATTGGATGCAATCTAGAGGACCCGCCAGTAATGATGGAAAATACGGATGGCAAGAGACAGAGACAAAGAGAGTCTGGAAATTCCATAGAAAAAGGAAATTACGTATGGATACGCATAGGATCAGGTTTGAGTTTTGGTTACTTTATTTAATGGCATATCAACTTTTGTGGGTTATTTTATGCCAAAGACATCCTTGTAGAAGAACAGCAGTGATACTATTTAACTCATAGCTTGAATGATGAGAATATTAGTTTGAAAGTGAATTTGATAGCGCGACTGGAGTTCGAACTCACTTACTTTGAGATCGCTGTCAAGCATTTTAGCCATTACGCACATAAGGTCAATGAAGTATCTGCATAAAGGGTTACGATACGTTACCTAGAAAAACTGTACATCAGACGACCTCCCTGCAACACACACACAAAAGAATCTCATTTTTCCGTGTACTTTTTTACATACAAGACTTAGAACATGCTACCAAAAAAGTCTAGGATAAAAAGTAATTAATCATTTTCGGTAATCAATACTGAATTAACTCTTTCCAAATAAGTCTTTCAGATATTTGTGGTGCTTAGAAAGTGACGCATAATCTTTATCACTTTCTCTTAGACTTTAAAAATACAAATAAAAAAGACGCCATGTTGTCCATTCACACATTACTAGTGACAAAAGAACGCTCACACACGGTATAACGCTATTCAAGTAATATACTTTTTATCAACCGCCAATAAGGCTCAATTCAACCCTAAAGGCGAGAAACAACCCAATATATATCCAAGACGAGCTTCACCACCTGGTACGTTCTGCACCATACGAATGAAGACGCCCTAAGGCTGTCGAAAAAGGACATCTTTTAAAGGAACCGACTGAAGCTGAGTATCTGAGAGAAAGAAAAACAAAAATATCAATTTTCAACGTCCCCGTGAACCTTACACCAGAAGATTTCAGAGCCTTTTTTAAGCTCCCACGGAGACGTTAAGACTGTGAACCCTTTATTTGGAAAATCAGGAATCCTGTGCGGAAACTATTCCATCATGATGGGATTAAAAAGAGAGGACTTCACCGCAACCCCAGATACGATGTTTTTTAGAAACTAGCTGTAGTCGAGGGGAGACAGCCTCATTGCTAACTGTGTAAAAAAAAATGACCGTTTTTATGTAGTTCTCTGCAATATGCATGTAAGCAACGATTTTCTATTGAGTCCTATCAAATATACAAGAAGCTTATATGCAATCTTCTTGCTACAGAAGTATTTTCTACTGCCCTTACGAGCAGAACTCTACAGAAAGTACAAATCATAAGTATTTGAACAAACACAGAATATAATATTGCGGGTACTATTAATGATTTTGAGCTGGGATAAGGATAAAAAAAATAACTTAGTAAGTTAATACTTCTTCCAAGTACCAATGTTAGTTCGATTTTTCAATCTCCTGGATAGATTACGAAGAAGAATTTAGAAAGATAGCAGAAACACATTTTCTTTCACTTAACAATTAAATTTTGTTGAATAAATTTCAGAAACTTAGCGTTCAGAACCACAAAACATGATGAAATACATATCGTGCTAAATTGATTACAATGAAAATTCTTTTCTCGCGTATTGTTCACATTTTAATCCCTCTATTCGAAGCAGATTATCTGTTAATCCAAATAATCATAGAAAATATAAACTGCACACACACACACACACACACACACACACATATATATATATATATATATAACAATACTTGAAACCATATATATATATATACACATTTATATAAATTACAGCCAGATAGGATGGATAGTCAAAAGAAGGAAGGTTGTAATTTATTTTATTTTCCTATTGGATCTGATGAAGTCCTGTTAAAAATTGTTTTTGAGTATTTGATTCATATCAATGCTCTTAACATGATGGAAATAAATCTATTATCCAAATATTGTTTTTTTCGTGAAATGATATATATACATACATATATATAAATGTAATATATATACATACATATATATAAATATATATATATATTTGTGTGTGTATGTGAATGTGTGTGTATGGTTTCAAGTATTGCTCTTTATTGTTTGCACACTTTTAAACAGTTTTAAGTATTGCTATTCAACGCTAATAATTATATTTAGTATTAAAAATAATCTCTAGTAAAAGATCGAATAGTTCTACTTGACTCATCGATTGGACTCCGGGTCAAAGCGGACCTAGGAGTAATAACAATGAAGGAGTACTCTACATTCCCCGAAACACAGGGACATGAGTATCTTCATCTGATAGTTTAATGTCATAATCAGGACACTCGTTGAGGGGGTGATACCCCTCTGCTGAGATGCAGAAGGCATATTCTACACCCCAACCGACTGGGATCCTTATGTTTCGAGTCGTACCCATAATAATGTAAGTATTTGCAAGATAAAAGATAAGACTAACAAACTGGCTTGACAGAGACACAAATTTATCTATCTGTTTGTATTGCATAGAAACGGAGTTAACGGTGCTAATGATTGTCAGTTTCCCGTCTATGAGATCATCAGACAAAGTGGTTCTCACGTGGCAAGAATCTTTTTATATATTTTGTGGGGTGTGATGAGAAGAATAATCTAGTTTGTGAAGGATCTTGGGAATGTCATTCAAGTTTCTACTTCATGGTTATCTATATAAAAGTTGGCGACTGTAGTCGAGGGTGACCAGAAAGCTCCCTTTTCAATTGCTACTACACTGAGGTGTAGGGGAGGGCGCTACTCATTTCCCTGGATTTCTCCACTTTACCCTTGATACGTACCTTATATTGTTGAGTGTAAAGCAAGGAGGTATCAAGTACCATTTTAAAGTCTTTGGTATGACGCGACCTGGGATTGAACCCAGGTCTCCCGTACCATTGGCGAACACTCTACCCACTATGTTGATTTATATACTCTGTTGTGTTTTAATTTATGATTTATTGTTTTTATTTATCTAGAATTATCATTATTTACTGCTTTACGAGTTTTCACACCAGCGTTAGCTGATGGTTTCTCACTGGAGTTTGAGCGTCAGAAAGTCTCCTCAAATCTCCAGGACTCTTCCCAGTATTCTGGCCGATCTCAATAATCATTAGTTTGGATAGTTTTCACTCGTCCTTTTAATAAAGGAACTGAAGGACTTGAAAGTCCTCTAGTCTTTATATTAATCCCTCGGTGACTGTGCCAAGAGTACTAATTAAAATTGGTATCACCGTCACTCTCATGTTCCACGGTTTTTTCAGTTCTCTAGCAAAGTCGTGGTATTTATCCTTCTTTTCCCTTTCGTTTTGATTTTATTCTGTAGTCAGCCGGGACAGCAAATTCCACAATTTTGCAAGTTCTCTTTTTTTAATTGTTTATTATAAGGTCTGGTCGTCTGGCTGAGATTAAGTGATCTGGTTGGATGTGAAAATCCTAGAAGAGTTTGTGTGTGTCATTCCCCAGGACTGATGTTGGGTTGCGTATGTACCATTAGTTCCCATTGGGTCACCTTCCACACCCAGCCGTGTCTAGTATTATACTGTCTCATTTACTCTCTGATTTACTGCTTTCGCTGATTATGTGATTGATGGTTTCGTCTCTGTTACTACATAATGTACATATGCTATTTTGCTACGTCTCGTCTATTTTTGCTCTGACATATTCCCTGGATTGCTCCTCTTTACCCTTAACCCTTACCTTATAATGCTGAGTGTTAAGCAAGACGGCATCATGTATCATTTTTGAGTCATTGGTATGACTCGACCTGGGATTGAACCCCGGTCTCCGGACCATTGGCGAACACTCTACTCGTTTGGCCAATGGCTCGGTTTAGTTTGTTCTTATGGAGTTGTTTTGCGCTGTTATCAGGAGGGATTTAGTTTCTCTCTTAAGGTTTCCCTTTCTTGGCAATGTCCGCGTTTTTTCGTATGAGATTTCGCTTGTTTGTCACTTGAAATGTCCACACAGTTATTTTTCTTCCCATTTTTGGTTATTTTTGTTCTATTGATGAGTGTGCTCTCTGTATTGTTTCTGGTGGCTGTAATCAGTCTTCCGCTGTGCTTTTTTATGTAGTCTTCTAGACGATGTATTCGATACATCGATGCTTTCTTGAATGCTGGTGAATCCTCTTCTCCCTACTTTTCTTGACACATGCAATCTGTCTACGTCATCTTACAGGTGTAAGGCCTTATGCATCGTCATGCTTTTTTTTTTTCTCTGGTCCATTTCTTCTCTTGTCCTCTTTGAGGGTTTTCCACACTACCATTAGTTGATGGTTTTCCACTAGAGTTTGAGAGACAGCAAGACTCTTCTCAGTATTCTGACTGGACTTAATAATGCTGTAGACTGGATAGTCTCCACTTGTCCTCTAATTTCTGAGTTTTTCAGACCCTTTTACCAAGCATTTCAGAACCTTTACAAGTGCACCAATTACAATTGGTATCACTGTTACCTTCATGTTCCATAGTTTTTTTTTTAGTTCTCTAAAAAGGTATACATACTTATCTCTCTTTTGACTTACTTTTATTTTTACTCTGTAGTCCGCCAGGCGGCAAAGTCCACTATTCGGCAGGTTCTCTTTTTTTTTTTCTTTTTTTTTTTTTTTTTTTTGGTTGACTATCACGAGGTTTGGTTATCTAGCCGAGATTAGGTGATCTGTTTAACCTCAAAATCCCAGAGAATTTTGTGAGTCTCATTATCCAGAGTGGATTCTGGGTTGTGCATATACCACTTGTTTGTATGGTCATTATTATTATTATTAATCAACAAAAAAGAGAACCGACCGAATAGTGGATTTTCCCGTCCCGGCAGTCCACAGAGTAAAATTAGAAGAAAGTGAAAACAAATATAGATACCTAGATCTTGCTAGAGAACTAAAAAAAACTACGGAACATGAAAGTGACGGTGATACCAATTATAATTGGAGCAAGTGAAACAATCCCCAGTGGATTGTTAAAAACATAGAAATCATAAGACAAATCGAGACCATCCAGACTATAGCAGGACTATGATCGTCTAGAATACTGAGAAGAATCTAGGAGATTTGAGGATACTTCCTGTCACTCAAACTCCAGTGAAAACCATCAGCTTACAATGGTGTAAAAAAAAACTCTCAAAAGAGTGAAATAATGGAATCTCATCCAAAAGATAAACATATGGACTGTTCCCCTTATAAGATACTTGGAACCATTCTTGAAATGGACGAGGGAAGAACTTCAAGTAATGGACCAGAGGACAAAAAAGATAATGACGATACACTTGGTCTTACATCCGAGAGATGACAAAGGTAGATTATATGATTCAAGAAAAGAAGAAGAAAGAGGACTTACCAGCATTAAAGATTGCGTCGATGCATCAACACAAGGACTCAAAGGCAAAAAAAAAAAGCAAAGAAAGACTAATTACGGTGACCAGAAACATAAAGATCAACAAAATAACAATAACTAGGAAACAGAAATAGGCTTAGGCTCGTTTAAAAATATTCATCATATATCTAATATATATGTATAAAAAATATTCGCCATTAAATAACCTACAATTTAGGTATAGGCTATGCGAGGACATTTGGGATGAAAGTTATGGCGAGGTTAAGTTTAAAGACAAGGTAAGCTTTGACCTTTCAAAAGCATACCTCATGTAATGAACGACCCCTTGTTTTTTAGACTAAAAATTGCTCTTTAAAAGTCGTACATTATACGAGTATATTTCAGGATTTATTTCAGAAAACAACCTGTAGAATTCTGCTAATAAATGATAATTACTTTTCTTTCATTTTTTTCAGGAAAGGTCAGTGACGACAACGTTCTTCAGTTTAACATTTACTCGAAAGGGGATCACTCCAAAATAGTTGAGGCTTATCTTTGGCTGTTCATAAAGAAACGCCAAAGACTGTCCGTAAGGGCTAAAGGTCGGAGAATCATTATCCATGTCTATGAGATTAATCCAGAAACTGGCAATGAAACTTTGATGACGTCACTGAAGACCCGAATAAAGAAAAGCCAGTATCAAAAGATCGTGCTTCCTGTCCAACGATTATCAGCCTATACTAATAGCAAGATGTCATCATCCAAGAATATTGCCAATGGCAAAAAAGGGACCAAAGCAGACGCATCAGGTTCGGGGGGCGTAACTGGCGGACGCCCTATAAACGTCTTGCGATTGCGTATCACGTGTGAGAGATGTGGGCGAAAAATGCGACCCATGTTATTATACAAGTCCCGCCGGAAAAAGCGGCCTTCTGATCGTCTTCGCTTTCTGCGCATGCGGCAATTAAATAAAGACAAACCATTTCTAATAATATACAAGCAACAAGCTTAGTTCCATTCTAGACGCCGAGCATTTATTAGCAGTCAAAGTTGTTGTTGTTAATCATGATGTCGATGATGATGATGATGATGATGATATTGTTGTTGTTTTTGTTGTTGTTTTTGTTGTTGTTGTTGACCGTTTTTATTCTAACTTTTTTTTTTGTTCTTAAATATGGTTTTAATTTCTACATTTCTACCATACAATTACTAAAATATGATGGTAAACCAGAACATTCTTTGAGAAATTAAAGAAATGAACAAAACTACGCTTTGAGAGAAGCTCAACCACAGCACTTTCCAAAGAAGAAGAAAAAAAAAAGAAGAAAAGCAGCATACGTTTAAATTAACTTGCTGTGATACAACTATGAAACAGTTTCAGTATGACGGGCTTATTTGTAAAATAAGAACGGTCTGTAAATTAAGCATCGGCCGTTGCTGCGTCAAGAAGGCTTAAGAGAAAGCAATTTAGGTCCACTCACCTTTATGTGTGAAAGTGAGATGGGTACATTGAATTAGGAATGTTAAAAACTGAGTAAACAGAAACGTTTTATTTATTATTATTATTATTATTATTATTATTATAGAAAAGCAAATTGAGATTTGTGTCAATGGATATCTCCGGCTGGCTCGGATTGATATTTTCAAATTCGGGAAGCATTTATAACTTATTCTTATTGCGACTGAACGATACAATATATATATATATATATATATATATATATATATATATATATATATATAAAGATAGCTTTTTTACGCAGCTTATTTTAAAGCAAAATTATCTTCAAAATTATCAACGAATATGATTGTTATTCATCCACTTGCATAATTCTGTGCCACTCGAAGTTAAGTAAGATAGATAGATAAAAAGATAAGTAACAGGTCTAAGGATAAAGTAAATCGATCTCCGAATATATATATATATATATATATATATATATATTTGTGTGTGCGCGCGTTCGCATGTGTGTGTGTGTGTGTGTGCGCGCGCGCGCACGCGCATGTGTGTGGCTTGCTAATTGTGCAAGCGTTAAACTCATCATAACGATACATCTGTTTTTCTTATAGATTTACCGCATATATAGTGGAAGAGAGAGAGAGAGAGAGAGAGAGAGAGAGAGAGAGAGAAACAAAGTGTTCACCAATTGAAACCGGCAGCTTATCAGTATGATCATTGTCTACTATATAGTGGTCATCTCAATGGGTTTTTTAGCTACCAGAAGTAGACCTAATATTGTAGAGAAAAGCAAAAAAAAACTTCAGAGATTCTACTTAAGAGAACCTCTCTTAATTCTTACCATAAACTGGCAAAATTCGCTGACAAACACGGTCATCCTCAAGAGTGTCACATAATCATAGCATTGAGATCGCTGATTTTGATGGCCGAGGTATATTGGGGACATTAACTAGTCACTACTACCTCGGCTGGTTACACACAATGAACTTGTCGTTGGAAAATATCTCCGTGCTCTCCGCCAAAAAAATACCCAATAAGGACAAGTTTAAAATCATCAGCATAAAGGAAGTGGAGAGGGCAAACCGGGAACCGTGTTAAGTCACCATTCCTGAGAGGCATAATGAGCTTCAAAGGACAAGTAGCTTCTATCCTCCTGGGTCGAATGGAACACAAACGAAAACCTTCGAACATCAGCCTCAATCTTATATAGCATTGTTTCTGGTGTTGTCCCTGTAAATATGGGCCTAGTGGGCCATTTTAAATCACCCTGATGACCCCTTTGTGATCCTCCACATACTCGCCAGCCTGTGATAGTCAATACACATACACACACGCACATATATATTATGAGATATCAGCCTATATATGTGTGCGTATGTATACATAGAGAGAGATAAATGAAAATGATTTTTTCCTACACATACATACATACATACATACTTCTAGATGTGTATTTATAGAAAAAGACAGATGAAAGTTGGTCTCTCTCACATAAACCCGTATATGCATGGGCATATGAGAGAGAGAGACAGAGACAGAGAGAAAGAGAAAGAGAGAAAGAGAGATTGGGTGAGATCATCTTTAAGCCAATGGCACACAGTCATCAATGATGATGCTAAAAAATCGTTGACTTTTTTTTTAATTATTCTTTCCCGAACGAAAAAATGGCGTAAAACAACTACGACTACATCTTGTTTTGTCAAGATAATTTTATGAAAATGAACTTAGGTCAGAGATAATGGTAGCTCCATGTAGCTAATATCTTACCTACGATCATAGCTTGGACCGGTGCACACAGTACGTTTGCTGTTGAAACGTTTTTTAAGACTGGTGAATCTGTAATTGCTACACCGAGAGCTTTTCATGCTTATTTCATGTTACATCAGAATGATGCTGTTCTGGATTGAAAATTGATACTTCTATGAGTTGAAAATTCTATCCGAAGCAGCAGCATTTTGATGGCGTATGAAACACCCTCCACTTTTAAACAACTACCGGGTAATTGAAAAGTAATTTTCTATTTTAAAATACTTAAAATTTATTTTTGTCAAAATTATAAGAATTTAAGAAAAAAAACAGAGTTACCTTTCTATCACCCTATACTTAAGGAAAACTCATGGGATCGGTTTGCTAGTGAAAGCAACTCACTAACGTCGGAAACAAATATTCTATGTCAATATGAGGACCAGTAACGGAAATGGTCAGAATTGCACACGTAAAAAATTATTATGGATTCAATAATTCACATACAAAATAATTCTTTTTTTCGCAAGAATGTATTTATATGTGTATTTGTATTTATAGACGTCCTGTCAATATAAATCATAATATTTCTCTTTAACAGTATTTATTATTCCTTTTTCGAAGTGATTCAGTTGCTTCTATATATTTTTTTAATTTCACAAAATAAAAAAAAATAACTTCATTGCTTAACAAAAATATTCCTCAATTTTCTTACCTTTCAATACTCAACAAACTTTTTTTTTATATGTCCTTTCTACCTCCTGTAATATATAACATATTTAAGATCATTATTTGCTCGAATTAAAATTGGTTCTTCATTATATATTATTTAAGCAACTGCCTCCTTGGCATGATGGTTAGTGTTCGCTTAATGGTTAGGGAAACCGACGTTCAATCCTAGCTCGAGTCTTACCAAAAACTCAAAAAATAGTACTTGATGCCTCCTTTCCTTACATTGATCATTAAAAGGTACGGTTCAAGGGAAAGTGGAACAATCCCAAGAAAGGAGCTATTGAAAAGGGAACCTTCAGTTTCCTCTCGACTACGGTCAGCCAACTTGCTATTATATAATTTATCAAATGTCTCTCTAACACACAACTCACGGACTGAAAGAGCTGTATCCACCAAATTTTATATGGTTACTGATGGGATCTCTGGACATGTTTCATTTTATTAACATTATCAGGATTCTAAAATGTTTTAAATTAAGCAGAGGATTCTATTTATAATATAAATATATGTAAGTATACTGCCAAACTTAACATTTACTTTGTGTCCGTCGAATTAGTTAAGTAAATTCTTTACTTTTTTTTATTCAACCATATAAAGTAAACTTAAAATTTGGATTATTCAATTGATTCTGACGGTATATTAACCCGTCTAGGGTTATTTTATACCTTGAAGTTAAGGTACTTCATATATACATTTTTGTCTTGCAGTAGTTTATTATTATTATTATTATTATTCCTTGCGAGTTTTTTTTTTCACACCAGCTTTAGCAGATGGTTTTTCACTGAAGCACGAATGACTGCAAGTCGCCTCAAGTCTCCAGGACTTTTTCAAGAATTCTGGCCGATCTTAACAATGCTGTAGTTTGGATAGCATCGGCTCGTCCACCGATTTCCAACTCTTCCATCTTCTTTACCAAGCCCGAGAGAATCGTTCCGAGTACACCAACTACAGCTGGTATTACCATCACCTTCATGTTGTATAGCTTTTTTAGTTCTCTGGCAAAGTCCAAGTATTTATCTCTCTTTTTGTTTTCCATGTTTTTTCTCTGTGGTCCGCCCGGACGGCAAAGTTCACTATTCCGCATGTTCTCTTGCTTTTTTTTTTTCTTTGTTATCACAAGGTCTGGTCTGCTGGCCGGGATCAGCTGATCTGTTTGTATTTCAAAATCTTGGTGAATTTTTTGCATCTCATTCTCCTGGACGGATTCTGGTTTGTGCATATAGCATTTGATATTATGGTGAAATTTCAATTTTTTGCACAATTCCCAATTGATGACCTTCCTCACCCAGTTGTGTCTGGTCTTATACTGATTTTGCGCAATTTTTTTCATTCACTTATGTGATTAACTGTTTCGTCTCTATTACCTCATAATCTACATTTGTTATTTTGTTGAGTCTTATCTATTTACACTTTAACATAGTTAGTCCTTATGACGTTATTTTATGTTGCTGTTAGAAGTGAGTCGGTCTCTTTCTAAATGTTTTCGTTTCTCAGCCCTGTCCAGTTCTCCTCGTGTGAGATTTCGTTAGTTTGTCGCTTGAAGTATCCATATAGTTGTTCTTCTTCCCATTTTTTCATAGTTATTGTTCTTCTGATGATCTTCATGTTGTTTGGTCTGTTTCTTGTTGTAATAAATATTTCTTTGTTGCTGTTTTTATAGTTTTCGAGTCCTCGTTTTGAGGCATCGACGCTATCTTCACTGAAAGCGAGTCCTCGTTCTTCTTTTCTTGACATATATAGTCTGTCTA
Organism: Sepioteuthis lessoniana; assembly: GCA_963585895.1. Classification (NCBI taxonomy): domain Eukaryota; kingdom Metazoa; phylum Mollusca; class Cephalopoda; order Myopsida; family Loliginidae; genus Sepioteuthis; species Sepioteuthis lessoniana. Next base: position 67,233,418 of record OY757919.1, read on the forward strand.
TGTCATCTCTCGGATGTAAGGCTAAGTGTATCGTCATGTGTTTTCTTGTTCTTTGGTTAATTTGTCAAAGTTCCTCTTTTGTCCATTTGAAGAATAGGCCAGAGTATCTTTCAAAGGAAACAGCCCACGTTTTTGTTCTTTTGATGAGAGCTTAGTTTCGTGAAGCTTTCTTGTTCGTCTGAGATACTCTTTTTTAATTGAAACTTGAAATTTACCTTTTGAAGACATTTATTAACTTATAAGTCTTTACAAAACAATGTTCAAAGTTGATATTCCATTAAAAAAAGAAACCGAATTATTATTTGGATAATACTGTCTTTCTTTGATCAAATAATTTTCTTCTTTTGTGGCATTATTTGCCCTTTTTTTTAATCTTTTACTCCATTGTGCTTGATTGCATTCACTTCTCGAAGAGAGATTTCGAATGAATTCCTTGTTTGACAGCTTAAGTCTTGCCATTCTTTCAGTTTTCTATTTGCCTAATAACAGCATTCCATATTTCTCAAATCCTAAACTCTATCCGAATTTCTTAGCAGAACATCCTGTCTATTATCATAATTATTACTTCCTATGAGTCTTTCACACCATCGTAAGCTGACGATCTTTCACTGGCGTCTTAGTGACAGCAAGTCTCGTCAACTCACCAGACCTTTTCAGAGCCTTGTTATCACTCAGACTCCAGTGAAAGACCATCAGTTAAGGCTGGTTTCAAAAACTTGCAGGGAGTAATATAATGATAGTAATATGCATATCTATGACAGCATTACACTTTATTAACACAGGATTAAAAGAATTGAGTATATTCTTGTTCATTTTTAACAATGCTATAGTTTCAATGTTCTCGGCTTATTCTCAAATTTCCATCACTTCCAGCCCCCTTAACAAGCCTTTGAAGCCCTTTCCAAGCGCACCAATTGTTATTATTATTATTATTATTATTTGCGAGTTTTTCTCACCAGCATTAGCAGATGTCCTGCCACTGGAGTCTTAGTGACTGCTTGTCTTGTGAAGTCATCTCCAGGATTCTTCTCAGTATTCTGGCCGATCTTAACAATGCTGTAGTTTGGATGGTCACGACTCGTCGTCCGATTCCCAACACTTTAAGCACCTTCAACAAGCCTTTGGATACCACTCCAAATGCACCATGTACGTCATCTACAGACAAAAAAATTGAATAAAAAAATATCAAACAAAAACATTTCATGAAATAAAACTGCATTTTTAAGATACTGGTCCCTAACCTCTCTCTCGTTTTTTGGGGGGGGGTGGGGATTTGTAAAAAACAACCCCACCACAAAAAAAAAACGAGTGAGAGTAGGGACCAAAGTCTTAAAAATGCAGTCTCATGTCATAAAATGTTTTTATTTGATATTTCTTATTTGACATTTTTAATTCAGTTGGTTTTTTTTTTCTGTTTGTTGTTTTTCTTTCATTTGCCTGATTATCTTTCGAACCGCATAATTACAACTAACTTGCATTTATTAGGTTTTTCTCCTTAAAACAACCGACAAGCCAACTAATGGTCGGCTCGACAATCTTAATCACTGTTCCATTCTTTATAACTGTTTTTCATCTCACCACAACAGCGCAATGTTTCTTTTTCGCCAGCTTCTAATTTGATGCTAAATCATCGACCGCAAATACAGTTAAGGAATTAGGAATTCAGATTACTCTCTCTTCTCTAATCATCCAATTTGTAGTACTTAACCAAAGCACAGTAAGAATAACATCTTTTCTTTCTTTTTTTTATTCTTTCTTTTTAACGTTATAGTCTAACTTATAGAATAAAGCAATTTCCTGTCCATTTTTCAAGTAACTAATAATAGTGTAGCGTCTGAGTCTACGTCTATATCGTTTTTACCTTCTTTCAACAACAACATTATTATTATTATTATTATTATTATTATTATTATTATTATTATTATTATTCTGTCCTTACGAGTTTTTCACACCAGCTCTTGCTGATGTGTTTTTACGGGAGTCTGAGTGACAGCAAGTCATCTATTATTATTATTATTCCTTAAAGATCTCATTTTTTCTATTTTCCCACATCAAGTCTAAAAAAAGAATCTTTTCACAGAATAAATACAATATCCATTCAATATGTACATCAAATTCTATTAAGTAATTCATCCGATTGTTCCCAAAAATGCTTTCTTAAATTCTTTCAAATTTTCTTTTAATCTATTCTTATTTTTAAATGGAATAGTTTAAATTCTGAGATTTTCTTCTCTTAGACTGGATGCAATACCAAGGCTAAAGAGCTCAGTCTGCTCTACAATTTACCAATACCTGGAAAAGGACAGATGGATTAATACCTTTCCCAAGTGCATAAGTACGACGTGAAATGTTAACAACTTCATCTACAATTTGAACTCGGGTCGCCGTTCCTAAGACGATAATTGTTACACCATGTGCAAGAACATCTCATCGATTGCCTTGAGAGTTTGAGGGGAGTAAATTAATAGGATTCGACCAATCTGTACTGGAAGAAAAGAGATTAGGGGAAATAAAATGTACTATTGTATATTATTTTTATCCCAGGTGACACTGGGTTCTCCTATGTCCTCGTTTAACTCTATACAAGTTTCACTGTTTTATTTTATGTTAAAAATAAACAAGAATACACTCAATCCTTTTAATCCTGTCTTAATAAAGTGTCATGCTGTCATAGATATGCATATTACTATCATTATATTAATCCCTGTAAGTTTTTGAAACCAGCCTTCACTGATGGTCTTTCACTGGAGTCTGAGTGACAGCAAGGCTCCCTAGGTCCCCAGGACTCTTCTCAGTATTCTGACCAACCTCAAAAATGCTATAGTTTGAATGGTCTCTGCTCATCCTCCGATTTTTAGCTCTTACAGTCACCTTACCAAACTTCTGGGAGTCGTATCAAGTACTTGTCCCTCTTTTCGTTTTCTTTGATTTTTACTCTGTGGTCCGGCAGGACGGCAAAGTCACTTTTTTTTGTTAGCTATCACTAGGTCTGGTCTTCTGGCTGGAATTAAGTGATCTGTTTGTATCTCAAAATTCCAGAGAACTCTGTGCGTCTCATTCTCTAGGACGGATTCTGGTTTGTGCATATACCATTTGGTACTGTGGTGAAATTTCAATTTCTTGCATAATTCCCAGTGGACCACCTTCCCTACACAGTCATGTCTATTCTTATACTCTTTTTGCGTTAAATTGCTGCATTCGATTTTTATGTGATTAATCGTTTCGTCTCTACCACCACATAACCTACACTTACGATTCCGTTGCGTCTTATCTATTTTCCCTTTAAAATAGTTAATCCTTAATTGTTACTAATTTTTCACACCAGTTTTAACCGGTCAGTTTTTAATGAAGTCTGATGACAGGAAGCGTTCTCAAGTCCCAAATACTCGTCTAAGTATTCTTTACTTCACACTGAATTGGACAGTCTTGATTGTTCCTCTTATTATCGGTCTCAGCCAATCTCTTTTTTAGTTTTTTTTAGACTGTTCCAAAGTCTATAACTACGATATTATTATTATTATTATTATTATTATTATTATTACTATTATTATTATTATTTTCACTCTGCATGGGTTTTTCACATCAGTTTTAACTTGGGGAAGTCTCTGAAGTGTGAGTGAAAGTAAGTTTACTCAGTTCTCCGGGGCACTTGATGATCTTAACAGGGGTCTCAATTCTTTCTCTGATCAGCAATTCCTCCATCCTCTTTTCCAGGTCTTTGAGAACTGTTCCAAGGGCACCAACTAAAATTGGTATCACAGTCACTTTCATGTTCCACAGTTTCTTCTGCTCTATAGCAAGATTCAAGTATTAGTCTATCTTTTCGCCATTTTTCATTTCCACACTGTTAGCTACTGTAACGGCAAAATCCACTAGACAAGTTCTTTTCTTCTTGTTTATTAATACTTGGTCTGGTCTTCTGGCCGGGATTGGGTGAACCATTTAACTAGGCTAGGTCTTCTACCCGAGATTAGGGGATCCATTTTACAAGGTCAGGTAGTCTGACCAGGATTGGGGGATCCATTTTACTAGGTCGGATCTTATGGCCGGGATCAGTGGATCTATTTTACTAGGTCAGGTCTTCTGGCCTGGATTGGAGGATCCATTTTACTAGGCCATGTCTTCTGGCTCGGATTAGGGGATCCATTTTACTTGGCCAGGTCTTCTGGCTGTGATTGGGGGTTCCATTTTACTAGGCCATGTCTTCTGGGCGGGATCGCATGATCCATTTTACTAGGCCAAGTCTTCTGGTCGCGATCGCATGATTCATTTTACGAGGTCAGGTCTTCTGGCTGGGATCGAGTGAACCATTTTACTAGGCCAGGTCTTCAGATCGGGATTGAGGGATACATTTGTGTCCAAAAATCCCAGTGAATTTTACGCATCTTTTTTTAATCGATTCCAGCTTGTGCATAGAGTATTCGTCCGCTTCGTCAAAATTTAATCAAAGATTACTTTAATTGTTTCTTCAATTGTTTCTTACATGCCTCCCTTCCCTCAAGTAGTCTGTTGCTTTCGAGAGATGCGGTATAACAGCAGTAAACTTTGGCTCTCTCTCTCTCTCTCTCTCTCTCTCTCTCTCCCTCTCTCTCTCTCTCTCTCTCTCTCTGAACTGAACTGAACTGAACTGAAATTTAAATATTTCAATTTGCATCCAATGCAGCCTTTTTGTTACACCACTGAGTTGACGTGGTGACTACGCGACCGGACAACTTTTTTTTCACTCATTGAGATTTTATGCTAAAGATTATATAACCTATACTAAATATATCTCTGATAAATTTTGAATCCTAATGAAGTGTAATTTATCAATTTCTTTAAGTTATATGTTAGAATAAGTTTGGGACACAGTCTCCCAAGCATCAAGAGGTCGGATTAGTTTCTTTGTTTAATATTACATCAACTTTCGTGAATTATTTGATGTCAAAGCTATCATTATAGAAGAATGGTAGTGGTACTATTTAACTCGTATCTTGAAAGATAGGAAGTTTCCTACTTTTCCCAAGAGTATTAGTCCGAAAGTGAAGGTAATAGCACAACTAGAGTTCGAACTCACTTACTACGATGCCGAAATCCAAAATGTTAACCACTACGCCACAGGAACTCCCCTATAAGCATCATACGGGGCCATGTATACTTTGATATCCATCTAAACCGAAGTGATATACTTTGTCCCCTGTTTATTCAGTCTATTTTAAATACTTGTATATTTAGCGTAGGGTTGTTAAGTCCTATTTTTTCAGGAAAATGTTTCCATAGTTTTGCTATTCGCTGTTTAAAGGAATTTTTGACGATGAACTTTATCATATTTTCCCATAGTATAATTCGTGATGATATCTTCTTGTTTTGTCATGTAATGGTCCCACCAGGACACAGTTAGTAATAGTAGTAGTGGTTGTAGTCGAATGAATATACGAGAAAGAAAGACATTTTAATGACTTTATGTGTTCCTGTTAACAACGTCCTCTTGCTTGTAATATATGACGCATGATCAGTTTAATTAGGGCTCCTATGGGCAAGGCTATAAACACCCTTACCCCCATGCCCACCGTCACAACATGGCCAGACAACTGAAACCTTTTTTTAAGGCCTTGGAAGTTATGTCACAAGTTTGAAATTCCCAAAACCAAGCCAACCTCAAGTTTTGTGTTGTTCAATCTGAGATAAGACAGCTCGAATAGAAGAACAGACACGACACTTTAATCCTAGCTCAAGAGTTAGAAAAACGAATATTTACGCACCAAAATGTGACTCAAGGTCGGTTTAGTATGAAAGTATATCGCAAGAAGCGAAACACCAACCGCACGTGGGTAAAATTGCTTAGTTCCCTCGGAATTCTCCTTCGAAGGCGCCGAGTAATAAACTCAACCCTTATTCCTTTTAGACGAGGGAACAGGTGCTGCTTGGAGTAAAGGCCTATTGGAACCAAGCTGATGATTTTATTCATACCCCAGCGCGAAAACCATCAATCATAGCTTTGGGTGTCAAGTCTAAAGCCACTTCATACAAATAAAATGACGTCATTATCGAGATATTGTCCTTCTTGGAACGATTGATTGATTGATTGGTTTATCTATTCATTCTAACGGCATATCAACTAGTCTAGGGTTATTCTATGTCTTGAGACTAAGGAATCACGTTCATTGAACGTTAATATTTACATGTTTATGGAGTTTTTTTCTTAAGAGTTTTTTTGCTCACAAATAATTTTTAAACGAATCTATTTGACCTGTAGATAGGTCCCTAATAAATACTACCACTGCGGAACAAAGTGGATCTGGAAGTAATGGCAATGAAGAAGTACTCCACATTCCCCAGATTTCTAGAACTTGAAACCCACCATCAGATGCTGTTTAGTGTCATACTCAAAATACCCTTTTTTTGGAGGGAGAATTACTCCTCTTCAGGAGATATAGTCAGCATATTCTAAACCACACCTAGTGAGCTCGACTTAAAGCGAGAATTTCTTAATATCTAAAAATTTCATTTTATAATGTGTATATAGTCGATTTTCCCCGTTTTGTTGTTTACCCGGTGAAACAAAAATGTTATTTTTAACTTATTTATTTCTCTTTGATTTGAGTGTTTTGGGTTTTTTTTCTTTTAAAGAGTCTTTTTGATATTTATAAAACAGCCATTGCCTCCATATTAGCCAAAATAGACACGCCAACACACGGCAAAACCTTTCCATCCTTTTCCACAAACAATGTCAATAGCTTTGAGCAAATTTTCGCATGTGCATCTATAAAACGTTACACGTTTAGAGCCTTATGGTTGGTTGATTTTAACATCATGTCAACCCCTCTAGAGTTATTTCATGCTCAGAGGTTAAGGAATCGCACACATTGTACGTTTATGTTTGTATCTGTGTAGTTTATCAAGTTTGTTTGTGCCCGTGGTGTAGTCGTTATCGTCGTAGGAAATGGACACGGCGACACGAGTTCAAATCCTGACTGATTGCATTTCACATAGCACTAATACCCTTGGGGAAGGTATGAATCCAATTATTCTCCCTCCAGCTATGGGTAAATAGTAGGACAGACTAGGTTCTTCAGCCTTGATTAGGCTACTAGTCTAGGAGAAGGAAAACTCTGAATTCAAACCTGTTAAACTCCGCTTAAAAATTGACCTTGTGTCATATCCTGCCCGAGCGGAGGGGTTGGTAAATAGTATCAAGTTTGTTTGTTTTTTGTTTGTTTGTTTTTTGTTTTGTTTTTGTGGTGCGGGCTCACAATCATATATCAAATATTACTATCTAATACAAATAATTAACAAGCAGATCTATTTAACCCATTTATGGGATCCTAACGTCAGAGTGGACCTGGGAGTAATGGCAATCAACGCGTACTCTACACTCCCCAAAAGCAGTTTAGGGTTAAACTCAGGACCACTCTTTTAGTCATGCCCACCCAGCTTGCCTAGAATACAGTCAACAGGGTTTGGGTTTGAGCCTTAGTTCAACACCCGAATCAACAACTATCAGTGATGTTCTTTTTCAAAATGACAGAGCTTTTGCATCAAATTCGAAATGTGGTGGAGCTATCGTGGCGGAAATGGTGAGAAAAAAAATCGAACTGTCATACTTTCAACTCCTTTTTCAGGATAAATATATGGTAGTTATTTATTTAACTTAGCTGAGGCACAAGAAGTTTAAGGTAACTTGTGAGAATCGAACTCACTAACCATTACACCACGTGAAGCGCCCTGGAATAGATATACGGTAATTTACTGTATCATTAAAGATTATGAAAAATTGCCATTTAAGCCTAGTCGTGAAAGCAGAGGGTAACTAGAGAGAGAGTTTCCGGTAGTTGCTCTCCGCAGAAATTGCTGTCTGAATGTAAACACTGTCTCTTAACTGTTTGTCATCTGTACATGGCAGAAATACTTCCGAAGAAAACGGTACAACAAACTTTGGTGCAAATAGATTCTTGTTCCGTCAAATTGGTACCCCGAAGTGATGCACGGAAAATATATCACCCTTGTGCATAATAAAGATAAAAAGTCATTGACTTTCATCATGATCATCATGTCGCGCTGGTAGCACGGATATCCCTGACCCTCTCTCGCCACTCCTCCCTATCATTCATCGCCCTAGGCAGGTCCTCAGGACAACATACCGTATCCTCACTTAGCTGCTGAATGTATGTTCGTGCTGGTCGTCCTGCTTTTGCACGGCCATGTGTGGGGGTCCATAAGAATACATCTCTTATGAGTTCGTCCCTGCTTCTCCAGCAGTGTCCTGCATGTCGGGTTCGTCTAACTTGGATAGTTTTCGTGATAGGAGGCAGGTGGCCGTACAGTTGGTGTCTTGTGGGGTGTTGTCGCCAGGACTTGTTCAAGATTGCTCGCAGCATTTTTAGTCCTCTAAAAGGCACAAATATTTAGGCAGATGATTACACTCCCTATGATAGAAAAGGCCAGTGACACTAGTTTGCAAAACATTGATCATGGAAAGGCATACCTTTAAATAATAATTTATTACGACTAGGTTTGGCCGGGAAAATCACAGAGGATTAGATCGACTCTGGCTAACATAGTAAATTTGATCCTCAGTGATTGGGCTTCGAAGTGAGTTTAAAACCAACTCTTTAAGATGAAAAAAAGGTTCACACACACATAAAAACACATGTTACATCGATAAATTGATATCAGCAGAGTCTCATGTATATATATATATATATATATATATATATATATATATATATATAGCATAGCACTAATACTCTTGGAAAAGGTATGAATCCAATTATTCTCCCTCCAGCTATGGGTAAATAGTAGGACAGACTAGGTTCTTCAGTCTTGGTGAGGCAACTAGTCTAGGAGAAGGAAAACTCTGAATTGAAACCTGTTAAACTCCGCTTAAAAATTGACCATGTGTCATATCCTGCCCGAGCGGAGGGGTTTGTATATATATATATATATATATATATATATATATATATATATATATATATATATATACAATCTGCGTGCGAAGACAGAGAGTGTGGATTATTCGCATATAGTATATATGAGGAACCAGGTTTTAGTTTCCTTCTAATTGCACTATATATATATAGAGAGAGAGAGAAAGAGAAAGAGAGAGAAAGAGAAAGAGAGAGAATATGTGCATGCGTGAGTATACATGAGTATTAAATACACAATATACATTAGACACACTTTGCTACATACACATACATACATACATATAGTTAAATGGATATCCATTTAAAATACACACACACACACACACACACATATATATATATATATATATATATATATATATATATATATATATATATATATATAAACCTATCGATGTCTATAAAGTATAAGAAATATACAATTTGTAGAGACAAATATCCAGGCTTCAAGTCTTTTTTTTCGTTTGTTTTTTGTTGTTGTTTTTCTCATATATATATATATATATATATATATATATATATATATATATATATATATATATATATATATGTATGTATTTAGAGATAACTGTATCTAGAACGAGATTGTTCGATATATATATATATATATATATATATATATATATATATATATATATATATAGTATTCATGGTCCAGTTAAACCGGAGTTGGGAGTAATTCCATCAGGACAAGAAGTTATTCATGAATGAATATTTAAAACTTTCCTGTTTTTGGAAATTTCAAAAATGCGTAACAGGATTGAAATAAATTTATAATCCTATGTGACCGGTTTCGTTGTTTTTCTTAAAGTATATATATATATATATATATATATATATAGTAACGGCCATAAGTTAAGGAACAGAACAACAACAAATATTTAAATGATTTTTACTTGAAAAAATGAGCATATATGTTTATGAAATTTTTGCAAAATACGCTTGGAACATATAAGCATTTATTACATAAAAAGTTTACTAAATTTTATTTTACAATAAATTAATAGTCAACAGAAAAAACAAAAATATACATTTTGCCCTGGTCAAATGTTTAGGAAAGCATCATAAACCCTTTTAGATCAATATATAAACTAAAGAAAAATTCAATATTTAGTGAATTTTCCTTTACTTTGGATTACGTCATAATATCTTCGACCACATTAGCCAATTAACTTCTTATAAATGGTTGTAATGATACTTTCCCATTCTTCTTTCAAAAAACCCTATAAATCATCAATATTTTGAGGATTTCTTATCTGAGCTCTCTCTCCTATGATTTTCCATACATTCTCTATAGGATTCGTATTTGGGCTTTGTGGTGGCCACTTCATAGCAGCTATTCCCACCTCTTAAAGAAAACTTAACACGGTTTTAGCTTTGTGGCAAGGTGCATTTTCTTGCATAAATATTAGAGTTTCAACTGTCTCATTGCGTAAATGAGGAAGAGCATGCTGGCGAAGAAGTTCTTTATAAACTCTGGCATTAATATTACCGTGAAAACAAACAATGCGTCCCATTCCCACTGAAGAAATCATCCCCAACACCATTACGCTCCCCCTCCAAATTTCCCAGTTTCTTAACGCATTGGGAAGATAAGCGTTAACCATTTTTACGTCTTACAAACCTCTTACCCTCAGATCCAAAGAAGTTGAATTGAGATTCATCACTAAAGTGAACCATATTCCATTGTTCCTCTGTCCACAGGATATTCTCTGTGGCGATGTCAAGACGAAACTTTTGATTTTTCTTTGAAATCAAAGGTTTGCGACATGGAATCCGAGCCATTTTTTCCATTTTTAACCAACGAGAAACAGTTTTTCTAGAGATTAGCTTTCCTATTTACTCACAAGATGCACGAGAAATAGACGTTGCTGTATCGAAGCGGTCTTTTAAAAATATTTTAACAATTTGGTAGCCATAGGAGACCAGCCAGTTCTCGGTTTTGGTTCAAGTGTCTTGTCAACCTTAGATCTACTGATTACACAATAAACAACACTTTTTGACCTTCGTACGATGCCAGCAATTTCAGAATACGATTTGCCTTCTTCATGATTTGCTGAAATGACTTTTTTCTTCTCGAGTTAAACAATTACATGGTTTCGCCAGCACCTTGCTTAAAAATAGTTCCAACGATGTATGACAGTTGATTATAAATCAAAATTAGCAATGAAGTTGTTTGAAAATTACTTCAATTACTATAATTCAACTGCGTTCCTTAACTTTTGACCATGGCAAAATGTATATTTCTGTTTTTGATTCACTTATTTACTGTAAAAAAATTTTAAACTTCATATATAATAAATATATATATGTTCCAAGTGTATTTGAGGAAATTTTCGTAAACGTACATGCAAATTTTTTCATTTAAAAATCATTTAAATATTTGTTGTTGATCCGTTCCTTAACTTATGGCTGCTACTATATATATATATATATATATATATATATATATATATATATATATATTATATTTTACTCTTTGAGAGTTTTTCACATCAGTGTTAGCAGATAGTCTTTCACATGAGTTTGAGTGACAACAAGATTCCTCAAGTCTCTAGGCCTCTTCTTAGTGTTCTGGTCGATCTCAGCAATGCTGTAGTTTGGATTGTCTCTACTCGTCCTCTTATTTCCAAGTCCTCTAATCCTTTTACCAATCCTTTGAGAACAGTACCAAGAGCACTAATTACTATAGGTAAATATTATCATCATTATTATTATATAATGAATATTCTAATCAATAATGCACACTGGTATTCAACATATAATACACACACAATACATACACGTCTGTTACGGATTTTGATATTAACTCAAAAAGGATTTTGCGGTGCTAAAACGAAGGGATGTCCCAAAATAATATAATGGACATCCATCTCTTATAGAAAAGACCATAATAAATGTTTCAAAACCGAGCTAGTAAAAAGACATCCAGACTTTGAACATTTTTTGTACATTTGTTTTTAAAAATTAATTAAAAGTTTACGAAGGCTTCATTTAGCATGAGTTTGATTATGTTTAAAGGTCCCTTGAACAGCTATGATTAGCAAGTTGTTTTTTTTTACCAAAAAATCTTTTGATCAAGGCTGGTATCCCCCAATTATCACCTTGTGCCAGACAAAGTTAACATCTATTCGTCTGCGCGGGGCGTACTACGCAGCTGAAATAGTCCCCTATTCGAGTCAAGGCCAAATATTTTGAAGCTGATTTTTTTGGCTGTTTTTTGACAATTTTCTACCACTTCTGCTGCTTTTTTCCTGCTCTCTGTTATGCTTATATAAGTGTTGGTTCGTTTGTTTGATTGGTTGGTGGGTGTATTTTATTCCATTTCAACCCTTGCAGGTTATTCAAGGCCAAATCCTACTTATACATATAAATCAAATATATACAGGATTTGTAAACGAATAGTTTGTTGGTAACAATTTTCAAACGAGCTTGGTTTCAAGTGTTGCTATCCAACTCTAATAGCTTTATTTGCACGCAGTTAAATGGTTCCAAGTGCTGCTATGTAATATTAATAATACAATTTAACATCAGTCATTTCTCTGCACATAGTTAAATGGTTTCAAGTATAGAAAATGATTAAATGCTTATATTAGATGGTACTAACAGGAACTACCACTCTGAGGCAGAGTGGACCTGGAAGTAATGACAGTAAAGGCGTACTCTACATTCCCCAAAGCTCCAGGACTGTTGCCTTGCCATCTGTTGGTTTAGGGTTATATCCAGGACACTCGTTGGAGGTAGGTATTATCCTTCTGTAGAGATGCAGGCGGCGTATTCTACAACTCCAACCGATTGGTGTGTATATAAGTGTATGTGTCAGTCTCTCTCTCTCTCTCTTTCTTTCTCTCTCTCTCTATATATATATATAAATGAAAGAAATTTTCTTCGTTATTTTTCTTGTTTTTGTGGCGGTCGTTTTTGTTGGGTTTTTTTTGTTGGGTTTTTGTCGTTGTTGTTTTTTTGTTTTTGTCTTTTTGCTTTTCTTAAAATCACTATCTTAGTCCTAACTAGCTAGGGTACGTATCTCTCGAATCCCACGTGACTGCCTCTTGCTAATACATAAACGTCCATGCATTTCCCATACTTTGTCAGTGAAGAGCATTTGCCTGATAATTATACCGTCACAGATGTTTGACACATCTGCTATCCAGAACGCTCTGGGTGTTGGTGACTATTACATTGCAAGATAGGTAGATAGATAAATCGATAAATGACCATGTACAAAGTACAGAGGTACTGCAGTTATATATATATATATATATATATATATATATATATATATATATATATATATATATATTAGTATGTATGTATGTATGTATGTATGTATGTATGTATAACTGGAAACAGATATTTTTTTTTAATTTAAGAAAAACTCAGACATTTATTTCCCACCACTCTTCCATACTTATGGATGATTTTTCATTTTTTTTTTTTTCATCGAGATATTCTATTTTTGTTGGTCAAGTATTTGATGAAATATATATATATATATATATATATATACTTGCCAGTAAGAACCAAACGGTTTCTGTTTAGAAAGACGATAAAGATTCGAATTAGCATTCTACACTTATCTCCGTTATATAGAAAATTTTATTCAACACGAATGACCACCCAACAAAATTATCATTTGGTTGCAAATTTAACAGGAAATTACTTTATTCTTTAGTATTAGAAAACTTTAAGTTTCTTGATTTAATAAGCATGCTGTTTATTCTGGTTTACAATTACAAGTGTGTGTGTGTGTGTGTGTGTGTGTGTGTGTGTGTGTGTGTGTGTGTGTGTGTGTGTGTGTGTGTGTGTGTGTGCTATCTTTAATATACAATTGATAATATAAATTTAAAAATTGATGTTTTATTCGTGAGGTAGTATATTTTTTACACTACTCTTACCTGTATTTTACATGCAGTCAAGCTGCATTGAAAATAACTGAGTTTTCAACAATACCCGAAAAAATGTATTGCTGAGTAATGTGTTGGAGGCTAGATAATCTGTAGAGCTCTCGTTTTGTACGGTACTAAGTAAATCTCATTAAATATCAATATCGTGTGGATCTATCGTGCCATTTCCGACTCAGCTAATCTTCTGGCTCTGCCGTGCTCCACGCAGTCTATATTAATATCGTGTAAAAATTATATATATATATATATATATACGAGCCATTTTCTCTTTTCATTATATATATATATATATATATACTTTCTTTAAAGAAAAAAACCAAAGACCGGTTATTTTAGGATTATAAATTTATTTCCATCCTGTTTTGCGTTTCTGATGCAAACCAAAAACACGAAGAAAAATATAACAGGACTTCTTCAGATCATATGGATAAATAAAACAGAATAGACTACATTGCGCTCTCTACCAGGAAAATTTAAATGTTCAGCTCTTGAATGATTTTCTTGTCCTGAAGGAATTACTCCCAACTCTGGTTTAACTGGACCGAATAATATATATATATATATATATATATATATATATATATATATATATATATGTATGTATATAATGAAAAGAGAAAATGACTTGTCGGTAAAAGAAAAAAGAATCAAAATACAAAATGACTTCGTCGGAAAAGAGGAAAAAATCCGGTTAAATAAATTAAATGAAAATATATATTACGTGTGTACAAATATGCTTGATTGATGGTGATATAAATGAATTCTGGTAAGTGTCAGAAAAAGGAGATCCTTAAGTACCAATAAACGAATTTAATATCTTCTTTTTTCGACTTTAATAAAATTCTGTCCAAAAAAAACCTTTATTTACAACTTGATACTTTATTATTTGCAAATTTTCTTATCTTAATAGATAATTATCTTTTGCATTTTTTATCCAGTGCCTATTTTATAGGTGCTTAATACTTCTGCTCTTGAGCCAAGCACAGATACACTGTCATTTTTCATCTTGCAAGATATTTCCCTAGTTAACTTTTCTATGTTCGATTCGTATCGATCACTAATCAAAGGAACAATCTTCGAACGTGTCTCTCAACAACAAGCGTCGTTTGTCGAATCAATCTTTGAACGTGATCGTGATTTCAGTGAGATCATCCCTCGACACAAATCCAAAGATACAGTTATGGATATTATAATTAGCTTTATACTGACGAAAGTGATATGGGTCACAATGTTAACCCTCGTGAAACTGATGTTCGTCATGATTACAATGATAATGGTGATGATGATTATAGTGGTAGAGATAATGAGAAATAACGACCATAGTGATGATGATGACGACAACAATAATAATAATAAAAATAATAATTATAATAATAATAATAATAATAGTGATGATCATGATCATGATGATCAAATGGTTCATCATAATGATGATAATCACGATCAAATTGATGATGATCGTGGTGATTATAATGATGGTGATGATGATGATGATGGTAACACTGCGATACGATTTTAAAGGTGATGATGATTATCCGAATGTTAACGACCATCATCATCATCATCATCATCATCAGTATGATAATGAATTTTATCCTCATGGTGCTGATGATAAGAATTGTTGTAATAGTGATGACGACCATTATCCTAACGGTGATCATCATAATGATGGTAATCATGATGTTTCTAATTATAAGAATGATGATGATGATTAGTGATGTTGATCTTAGTGTTGATGATGCAAATGATATTAATCGCAATGATATTGATTATCATAATCATTAAAATAATGTTGATAATTATCATTATCAGATGATGATGATGATGATGGCACGATATTAAAGAAGGTATTCAGCTTTAAAAATGACAAAACTCCTTATTTTACTGTATATTTTTTTGTTTTTGTTATCTTTATTTTATTTCACGTTTTCTTTTTCTTTTTTAAACTTTAACGATAAATTGAGAGAATTTTTCTTTTCATAAAAAAATAATTTGGAAATATTTTTTTCTTGAAATATTTCAAGAGTTGCTTGGATATCCCTGCATATACAAAAACAAAACAAAAACAAAAAAAGCAAATAAAGAAAAAAAATAAAGGAATGGACAAAAATATAAATAAATAAAAAATTGAAAAAAAAAAATTATTTGACAAACTGTAAAATAAAATATTTTGTCTTGTTTTATTTTGATTTTTTATTATTATTATTATTATTATTATTATTATTATTATTATTATTATTATTATTATTATCTTTAATTTGTTTAATTGTATTGAGATAAAGATGCTAATTGTCCATCCGCCCTTTTTGTTGGCAAAATTTATCAATGTTATTGTCTTTTGTATTTGATGTTATTAAAATAAATATATTTTTAAAACTTTAATGAATAATATTTTATATTATCTGCTAATGCATCAGCGCATGCGCGTTTATGTATCCATGTGTACATGGATGGATGCATATATGTGCTTTTATCCAAAAGGATTATCTTTAGTTATTTAAAGCTGCTTGCAATAACAAAATAGAATTCGGCATAAAATAACCCAACAAGGGTTGACATGCCGCAAAACCAAACAAACAAAACAAACCGTTCTTTCAAATTTATTCACCTTGGAGTAGAGTGTTCGCCATTGGTCCGGGACACCTAGGTTCAATCCCAGGTCGCATCATACCAAAGACTTTTAAAATGGTACTTGATACCTCCTTACTTAACACTCAGCAATATAAGGTACGTATCAAGGGTAAAGTGGAGCAATCCAGGGAAAGGAGTAGCGCCCTCCCCAACATTTAAAAGAGAGCCTTCTGATCACCCTCGATTACGGTCGCCAACTTACTTACTTTCCTTTGAAGATTGCGGTTGAATTTACCCAACCTCTCCACCACGAGCAGGATGTGACACAAACGCGATTCCGGTAAGCGGAGCACAGTTGTTTTCAATTCAGAGTTGCCTTTCTCTTAGACTAGTTGACAAACTAAAGTTAAACAACCTACTCTGTTGAGGGAGATGGGATGGATTCATACTCTGCTCCAGGGCATTGGCACGAAGTGGAAAAAAAAACATTACCGTCCAGGATTTGAACTTGGATCAGCAATTATATTTAATACGGTGATAACCGTTACGCTAAGTTTCTGCGTGCGTGCATGCGAATATGCGCCCCTGTGTGAGTATGTGTGTTTGTATGTTTATGTAAGTGCGTGTATGTGTGTTTGTGTGTGAATGTGAGCATTAGTGTGTGAGTGCGTTTATGTATGTGTATGTGTTTGTGTGCGTGTGTATATGTGTGTGCACGCCTTTGTGTGTGTATATGTGTGCGTGTAAGTATGTTCGTGTAAGTATGTGTGTGTGTGTGCATGCGCTTATGTGCACCTCTTTCTATGGGTGTGCCTGTGTATGTGTGTGTATGTGAGTGTGAGTGTATGAGTGAATGTGTGTATGCATATGTGCGTGTGTAAATGTGAGTGTATGTGTGTAGTTTTGTGCGTGTGTATGTGTCCGCCTGCGTATGTGTATATGCGTGTATGTGTGCGCGCAAGAGCATATGCGCAACTCCGTGTGTGTGTGCGCGTATGTGTGCTAGTGTGTATATATGTATGCATGTGCGCCTGTGTATGTGTGTGTGTATGTGTACGTCTGTGTACGTATATGATTGCGTGTCTGTTTATGTGTGTGCATGCGCGTATGTACGCCTGTGTGTGTATGTAATCAAAAATGATTTCATGTTTTTAACAAGTAAAACTTAAAAAATTTTGCATCTCGTCCAAAATATAGACGCAAAAAAAAAGAAAATAATAACAGAAGAATTATTTTATGAGAAATTAAATGAAGAAATCCGTCTACGTCGGGTAAAAGGCCAAGATATGCATCACACCAGTCTAATGCAGAGGTCACCTTACAATACCAATGGCCCTTGTATCCAGCTGTGTGACTGACAACGAAAGGTCAAACACGAGAACTGTAGGAGCATGAGACGGTTGTACACGAGACGCGCGAATTCTTGAAAAATGGTCAGTTAGTTACTGGCAGTGATAAGTCACAAAACTAAATTTCAGGGGTAAGTAAAACCACCCTCCATTGGGAGTGAGCCATGATTTGTCAAAGAATAGATCTTTCTTTAATCGACTTGAAAATAGCACCTCACGTCTTCCTGTTTTTGTGACTTGTTGAGAGAAAAGTTTTAACGTCGATAATAAACTCAGTCGGATTTTTCATGACCGCTAATCTAATTCTTCCTTTCCCTGAGATGAACAAGCTCAAGTCATCAGCATTTTTTCACCTGGTCTTTGACTTTTTGTGTCCGCAAACTTTCTTTGTCACGCCCACACAAATACTCCTGTTTATTTTATATTTGCTGTAAAAATTTACTCCAAAGAATTAGAAATGGTAATTATTACTACAAGTATAAATCCAAATAACCAAAAAGAAATTTACGAATATATATTTTCATTTGATCTTATGAAGTTCATGATCTGTGAAAAAAATTTACGCATTTTTTTCAAGTCTGTGACACGTATAAGATTTATAGATTAGAACATTTTCATTTTCTCCGTTTTTTTTTTTTTTAACGCAAATAAAACAATAATCTTTGGTTTGCAGCAATATGACTTCCCTCTAATTGTTATTCATTGTTAGAGACCCTGCACTTCAAATTATGATGAGCATTTTTACGTAAAAACCTTCCCTTGATTCTGATATGCCAGCAATTTTTACTGGCTCAACACAAAACCGTTCAGGTATCCGTTGAGAAGAGATAATCAAATTCTTCCCAATTATTATTATAAATACAACTGAGTTTTTTTCTTCTTTTTTTACTCTGAATTCAGTTAAAATTAAGCAGAATGCAATCTTGATCTTACTGCCCAGACTGAGAATAATAGATAATCGGGTCTTGCTTAGAACACTCGTGATTAGATATCAAAGTGATAGCACGGACTGACTGAACATACTTACACGCACACACATACACACACAAAGGCGCACACACACACATATACACACGCACACAAACATATACACATACATAAATGCACACACCCACGCAAGGCAGAAGTGGGTTCTATGAACCCAAATAAAAGACGTTACTATATTTCTATTCACTTTCTTTTGGGGGCTGGGGTTCGAGAAAACAACCCTTCACGTGAACGGAAAAAGAGAAAAGATTCAAAAATACAGAAGAGCCAGTTCCAACTTGAATTAAGAAATTATCCCGCATGCGTAGCCGTTATTCATTTCTTCCTGCTTCCACGACCTCAGAAACGGAGAGAATGAAACAACGGTGGTCTTAACGATTAGAACGAATTGTTTTTGTTTTTCTCTTTCTCTTGTCCAACGATTAGTCATCACCGACATAGCAGTTGTCGATGACTACGCTGCAATTTACACAACCCGTTAGTGGTAATGAACCATTCTGTGCTCCACTGGTCCATGTTGTTCGTATAAGGGTGGTTAGATTCAGAGTTTCTCTTTTTCCTATTTTGGTTGCCGTATTATTTACTCATAGTTAAAAAGAGAGATAGATTCATGTCGTTCCTAAATGGCCTCAGTGCAATGAGTAGTGCAAACAGCCTCAGTCGGTATTTTGACTCGGTTCACCGATTCCGTTTTCCTTGACAATAACCTTTTCAAGGAAACTATTTCTCGAACATCATGAAAAGAAATTCTAGTTGAACCAAAGTATTTAGGTAGGGGTCCCTTTTGGTGTTGTGGCTAACGTACTAGACATCGTAGTAAGCGAGTTTGAGTTTCAATCGCGCTATTACGCTCTCTTTCGGACTAGTACCCTTTCAATCCCAGGTCGAGTCATACCAAAGACTTTAAAAATGGAACTTGATACCACCTTGCTTAACACTCAGCATTATAAGGTACGGTTCAAGGGTAAAGTGGAGCAATCCAGGGAATGGAGTAGCGCCCTCCCCTACACCTTGGTGTAGTAGCTATCGAAAAGGGAGCCTTCGGGTCACCCTCGACTACGGTCGCTAACTTTACTTTACTTACCCTTGAGAAAGGTATGAACTTACTTGTCCTCACAATCCAGATATGGGTTACCACTACAGTCCTTCGACAAGGACGACTTTGACATAAAGGTTGATATGCCATTAAACAAAAGAAACCGAACCAAAATGTTTGAGTAAATTACGTGAAAATCTTGTATAGAGAGCAACTAGAATACATCTAGCGATATTTCTGTATGGTAATAAGTAAGTAAAGTTAGCGACCATAGTCGAGGGTGACCCGAAGGCTCCCTTTTCGATAGCTACTACACCAAGGTGTAGGGGAGGGCGCTACTCCATTCCCTGGATTGCTCCACTTTACCCTTGAACCGTACCTTATAATGCTGAGTGTTAAGCAAGGTGGTATCAAGTTCCATTTTTAAAGTCTTTGGTATGACTCGACCTGGGATTGAACCCAGGTCTCCCGGGCCATTGGCGAACACTCTAACCGCTGGGCCAGTTCCATTTACTTGGAAAGACGATTAGCAGAATTGTATCAACCCAACCCCTTCACCACGAAATAGATGTCAATTTATCAAGCAAAGTAAAGATACTTTGAATTCAGAGTATTCCTTCTGTTAGACTGATTATCTAAACTAGGCTAAAGAATCAGTCTACCCTACTATTTACTTATATATGGATTATGTAAACTGTGCCCAGAAGAAAAAAATTCTACATGAAGAAAAAGCTACGTGGGAATTGCTGAAGGAAGGTGCATACTATATTGAACAAATCCTGAAAGCAGCACCCCACAAAACAGCAACTGTACGATCACTGACCTCCCATCCTCCAAACCATCCAAGTAAAACGAATAAGACATGCTGGGTACTGCTGAAGAAAACCAGGTCAGTGTTGGTCAACCAGCAAAACCTTATATTCATCAGCTTTGTGTGGACACTGGGTTTCGTTCAGAAGACATGCCGAAAGTTTGGTTTTGTTTGGTTTGGTTTTAAGGCCTATTAACTATTGTAGATTATTTAACGCCAAATCCATTTTTATTCATATAAGCAGTTTTATTTCAAGCAATTCCCTTTAACATAAGCACATAGTTTAAATGTCAAAAACAGTTCTATTTCAAACAATTCAATTTAGCATAAGTGTACACTTTAGTTCTCTTTGACCCATTGATAGGACCCTATCAGGTGCAAACAAAACGGAGTAGAGAGAACTTTGTGATGGCAATGAAGGGGTACTCCGCGTTCCCCAAAGCTTCAGCATTAATGGAGCGTCACCATCAGATTATTTAGAGTCATATTAGAGCAGCTCTTGAAGCAGTCAGTGTATTCTGCAACCCAAGCCGACTGAGCCAATACAAAAAGCGAAAGAAAGTGAGTCAAGAGAATTCGTGCAGTCTGTATGACTTGACGATGAGGAAGAGTTGTAAGAATAATTGATATATAATGGCGAAATGGTTATCGCAGAAGAAAATGGACACGGTGACCTGATTTCAAATCCTGAACGAGGTTGCTTTTATTTCACATACGCTAATACCCTTGAGAAAGGTATGAATCCAACTACTCTCCCTTCAGCTATGAATAAATTGTACGACTCACTTGGATCTTAACCTTGGTTTGGCAATCGATCTAGAAGGAAAACTCTGAATTCAAACTTGTTAAACTCCGATTAAATAATTGACCTTGTATCACATCCTGCTCGTTCAGAGGTGTTGGTAAATATATATATATATATATATATATAGAGAGAGAGAGAGAGAGAGACAGAGAGAGATAAAGAAAAAAGATATCGATGTTAAAGATCCACTCGAAGACTTAGTAAGTCTGCAACCATCTCTTACGTTCCTTTCTTATTTCCTTCATTCCATCCTTCTGTAAGAAGCATAGGATCACATCTCGTAAGTATCTATTTACCCTACTCCTGAGCCATCTGCAGTATGTGACACAAAATCAAATTTTAGACTGGTTTCCCAACCAGGGCAAAAGAACTTATTTTTTCCTACTATTTACCCATAGCTGGAGGGAGATATGGGTTCATGCTTTTTCCAAGTGCATAAGAGCAAAGTGAAACGCAAACCGCCTCGTCCAGAGTTTGAACTCGGAGAGCCAATTCCATTTCTTACTATGATAACCATAACACAAGCGCACCTCACATTACGTAATAGTGATGTGATCTCAATAGCAAGTAGATTTATATCAGGGGGGGGAGGTTCTAGATCCATGACCACTACTGTTAGATTAAGTTTTTCTTTCTCTTGTCTATCTACAAGTCAGAATTACTATTTTACTTATAGCCAGGAGTAGAAGAGGTGGATACATGCCTTCCACAAGTGCGACGAGAAATCCAAGAAGCTTTGCCCGAATTTGTCGTGTGGCATAATAATGTGCATAATAATGTGCATCCATATATATATATAGATAGATGTATGTGTGTGGGTCTCTGTATGTGTTCCTGGAAGGGTGACTAAAGAAAGGGTTTTATCTTCAGCATTTTTGGAGGGTGTCAAATTGACTGGAAGATCTTTTGTCGGTCGACTTTGGCGTGAAGACCACACAAAGAGCTGTACCTGCGTCAAACCACGTGAATCTGCATGAAGATCTGAAACCGGAAGTAGGGGTGTCAAGGACCAAGACAGCACGGGGTCAGTTAGAAACCTAAGATTCGGAATCTAAGAGTCAGGAAGTCAGGGAGAGAGATGCAGGCAGACAAGAGTCTCGAGCAGTCAGAATGGCCACATCACGGATCAGGGAAGGAGACTGCCAAGCAGAGACTGGGATCAGAGGGGAGATAAGAGTCAGCATTTTTGGCTGCTGTTTAGGATTTTCGCAAAGTTATCACGATAGCCATATATATACACACACAGAATGCCAAAGATGTCGCAGACCTCGCTTTCTTGCGGTTGCTGTATCAAATCTGTGTTTTGTCTTTTCTTCCTTCCTCCTTTTGTTCGTTCGCCTTTTTTATTTTTTTATTTTTTGTTTTTAACATGTGAAATGCTGACAACGGAGTCCTCACTGGACGATCGATCAAAGGCTAACTCGTTGAGTGGGTATCGCCGTTGAGTCTTTTTTTATGGAAATGACCATTAGACTAATAATGATTCTCTTCTCTTCATACTAAAATAAAAACTTCCGTAAACCTGAGGCTTAAAATACACCGACTATGTATCCTGCATCATAAACTCATCATGATAATCATTGGAACTATGTAAGTAAAGTTGGCGACTTTAGTCGACGTTGACCCGAAGGTTCGCTTTTCAATAGCTACCACACCAAGGTGTAGGGAAGGCCACTACTACATTCCCTGGATTGTTCCACTTTACCCTCGATCCTTACCTTATAATGCTGAGTGTTAAGCAAGGCGGTATCAAGTACCAATTTTTGTGTCTTTGGTATGACTCTAAATGGGATTGAACACCGGTTACTCGGACCATTAGCAAACATTCTACTCATTAGGACACAGGGTCAAATCTTTTCAATTTTAATAAGCAAAATATGTTTTGGGTCCATATTCCCTGTTTATTGCATGTTGATATGATTTGGTTCATATACAATCAAACATTCTTCATGATACTGCATGAATAGTCACTAAATTCATTATTATAATGACAATTTATTCAGTGTCAAACCCTTTCAATTTGATATCGGAAACAAAATTGACGAAATACAGACCGAAGAAATCACCTAACGCTATCTTACGTTGTTGGTTAAATTCAAGTTTCACTCTCGTTCAAAATTTAGAAATATGCTCCACGAGCTGACGATATATCATTCCGATTATATATCTAATCAGTTCTATCAACCTCTCTCTATTGGCTATTGAAAAAAGAATGTGCTTAATTCATCATATGAAATGTGGGGGAAAAGGTTTAGTTTGGTTGTTTTTTTATGACATATCAACCATTATAGGCTATACCGGGCCAGCATTATAAGATCAGGATCAAAGGTAAGTGGAGCAATCCAGAGAATGAAGTAGCGCCCTCCCCAACTCCTCGGTGTAGTAGTTATTGAAAAGGGAATCTTCTAGTCACCCTAGACTATAGTCGCCAACTTTACTTATATATATATATATATATATATATATTGAATATATATATATGGGTAAATAGTAGGGTAGACTAGGTTCTTCAGCCTTGGTTAGGCAACTAGTCTAGGAAAAGGAAAACTCTGAATTAAAACCTGTTAAACTCCGCTTAAAATTTGACCTTGTGTCATATCCTGCCCGAGCGGAGGGGTTGGTAAATAGGATATATATATATATATATATATATATATATATATATATATATATATATATATATGATTTGTAAAAACATTTTGATAACATCCTTAAACGATTCTGAGCACATTTTTTGCACACAGTTAAATGTTTTCAAGTATTTCTATCCAATACAAATAATTCTATTTAAAGTATTGCAATCTAACACAAATTATTCTATTCAATATTACTCAACTGTTTGCTCACAGTGAAATGGATTCAAATCTTGCGATTTAACCCAGATTGTTCTATTCAACATATCTCATTCTTTTGCACACAGTTAAATTGTTCCAAGTATTGCTATGTATCACTAACAATTCAATTAAAAATCTGTCATTCGTTTACATACAGGTAACTGATCAAACAGTTTTATTTCAAACAATTCAATTCAGCATTCGTCATTTTTTGCACTCAGATTAAATGCCAAACAGTGCCAATTGATTGGACACTATCAGGGGCTACCACTTCGAGCCATCGTGGACCTGGGAGCGATGGCATTAAAAGGTTATTCTACATTCACCAAAGCTCCAGCATTACTAGTCTCACCATCAGATCGTTTAGCGTCATATACAGGAAACTCATTTGGGGTGGGGGATCTTACTCCTCTGCAGAGATGCAGTCAGTGTATTGTGCTGGATTGCAGACTCGAAGGAAGCGACTCCAAAGTCTAGTTGTGCTATTACGTTCATTTTCTGACTAATATCCTGGGGAAACGTATTAACCTCCTTATCCACCAGATATAAGTTGAATAGTATCATTACTGTTCTTTTACAAAGAAAGATTTGGAATTAAATAACCTGCAAAGATTGATATGCCGTTCAACAAAAGAAACCGATCTTCAACCAAAAATGTGTTAATTCGGTCCCTGTGTCCCAAATGTTCATACAGGGAACCGAATTTACACAGTTCCTGACTGTACGGATGAAAATGTTTACAGACTAAAGAATGTGTACGGTAAAATATTTTAATATCTGTCGTTTAAAATTTGAGTGCCAGAATATTATCTTATAATATCTTCAAGAATAAGCCAATTACGTTATTTTGCAATTTAAAATAAAGTTACTAGTTTCAAATTTTGTTCTTTTCAGTCATTCTTTTTCTTTTTCTTTTTTTTTTTCTTTTTAACTATATTTAAAATTCGAACGTTGACAATTTTTTTCAATTTTTAATTTTTTCATGTTTTATTTTTTGTGAAGATGCAAAGTAATTGGCTTTGCCTAGGGCTCAAAATGTTATTGCACTAAGCATGTACATATATTTGCAAATCGTTACAATTTCTGATTGTTTATTTTTTTTGTTTTTTGCTTTTGTTTTTGTTTTTGCTTTTTTTTTTTTTTGGTGGGGGGAAAGCTTTAACATTCAAATAAAAAGAGAGTTGAAGATTTATGGTGTTTCAAGCAAGTCTTAAACTGACAGCAAGAAACTGGGCTAAGAAACCATTTCGGTAATAAATATACTACGATTTATATGAAAAGAAAAACAAAACAAAACAAAAAAAAACAGATCTTCATTTTGATGCAACAGAAGTTCTCTATAAAACTTAACATTGAAAAGAATTATTTAGCGAACTATAAAAAAAAATAGCAACTGTTAACGGATAAACCCTCAGTGAATGATATTTGAGATAAAACTTTTCCTGCAAAAAAAACGATTGACTTCTCTAACATATACAGTCAAAATATTTTCCCATTATCCTTACAATAAACTTGGAGTTGTGCCGTGATGAACGCATTACGGGCCAATAGTATCACCAGACATGAAATAATTTTTGCATAAAATTTATAAAGAGAATTTTAATGGATACATTAACCCTGTTTTATCATTAAATCTAACATTAAGTTCTTACCAGTGACAACCTTTTCTATCATGATTTTCAATACATTTATTTACAATGCATTACTCTGAAAATATTTTCAATGCTTTCCTATTATATTATAAATATTATCGCATTTAAGTTATACATATCAACTTATTCTGTTATATATATATATATTGCCCAGTCGGCTGGGGCTGTAGAATACACCGACTGCACCTCTGCAGAGGGGTAAGACCCCCCCCCTAACGAGTGTCCTGGATATGACACTAAACAATCTGATGGTGAGGTTCCAGCAGTGCTGGAGCTTTGGGGAATGCGGAGTACCCCTTCATTGCCATTGCTCCCAGGTCCACTCTGGCCCGGAGTGGTAGCACCTGATAGTGCCCTATCTATGGGTTGAATAGAACTAACAGCATACTTATGCTAAACTGAATTGTTTGAGTAAACTGAATAGCTTGAAATAAATGTTTTTGACAATTAAACCGTACTTACATTTAAACTGCGTGCTTATGCTTAACTGACTTATTTGAAATAGAACTGTTTCCGACATTAAAACTGTATTTACACTTAACTGAATTATTACATATAACTGCTTGAATAGTTTGAAATGGAAATGTTTTTGACAATTAAACTGTATACTTATGCTAAACTGAACTGTTTTCAATAGAACTAATTATTTACATAAAAATGAATTTGGCGTTAAATAACCTACAAAGGTTGATATGCCATAAAACCAAACAAACCAAACCTATTTATATATAATGGAGGCGCTCGTGGTGTTGGTTAAGAGTAAGCCAGACTGAACTCTTTAACCTTGGTATGGCAACCGGGGCCGAGGTATGAATCTTCCATGAACACCTATTTTCTACCTTCTGTTTGGGATCGAAATCTCCCAGGTAGTAAGCATCTCAGACGCCCACACAATTCTTGTGGTCACACCTCCTCCAGACTGCCGCCCACGTAACGCACATGATCATGCTTCCTCTCAGCATGCCATCCTCGCAATTTACATGGCATTTCCGCCAGGAACACTTGCGTCCTGTTTACTTTAGGGACTAGGTGCATTTCCTATTTGTTTTTCGTTCCCAGTGTCCGACTTCCGATGCTGCATCGACATGTCAAAGGGGTCTTCTAGGTAAAATCCAATATAAATATGGCTATCACCAATACTGAGTTCTCTTGATAAATATAGGAAACCATTTAACTATATGTATGTATGTATGTATGTATGTATGTATGTATGTATGTATGTATACATCCATTCATTAATCAAACGGCCAACTTTTTTTTGGTCATAAACGGCTAACTTTTCCCTTATTATACAGATTTTCCCAAGGTTTTTATATTTTGCACTTTTTACTCATCCATCGTTGATTTAAGATCGCTAATGTCATCCCTCATAGTCCTGAAGATGGTTCATTTGAACCGAAACGCTATAGTGTCGACTTTGCTTCTCAATAAATCTCTTCTTCTACTTGGATTACTTTGTTATCAATTTTTCTTTATATATTGTCGGATTGCAGTCCATTATCTACTTCCATTCTGTCCCATTGACTAACAAGATCCCAACCCATTTTTTCACAGCGATATTTCATATGGATGACGTCAAGATGGTTCATAGATGCAAAGACCTACTCATCACTGCCTATTACTTCAAAAATAGGACTTTTCTAACCAACTATATACAAGAAAAATCATACCTACCAGTATGTCCGGCGTTCTTCGTCCATCCAAACATATTTTACCGGATTACATAGGTCTATACCTTGAAAATTCGTTTCGTGATTTAAAATTTTCCGAAGCACATACGTTTGAAAAGGCCAGACTCATAAGATTAGAACTTCGTCGAAAACAAGGAATGATTCGAAATATTTCTCGATAAACAAACGGAACATAAACTCTACAAAATATTTCTAAAAAGACGTAATTTAAAACAACAAACGCTGATTCAATAATCAAACAGCCGATTTCTTCTTGTCATAAACAGCCAACTTTTCCTTGTTATACAAATCTTCCCTAGGATTTTTATATTTTGCACTTTTTACACATCCATAGTTGATTTAACATCACTAATATCATCCCTCATAGTCCTGAAGATGTTTCATTTGGACCGAAACGCAATAGTGTCGACTTCGCTTCTCAATGAATCTCTCCTTCTACTTGGATTACCGTGTTATCAATTTTTTCTTTATATATTGTCGAATTACAATCCATTATTTACTTCCACATCCATTCTTGTATATGTGTGTGTATGTAAGAGGTTGATATATAGTGACAGAGAGAGAGAGAGAGAAAGATAAAGAGAGAGAGAGACTTATTCATTAAATACGAAGATTTTTAAAAAGAAATTAATTCTTTTTCCATGATGTATACTGTGCAGTGTCTGGAATTGGATAATAGTAAGAATTATATCATTCTCGTAAAAATACTTCTTTTGAGCCTATTGGAAATACTATTAATTAAACAATCAGAATGCTCCAGGCTTAAACAGAGGTCTGTCATCAACTTTTGGTAGGTTGAGAAGTGCAAACCGTGTAAAACCTATACAAAAATGTGTGTTGAGTTGAGAGAAGCATGTTTCAATCCCTAGAATGTTTACAAATTGACTAAACATGCATGAGTAGAAAAGACAGTTGATGAAATGGGAACACACTGACTATCCGGTAAATAGAATATCCCGGGCGCAGCCGTCAGTAAAAAAAATATTATGCTGACTGAATTCTTGGACATGAAAGGGAACATCTCAATTGAGGTGTTACTGTAAATATTGCTTCCTTTGTCAACTTCTCAGGAAAGATTCAGCGTTTTTATTGAATGAACCTCGAATATATATATATATATATACATATATATATATAGTCATCCACAGACAGATCTGTTTCGTTCTATCAGAACTCATCAGTGTGGCTAAACATACCGGTTGATGCAAACGCCAATCCGAGACTCTACCCCTCATCCACGAGTAACTAGTAGCAGCGAAGTAAATTTTAAATGGTTATAAATCACAATTACTATTGTTTACATACATCCGTTTAACGGCTACTGAGAGCTTAATTCTAATGGCAACGCCATTACTTCATTCGCTAAAGAACTCAACCCTACGGGGGTAGGGGAGTATATATATATATATATATATATATATATATATATATATATATATATATGAAGTCGAGTCCTAAATGACTTCTGTTTTTTAAATGCAAATAGTCGCAGCGCATTTCAAACTTCCAATATTTTAAAAGCAACCAGAAATTATCTGATAAAATAACCGATCATTCTTATTTCAAAGATGAAAGAATGTGCGTTGTAAGTTGACTTATGATCTCTCCTAAAATGTATGAAGTGAAAGTGCGCGTATGACATGTAATGCTGTGGGAATTTAAGAATAGCAATAATGCTGTAGAAACAGCTAAGGAAGATTCAAGTGTTTATGACCAAGATGTTATTGCTGTTCATCAAGTCCGAAATTGGTTTTTAATGTTTTAATCTGACGATACATCATTGAGAGGGGAATCCAGACTAACACTCTCATTAGACTTCGATCCAGATACTTTAAGAGAATTGTTGGAATGAAATCCGCGCAAAAGCACTTGACTTGAACCTATTCCAATCCACTTTCTGCCACAACTTAAAAAAGGTAGAAAAAGTGAGCAAGCTGAGCACTCTTTCAGTGAGAAGGAAGATTGTATATGCATTACAAAAAGTCTTCTTTCAAGGCAGAAAAAGGAGCTGTTCTTTAAAACATTATTACAAGAGATCAAAATAGATCTTTATGATAAAGTTCACTGCAAAAGACTAAACCCTGACTCTACTCCAGAGATGGAGCTTGATGGAAAAACCGTATGCTGTGTGTATGGTAGAATCAACACAGTATTATTCATTTTAAGTTTTTAAACTGCAATCAGGCTCTCAATACAGAAATTGCCCCGCTCGTCAATCGAAGAAACGATGCATTTTCCCTGATAACGCAAGGCCACGTTTAGGGAGAATCACGCAGGAAAATTATTGGATTTAGATTGGTCTGTTCTACAGCAGACCTTGAACCAGGTGATTTTTACCTTTTTATTCACTACAAAATGGTCTGAATGACAAAAAATTTTCTCAAGAAGATAAGGTGAAAACATTTGTGGATAACTTATCGAGCACAAAACCAGCTGAATTTTACTTACGAGGAATCAACAAGCCATCTGATGAATGGTATGAGGCGATTCAAAATGATGATGAACAAACTATTGATCGAAATGAATTCATTGCCAAAATATTGATGAATAAATTATATTTTATACAAACGGAAATCATGACTCAACCGAATATTTACCTTATGGCATATCGGATAGGTTACCGGTTTTGAAGAGACGTTACCAGTATATAACCGTAATCCAGCAAAAACACTACATCTTAGAGAACTTTTAATTAGAGCAATGCACTTGAAATTATAATCCCTCTAAGAATAACATTATTTCATCTGTGACAAATTAATTTCTGACAAATGACAATCATCTAAGATGTGGATAGTGCAAGTCAAAACATGAGTATACGTTTGTCAGAATATAAGGGGGTTTAACCCTTTCAGCTAGTAACTTCGCAATACAAGGGGTACGTTTTCTCTCACACTGTAGTACCGGTTTACTGGTGAAGAGATCACATTCAAACGGCAGAGGGTAAAGTTAGGCTCAGCATTTCAGGATTCAAATCGAAGAATAAAGGTAGTGTAACTTAAAAGGTAAGGGTAATAAGATTCTAAACATATGACTCGAGATGGAGAGAAGAGATAGTGGAATTTTCTGTAAAGCATGAGAGAAGTTCCTATTATCAAGGTCATCAGGAGAGGAACTGGGAACTGTCCTGCAGTCAACTACTATAGTTGCTTTTGCTACTTTACTGCTTATGTGTGTGTGTGTGTGTGTGTGTGTGTGTGTGTGTGTGTGTGTGTGTGTGTGTGTGTGTGTGTGTGTGAAAACAAATTCCTTTTTAACTAACTGATAACTAACGATTCCAAAGACGAATAAAACTATATTACACAAAAGCGAATAATAATAACAATAATAATAAAAAGAAAATTAGTAAAATTGTCGACTTCGCTGTCCCGGTGGACCACAGAATAAATCTGAAGGAAAGGGAAAAGAAAGATAAGTACCTCGACCTTGCTAGAGAATTGAAAAAGCTGTGGAACATGCAAGTAACGATTGTGCCAATTATGATTGGTGCGTTAGGCACAATAACTAAAGGATTATTAAAAGGCCTGGAAGACTTGGAAATTGGTGGTCGGGCAGAGACTATCCAAACAACAGCATTGCTTAGGTGTGAAAAACTCTCAAAAGATTAAAATCCTAAACAGATCACATAATCCCGGCCAGAAGACCAGACCGAGTTATAGTCAACAAAAAAAAAAGACAACCAACCAAATAGTAGACTTTGCTGTCCAGCCGGGCCACAAAGAGTAAAAATAACGAAAAGAGAGATAAGTACCTAGATTTTGCCAGTGAACAAAAAATACTATGGAATATGAAGGTTGATTGGTGAGTTGTTTTGTTTTACGGCGTGTCAAAACTTTTCATGTCATTTAACGCCAAATAAGATTTCAAACAATTCAGTTTAGTATAAGTATAGTTTTTGTTTACAGTTTAGTATAAGTATAGTTTTTGTTTATATGTCAAAACAGATCAGTTAAATGCGAAAACAGTTCTATTTCAAACAATTCAGTTTAGCATAAGTATACAGTTTCAATGTCAAAAGCAGTCCTATTTAGTTCAGCAAAAGTTCAAACATTTCTATTTCAAACAGTTCAGTTTAGCATTAGTCCACAGTTTTCGTGTCAAAAACAGATTTTTTTTAATTCAGTTTAGCATAAGTACGCAAACCAAACGGGCAACATTGCCACACTAGACGGAGCCTCTCTGAAACTAGTAGACAAATTCACCTACCTAGGTAGTAGCGTCTCATCAACCGAAAAAGACATCGACACACGACTGACGAAGGCATGGACAGCTATCGATAGGCTCTCGATCATATGGAAGTCGGACCTAACCGATAAAATGAAACGCAGTTTCTTCCAGGCAGCGGTTGTGTCGATACTGCTATATGGATGCATCACATGGACGCTAACTAAGCGGCTGGAGAGGAAACTAGACGGAAATTACACAAGGATGTTGAGAGCAGTATTGAACAAGTCCTGGCGACAACACCACACGAGACACCAACTATACGGACACTTGCCCCCCATCACGAAAACAATACAAGTTAGACGAACCAGACACGCGGGACACTGCTGGAGAAGCAAGGACGAGCTCATAAGCGATGTACTCCTGTGGAACCCCACATATGGATGTGCAAAAGCAGGACGACCAGCACGAACCTACATACAGCAACTATGTGAGGACACAGGATGTAACCCTGAAGACCTGCCGGAGGCGATGAATGATAGGGAGAAGTGGCGAGAGAGGGTCAGGGATATCCGTGCTAGCGGCGCGACATGATGATGATGATGATGATAGTTCTATTTAAAAACAGTTCTATTTCAAACAGTTCAGTTTTGCATAAGTACACAGTTTAAATGTCAAAACAGTTCTATTTCAAACAATTCAGTTTAGCATAAGTACACAGTTTAGTTCTATTTGACCCTTAGATAGGACACTGTCAGGTGCTACCACTACTGGCCAGAGTGGATCTTGGAGCAATGGCAATGAAGGGGTACTCTGCATTCCCCAAAGTTCCAGCACTACGGGAACCTCACCATCAGATTGTTTAATGTCGTATCCAAGACGATCCTTTGGAGAATCTTGCCCCTCTGCAAAGAAGCAGTCGGTGTATTCTACTGCACCAGCCGACTGGGCTAAGGACATGAAGATGACGGTGATGTTAATTGTAATTGGAACACTCAAAACAATCCCCAAAAGAATTGTTAAGAAACTAGAGGATTGAAAATCCGAAAACGTGTGAAAACCATCCAGACTACAGCATTAAGATAGTTCAGAATACTGAGAAGAATCCAGGAAACTTGAGGAAACTTGCTGTCTCTCAAATTCCAGTG
Organism: Sepioteuthis lessoniana; assembly: GCA_963585895.1. Lineage (NCBI taxonomy): Eukaryota > Metazoa > Mollusca > Cephalopoda > Myopsida > Loliginidae > Sepioteuthis > Sepioteuthis lessoniana. The sequence continues at coordinate 67,266,279 of OY757919.1, forward strand.
AAAAACCATCAGCTAACGCTGTTGTGAAAAGTTGTTAGTTGGTTGGTTGGGTTTTATGGCATATCAACCTTTGTAAGTTATTTAACGCCAAATCCATTTTTATGCAAATAGTTCTATTTCAAACAATTAAGTTTTTTTCAAACAATTCTAATTCAGCTAATTCAGTTTAGTATAAGTACAGATTTTCTTTACACACAGTTTAATGTCAAAACAGTTCTATATTAAACAATTCAGTTTAGTGTAAGTACAGTTTCAATGTCAAAACCAGTTCCATTTTAAATAATTTAATTTAGCATAAGTACGCAGTTTAAATGTTATTACAGTTTAATTGCCAAAAACATTTCTGTTTCCAGCTATTCAGTTTAGTCAAACAGTTCTAATTGAAACAATTCAGTTTAGCATGCAGTTTAGTTTATTTAACCCATAGATAAGGCCCTTTCAGCTGTTACCACTCCAGGCAAGAGTGGACCTGGGAGCAATGGCAATTAAGAGGTGCTCCGCATTCCCTAAAGCTCCAGCATCATTGGAACCTCACCATCAGATTGTTTAGTATCATGTCCAGGAAACTAATTTGGGGGGGGGTCTTACCCCTCTGCAGAGGTGCATTCGATGTATTCTACAGCTCCAGCCGAATGGGCACGTTGGGAAAAGCTCTCAAAGATGTAAAAGGATAATATTGATGACAATAATTGACAGAATAACAAGTGTAGTTTATGGGGCGAAACAATCAATCACGTAATAATCGAATGCAGTAAACTAGCACAAAAACATGACTAGACACAAATACGTAGGAAAGGTGATCCACTGGGAATTGTGAAAAAAACTGAAATTTCACCATACTCTCAAAGGGTACATGCACAAGCCAGAATCCGTCCTGAATAATGAGACGTATTGAGATTTTGAGATACAAATAGATCACCTAATCCCAGCAAGAAGACCAGTTTGCAAAAACAGAGGTTTCTTTGTTTTAATGGCATATCAACCTTTGTAGGTTATTTAATGCCAAAGCTATTCTCCTAAAAGAGCGGTAGAGGTGCTATCTAACCCATAGCTGGGAGGATAAGTGGGTTCATACCTTTTCCAAGGGTATTTGCCCGAAAGTGAACGTAATAGCGCGAGTGGAGTACGAACTCGCATACTACGATTCCGCAGTCCATCGCCAAAAACAGAGAATTTGCCGAATAATTAACCTTGACTACCCTATGAACCAAAAGAAACGAAAATATAGATAAATACTTAGACCTTGCATGAGAACTAAAAAAAATATGGAACAAGAAGTTGACGGTGATACCAACTGTAACTGGTGCACTCGGGAGGATTCCCAAAGACTAGGTAAAGGAGGGGGAAAGAGTTTGAAATCTGAGGACAAGTAGAGATCATCCGGACTACAGTATTGTTAAGATCGGCCAAAATAGTCAGAAGAATCCTCGAGACTCGAGGAGACTTGCTGTCACTCAGACTCCAGTGAAATATTATCAGCTAACGCTGGTGTTAAAAACTTGCAAGGAATATTAATAATAAGCAAGCAGGGAAATGTCACCGATAGAACTGTTTTGAGATTTAACAGAACTGTTTGAAATTTAATTTGGTGAAAACAATTGATAAGCCGTAAAACAAAACAACCAACCAACCAACCTACCTTCCCCAGTGGGTAGAGTGTTCCCCAATTGCCCGGGAGATCGGGGTTCAATCCCAGGTCGAGTCATACCAAAGACTCAAAAAATGGTACTTCACACCTCCTTGCTTATCACTCAAAATTACAAGGTACGTATAAGAAGTAAAGTAGGTGTAGTAGGTAATGAAAATGAAGCCTTCAGGTCACCCTCGACAACGGTCGGCCAACTTTTTTTTTTTACATTCATGTATTCAAACACACACGATGCAGAAAACCACCATAAGAAATATCAGACATATCAGAGAATGATTGGTTGGTTGGTTGGTTGGTTGGTTGGTTTGTGGGTGTATTAACCCTTTTCGGGTCATTTAATGCTGGATTGAATTTTAAACAATTCAGTTTAGTATAGCTATAGCTTTTGTTTACAAAAATTTAAATGTCAAAACAGTTCTATTTCAAACAATACAGTTTAGCATTAGTATACAGTTTAGTTCTATTTAAAAACAGTTCTATTTCAAACAGTTCAGTTTAGCATAAGTTCGCTGTTTCAATGTCAAGAACAGTACTATTTCAAACGATTCTGTTAAGTATAAGTACACAGTTTAGTTCTATTTGACCCATAGATAGGACACAATTAGGTGCTTCCACTCCTGGACAGAGTGGATCTTGGAGTGATGGCAATGAAGGGGTACTCCGCATTTCCCAAAGCTCCAGCATTACTGGAACCTCACTATACCATAGTATCATATCCAGGATACTCATTGGAGGTGTTGTACCCCTCTGCAGAGATGCAGTCGGTGTATTATACAGCCCCAACCGATTGGGCTAAGAACATATCAGAGAATTTACTAAGCATCAAAGATAAAAGTTAATATGACATATAGTTAGATTGGGGAAGAAGTGATAGTGCAAAATATTGGTATAATGATGACCAATAAATAACAAGCGCAGTGGGAAAACAACCGACAGAAGTTGGAGAGATGAGACGGGAATTTGTTGATAAGACATGGTAGAAGCTAACACACTCAAGGTCGTCATGGAAGGAATTGGGAAAGGCTTTTCGTACAGCAGTCTATTCAAAATGTCTGCATCTGCTGCTGCTGCTAATGATGATAATGATGATTATCTGTTAATTAAGTAGATAAATCACACTGGATGATAAATCTTTCTTCTACCAACACCTTCAGTTATACATTTTTTTATGATACAGAATATAATAATATATAATTCCATCCCTCCATTATATAACTATAGTAAGATAGATATTTATAAAACCAGACGTATGTGATAGATAGATAGATAGATAGATAGATCACAATCTCCATCTGTATATTACCAGGGTGCTAAACTTCGTAAATACCTTCAGATAGATTGATATGAATTGACAAAGACTGATATGAACATGCTAAGATAGATAGATAGATAGATAGATATGAATAGACTAAGATATAGTATCACCCATAGTTAAGTACACCCCAATAAAGATACCAGAATTTATTATTTTCAGTGGAAAAATAAACAAACCAAACGGACATTTTCTGAGGTAATATTAATTTTCAAACTCGACAGCATTGAAATTCTAAAACAAAAGACTGCAAAAAATATATATATAAGGGATGTACTAATTTTTAGACTCCTGTTTATTTAGATATTTCTGTACGCTGTTAGCAGAGTTTGGTAATAAATAATACCCAATACTATCCGTAAGGGTTGTTTAATTTACACTAGATATTAATTAAATCCTCATCGCTGGTTTATAAGAATTTTTTTTTTAATCATTCTAGTGTACTTATTTATATATGGTACGGTCAATCGATAGATTGATTGATTGATTTTAACGACATGTCAACCCATCTAAGGCTATTTAATGACTAGAAATTAAGGAATTGTGCATTCATATTCATATTTTTTTCTTGGGAGTTTTTTGCATACAGTTATATATCAAGTATTCTCGGCTCATTGGCCTAGTGGGTAGAGTGTTTGCCAATGGTCCTGGAGACGTGAGTTCAATCCCAGGTCGTGTCATACAAAAGACTTTAAAAATAGTACTCGATAATTCCTTGCTTAACAATCAGCAATATAAGGTACGTATCAAGAGTAAAGTGGAGCAATCCAGGGAAAAGAGTAACGCCCTCCCCAACATTTCGGTGTAGTAGCTATTTAAAAGGGAGCCTTCTGGTCGCCCTTGACTACGGTCGCCAACTTTACTTTACTATCAGATCCAAGTAATTTGTACTCAGTTGTATGGTTTCAAGACATCCTGTTGAATATTAATAATTATATAGTTTCAAGTAATTATTTCCCTTTAATAATAATCCTTTATTAGCATAAATTTACAAGATGCGATGCTTAAATTGACGTTTGAGTGACGCAAAAAAGAAATCAACGCTGACATCTCATTTTATCAAGTATGTTTACTAAGAATTACATGAAAATATCTTGAAATACTAGAGATTAAATTTAATCAAAGAAATTACTATTGGCTTCAACTACGGTTCTCAAACTTCAGAATCTCCTGCAAGACTTTCCGACCGTTTCCTTGTTTCAATCGTTAAATGCTTCCGTTATCCTTGCCTTCAGTTTATTATTGATATTCCTGGTAGTTTTTTTCTCTCGCTCAGTTCAATAATCAAGGAAATTACAATCTAGGGAGTTAGGTAGCCAGATGTTGGGGTGATGTGATCGTAGAAATTTTTTCCACGCCAAGATTGGATTCTCCTACTTGTGTAACATGGCACAGAGTCCTGTTGCCAGACGTAGAATCTTCCAGTAACCTCCTTCTCGATCCTGATCAGCACTACCTCCTCCAGGAACTAAATATAGGCCTCTGTTCGGTTCGGTTCGGTTTCTTTGTTTAGTGCCATATAAACCTTTGTAGGTTATTTAATGCCAAAGCAATTCTCCGAGAAGAGCAGTAGTGGTACTATTTAACCTATTGCAGGGAGGATAAGGGGGTTCATACCTTTCCCAAGGGTATTTGCCCGAAAGTGAACGTAATAGCGCGACTGGAGTACGAACTTGCTTACTACGATTCCGCAGTCCATTGCTTTAACCATTACACCACGAGGACACCCGCTTAGCCTCTGTGTTGAGTCTGAGGCTATGAGTGAAGATAAATGGAGGCATAGCGTCACCATCGTCAGTGACCACTTCAAACATCATGATGTGGATTAAGTGTTTGGTTTTCATCAATATCAGTAAATCTTGAGGGGACAGAGCAAGCCAATTGCAGTTCTGTGAGTTAACAATCTGAACCTGATAGAAATTTTTCTCATCTGAAAAAAAAAGCATTTTCGTTTGGAGAGGATGTTTGAGTTTGTTGAAAAGCTTTGCAGCACGGTCTTTCCTCTTGTCCTTCATATCCTGTGATAAAAATTGGCTCTTTCTAATCTTGTATGAGTGTAATAGAGCCATGATACGGATACGTGAAATATACGGACATGTAAAAACGTTCACATGCATAGTAATCCGAAAAACACTCGAAACACTGACGACTTTCTTTAGTTTAGGTACGAAACTTTTATTACCTTCTTGATTTTTAGGTTTTTAACACGAGGAGAGAGAGACCATCTGACCTGACAATGCGCAGCGCACCCCCTAGACCCAACTGGACTCGTCTAGGCTCAAATCTCAACTGTTTTTTTCAAAATACCCAAGTATCCCAGCCCAACGCTTCCGGGCTTGACGTCATTCACATCCCCAGTCATATTTCTATCCGGGGTTTTTATTATAGCATATGTGATTGTCACATCCTCCCTGCGCGAGCGTGAACACCTGCGCTCAATGTGTGCCCCTACCCGTGCACAAAGCCGAAAGGTTCTAACCCTAACTAAACCGAAAGATAAGATATAACCAACGAAAAATGATAATATAAAAAAATTCTTCCGCAATTATATAACATGAGAAATACCGAATGTTTTCATGAACTACCAGCCGGATTAGTAACTCAGACACTTCCATATACCTGACTATGAACCTGATTGACTTGCTGGGATCGTTATCAATTATGGCCGGAATCTCATCAAGAAATTCGGGTATTCTCTTCTAACCAGAACGATCAGAGTAAGGCTTCCAAGAAGCCGTTCCTTCGCAATTGGACTCCTCCAATTCTTTTTAAATACTCTGCACTGTGAAATCTTCGTAGTGGAGCTTACAGCGAGAATAATATTTCATTTAAAAATGGCGGCAATTTGCCTATCACATCCAGTTTATGGTTTCAAGTAACTAATCATAACAATTCTTAGTAAATAATCATTCTTTGTAAATAATAATAGCTTCATGTGACTTTTCTTAATACAAATAATTTAGTGCTATATAGTATCAAGTATTCCTATCGAATTCGAATATTTTTTAAACAGATATCTGGTCCAAAGATGGGATGCTAACAGATACTACCACCCAGAGCCTCAGAGGAACTGGGAGTAATGGCAATGAAAGAGCATCCCACACTCCTAGAACCTCATCGCAAATTCAGTTTCATACCAGGATACCCTTTGTGATTTTTATAACTCCTCTGCTAGAGATACTGTCAGCGTCTTCTAAGCTCCGAAAGCAGAACATAAATGTCCAGTAATTTGTTAAAAAGAAAACCTTTTGAATTCTATTAAATGCAGAAAAGCATTTTTTCCTGTCGATTAAAATCAATCTATCTATTATTCTGAACAAGTGTGCAATATTAACGTAAAATTATCTTTTTCGTCAAACGAATTAGAATAGAAAAGATCATTTTACGTACAAGGAAGTTGTGATTTCACAGACCCGTTAAAAAAATTTGCAAACAATCACATGGCTCTGATTGGAAGTCTTTAATACATCTTTCGACCATGACTTATTTAGTTCCATGCAACAATAACTGACATACCTTTTACTCTAGTATTCTTTATTTAATTTTCGTTTTTTCTTTTACAGCAACAGATATGCGTAAAAAAAAGTTATTTTTACTAAAACATACTTCTCCGTATACATTACACACTCTTTCGTAAATTTCATATGGTTTGCACTTCTCAGCCATCAATAATTTGATAACAGGCCTCTGTTCAAGCCTGTAGAACTCTGTTTGGTATCTCATCATTTTGAATGGACACAAATGAATTTTTTTTTTCCGAGATTAAGATTATTTTTGTTGTAAACCAATTCGAAACAAGACAGATTTTCCGTCAATCGAAAAAATTCTGAAAGAATTCTGAAAAAAATATCTTTTACTTTTTTCAAAAATTTCCCTTACTTATTGAATGATCCTCAGATTATATATATATATATATATATATATATATATATATATATATATATATATATAAGTGTGTGTGTGTGTTTCTTTTCTTTTTCAACACGCCTCGCTCAAACACAAGAACATAACAGAGAGAGATAAAACACCACGCTTTAGGCGCCCTTAGCGAAACAGTTATCGTCGTAAGAAATGGAATCGAAGGCCCGTGTTCAATACCTGGACGAGGCTGTTTGTGTTTAAATTCATGCTAGTGCTCTGGGGAAAACATGAATCTTTTTGTTCTCCCACAAGCTATGGGTAAATAGAAGGGTAGACTCGGTTCTTTAGCCGTGAAAAGGCAACTAATCAATGAAAAGGAAATTACTCAACTCCAACCAGCAGCGCTCCAACTAAAATTGACCTTGTGTTACATAGTGAAGGGGTTTGAATAAGAGCCATAAGATCCCCTGATCTGTTGCCAAGGCACAACAAAGCTGCACAACCGGTTCTCGTAGAGGATGTATATGTTCCGATCTGACCTCGTACGCCTGCGCACACACACATGCACAGATGGAGAGTGACTGACAGACAGACTGGACGATAAATCTTAAAGACTTTAGACATTCATTTGTTTTTATAAGTATCATGTTTTGTATAGCTGAGTTAATAACCAGCTGTACCAGTGATGTTCTTTTATTTGTTTCACATTTAAGAAAATGAAAAAAGAAAAAAAAAAGAAAGAAATGCAGAAAAATCTAGGATAAATTTTAATATATTTATATAAATTTTAAAATATAATTTTTGTGAATAGACAGAGATCTTTTTTTCTTTGCTTTTTTTTTCTTAGCTTTATTGCGTGTGTTTTATTGATTCTTTTTGTTTATGCGGTTATTTATTTTGAGAAACCAATGTTTCATTATTTTAGTGGAAAAAATCCGAAGCTCGTTTGTTTTAATATTCTGTCAGATGAAAGCCGGTCAGCGAAGTGAATAAAATGGATTGGGATGAAACAGGATCTTTAATTTATTTTTATGTTCTGTCTGTATGTCTGTCTGTATGTCTGCCTACCTCTGTGTGTGACTCTCTCTCTCTCTCTCTCTCTCTATATATATATATATATATATATTTGGCGTGAATGTCGTAATGGTTATCGGGTGAGTGTGAGGATGTTTGGGCGGAGGCTGTGTGTGCGTGCGCACACGCGTGTTTTCATGCACACAATTTTATCGATAACTAATTTTTTGATACAGGCATAGATAGATAGATAGATAGATTATCGATTGTTTATGCATGCGTGTGTCTGTCTGTGAGTGTACGTGTGCATGTGGATGTTATCATATGCAACTGCAAATTTTTATCAAGAACCCTTTTTTAAAGACTAGGATAGATAGATAGATAGATTAAGTGATAGATAGATAGATAAATAGATAGATATTTATTTATCTCAAAAATGTCTTGTCGGGCTGTAATAATTGTAAAGTAATTTCACACCAATAACCTACATTCATTTGTTCGCCTGTATCTCTCAATACGTTCATATTTTGCTAACGAGCACAATATCAATCTATATATCACAGGGTATAGTCAAATTTATCGACTAATCAATTGATTTCAGGATTTAATATCTATTTATTTATTTATCTTAATCTATTTACGGCTTTGTGCCTCCATTTATTCATATCTATTACTTTATCCATTTGAAAATTTTTATATCTACCTATCTATCATCATGTTTTGTATCTATATCGTTCACTTTGTTCACATCTATCTATCTATCTATCAAACTTTTTTATGTATGGCTTTCAATCTACCTACCTAAATACCTACATACCTACTTGCCTATCTTCCTACCAACTTATCTATAAATCAATCCATCTCTCAATTTAAATATAGTAGAACGTTCGGCATTGGTCTGGGATACCGGGGCCAATCCTATGTCGATTCATACCAAAAAAAAGATGGTACTTGATGTCGCTTTGCTTAACACTAAGCATCAAAAGATATGGATCAATGGTAAAGTGGAGCTATCCAGAAGATGGAGTAGCGTCCTCCCCTACACCTTGGTGGAGTAGCTATTGAAAAAGGAGCCTTCGGGTCACCCTGGACGATGGTTGGCAACTTTTTATATTTGAGATTACGAGTGTGTGTGCTAGTGTAAAATAAATTGGACGATGATGATTTGGGCCTTGCCCGATTTGGAGTCTCTGTATTGTAGATGCTCCCCCTTATTTATAACCTGAGAACAAATTGATATGTGTATATGATCATTTACCTTAATCCACCAATATTACTTATATGATTAAGCTGAAATAAATTCAAACTTTTATATATATATATATATATATATGCGTGTTGAAGGGGGCTTGTTTGTGTGTGTATGTGAATGGAGTTTCTATCTGTCTATTTATGTATCAATCTGTCTGTCTATTTGTCTGTCAGTCTGTCTGTCTGTCTGTCTACCAATCCATCTATCAAAGGGGTGGGGAGTTTTCGCTGTGTAATGGCTGAAGTGCTGGACTGCCGCCACAAAGCTAATTCGAAATCCAGTCGCGCTATTACGTTCACTTTCGAGCTAATACCCAAAGGAAAGGTATGAAACACCCCTCTCCTCTCCCCAGCAAATGTTATCACTGCTTTTCTTTCATAAAGTTAGCTTTGGCATTGATAAACTATGTAGGTTGATATGTCATTAAACACCAAAACCGAACCGAAACCTATCTATCTATCTATCCATCTGTTTCTCAGTCTATCTATTTCTCGTTGTTTCTAGCTAGCTAGCTAGCTAGCTAGCGACCAGTACCTGTCTTTAAAAAAATTAGGTATCGATAAAATTATTGAATGTGCATGAAAACACGCACGCACGCATAGCCCCCTCCCAGACATCCACACACTCAACCGATAACAATTACGACATTTGCGCCAGGGCTTTGGCCTTAAATAACCTATGTCGGTTGATATGTTATCAAACAACGAAATCGAACCGAAACATATCTATCTATCTATCTGTATGTTTCTCTAACTATCTATTTCTCTTTGTTTCCATCCATCTATCTATCTATCTATCTGTATGTTTCTCTGTCTGTCTATTTCTCATTGTTCCTATCTATCCATCTATCTATCTTAGTCTGTTCATATTTGTTTACCTATCTCAGCCTGTTAATATCTACGAAATATTACCTACCAAACTCCCTAATTCTAAATAAAAAATTGTGGTATAAAAAAAAATCAACCACAAATCAGAATAATAATAATAATAATAATAATAATAATAATAATAATAATAATAATAATAATAATATGAAAATCAGAGAAGGAAGAAAGATAACTAAACTGATGAAAGGTAAAATAAGAGCAAAGATAATTTAAAAAGGAAGTTAGGATGAAAAGATTAGAATGAGGTTATATAAAAGTAAATATATAAAACACACACACACACACACATATGCACACACATACACGTGCATATATATATATATATATATATATATATATATATATATATAAATAAAAGGGCGGCGTGAAAGCGGAAGGAGAGAAAATTGGGAATAGAGGGGAGGAGTCAAGGAGGGGTTTAATGCAGGGGCAATAAAGTGAAGATAAATACTAACAGGGCAAAAATCAGAAGAGCGAATAAAAAGGTAAGACGTAGAAAAGAAAATGGAGGATAAATCGCCTGTTCCTTCTTCTTTTTTTTTTTTCTTACTTTTTTCTTTTCTTTTTTTTTTTTTGTTGGAATTTTTTTTTTACATTTCCTTTTTATTGTTTTTTTTTTTTTAAATTTTACCACTGCAAAAATGTATATTTCGCTTTCTATGAAATTTTGTTTCTGTGAAACTTGTGAATATATGTCTAATGCGAAAAGCAAAGTACTAGATTGTTTACTCCAGAGGGAAGAGACCTTTGCGTGGTTTTGAAAATATCTTATAACGGACTAGGGGTGCAATATCTGCCTAGTTGTCAACCCGACCAATGTTTATTTGACAAGCACGCAGAGAAAGGAGCGAGGTGGGGGGCAAAAAGTCAGCAGAGTGAAGGGTGAAGTACGTTGAGGGGTCGAGAGGGGGGGGCATTTTCAGAACACCGAATATAAATCCAGTGCTTTTAAGGCTGCAGCGATATCTGACAAAGGTGCGGGATGGTTTTAAAAAAAAAACTCAGAAGATGCAGGAAAGGAAAAAAGGAGGGAATAAATGGAAAGACAAAATTATAAAAACAATTTTAAAAAAAAAGAAAAAAAAAAAAGAATATTGAAATGGTGAGAGAGTGGGGAGGGTAGGATTCAATGAGAAGGGGGGGGGTAGAAGGTATGAAAATGTTGAAAGGTGCAGATTCGGATGGAAAGTGATGAAAGAGTTATAAAAGTTGGCAGCACATTAGGAAACCAGAAAGACAAGTTCATTCCGTTTAATCTAAATTCACAACACGTACGCATGCACTCATGCACACACACGCACACACACACACACACACACACACACACACACACACACATATACACATACTCAAATACACGCACATGCGCGCGCGAATACACTTCATTTTCTAGATTGTGGTGACTGGTAGAAGGGCACAAGCTGGGGCTGTCCTCGTGGTGTCCTCGTGGTGTAATGGTTAAAGCGGTTAAAGCAATGAACAGCAGAATCGTAGTAAGCGGGTTCGAACTCCAGTCGTACTATTACATTCACCTTCGGATAAATACCATTAGGAAAGGTATGAACCCTCTTATCCTCCCATCTATGGGTTAAATAGGACCACGACTGTTCTTCTAGAAGGATGACGTTGGCATTGAATAACCTACAAATCTTGATATGCCATTAAACAAAGAAACCATCACAAGCTATTTCTAGTCCCTGGTGTTGCGACGTGATCACCCATCAAAAATTGCACATGTTCAAGATTGTTTAACTTAATGCTCTCCGACAAGAAACTGTCCTTTTGACTGGGCTGTAAGCCAGACATTCGCATCTCATACACAAACACACTTTAGTTACTTTAAAGATTTTTTATGAGTTTCGTATAAGGTCACAAACTATATCTAGTACCTGGTGTTGGGAAGTGGTCACCAATCTAAAATTGCACATGTTCAACACTGTTTAACGTAAACAAGAAACAGTACTTTCAATATGGCTTGGCTGTAAGTTATACATACACAATCGTCATACACTTCACTATGCTTCATGTATTTAATGTAGTTTATATGGAAAAAAATTAAAGGCGCATTACTTTTCGAGTCACCACTTGTGTGTTTGTATATATATATATATATATATATATATATATACACACACACGCACACACACGCATACTTTGCCCTGTCGGCTCGGGGTGTAGAATACACCGACTGCTTATCTGCAGAGGCGTAAGGCCCCCACAATGAGTCTCCTGGATATGAAACTATACAAGCAGATAGTGAAGTTCCAGTGATGCTGGAGGTTTGGGGAATGCAGAGTACCCCTTTATTGCCATCGCTCCTAAGTCCAACTGGCCCGGAGTGGTTACACCTGATAGGGTCCTATCCATGGGTTAAATAGAACTAAACAGCGTAATTATTCTAAACTAAATTGCTTGAAATAGAACTCTTTTGACATTTTGAACTACGTACTTATGCTAAACTGAATTGTTTGAAATAGAACTGTTTTTGACATTGAAACTGTACTTACGCTAAACTGAATTCTTTGAAATAGAACTGTTTTGACATGTAAACAAAAACTATACTTATACTAAATTGAATTGTTTGAATTCGAACTGCTTGAATAAACTGAATAGCTTGAAATAGAAATGTTTTTGACAATTAAACTGTGTACTTATGCTAAACTGAATTGTTTTAAATAGAACTGTCTATTTGTTCGAAATAGAACTGTTTATATGCATTAAAATAGATTTAGCATTAAATAACCAACAAAGGTTGATATGCCATAAACCTAAACAAATAAACAAACACACACACACATACATATATATATATGTGTGTGTGTGTGTGTGTGTGCGCGCGCGTGTGTGTGTGTGTGCGCGCGCGTGTGTGTGTGCTCACAGTAAATAAGGAAATAAATCCGACAGAAGGAAGAAAACTTTTAAAAAAAAAACAGAATAATCCAAAATTGGATGAATTTATTATGAAAGTCGACGTTGAACGTTTTACATTTAACTATGTGTAAATAAATGATTGATTTTTAATTGAATTGTTAGTGATACATAGCAATACTTGCACCATTTAACTTTGTTGACTAAACTGAATAGTGTGAAATACATCTGTTTATGGCATTTAAACTCTTAAGTGAATTGTTTGAAATAGAACTCTTTTGACATTTAAACTACGTACTTATAGTAAACTGAATTGTTTGAAATAGAGCTGTTTATATGAATAAAAATGGATTCGGCATTAAATAACCTACAAAGGTTAATATGCCATAAAACCAAATCGAAACGTTCAACGTCGACTTCTATAATACATTCTTTAATTTTTTGGATTATTCTATTTTTTCAACTTTCTTCATATATGTATATATATATATAAACTTTGAGAAAACAACAAAACCGGTCACATAGGATTATAAATTTATTTCCATCCTGTTACGCATTTTTGAAATTTCCAAAAACACGAAAAAAATTAACAGGACTTCTTCAGATCTTTTAGATATAAAAACTACAATAGACCTTCTATTCTATTTTTTATACCTTAAAGATCTGAAGAAGTCCTGTTAATTTTTTTTTCGTGTTTTTGGAAATTTCAAAAATGCGTAACAGGATGGAAATAAATTTATAATCCTATGTGACCGGTTTTGTTGTTTTCTTAAAGAATTTATTGCTCTGTATTATTGTTACATTGAGCTCTTTACCAGGAAAATTTAAATATTCACTCATGAATAATTTCTTGTCCTGATGGAATTACTCCCAACTCCGGTTTAACTGGACCAAAGAATACTATATATATATATATATATATATATATATATATATATATATATATATATTAGTTCAGATATCAAATATCACGAAACTGGCAATGGGTGGTCGCTCGTCACTGTATCCGCATGGAAAAACTCTGTCAACGCCGCAGTAGGAGGGGTAGGATTACTTATAGGACCTAGAGCATTAAAAACGCTAAATAGCGTTGAGAAAATACAACCTAGAATGATGGCAGCTACTTTTAACGGCAACCCCAGAGCAACAATCATCTCATGCTACAGCCCCACCAATGTTAGTGAAGAAACTGAACTAGTCACCTTCTATGCTGAGTTATCCTCATTAGTGCGTAGCATACCGAAACACATGTTAGTCATTGGCGGAGACATGAATGCCCAAATCGGGAAAAACGGAAACAACAAATACAGCCTCCACAACACGTCAAATATGAATGGGCAACATCTAACAGATTTCATGATAGAAAATAGATTAGCATGCCTCAATACAAACTACCAAAAAAGGGATGACAAACTATGGACATGCACGTACGCAAACAATACTAAAGCTCAGATAGACTACGTCCTTATAAACAAGAAATGGAAAAAAAGTGCAATGAATTGCGAGGCATACTCCTCTTTTGAGGGTGTGTCCACTGATCACCGAATAGTCACGGCGAAAATACGGTTAAGCCTACGAAGAAACGCCAAACGAACAGCGACCACCAAACACTATGACTGAGCCCTATTGAACAACAGAGATAAAAGAGATAAATACGTATTAGAATTAAGAAACAGATTCGAAACACTACAAGAAAAGACCGAAAAAAGTACACCAAACGACGAATATGAAAATTTCGTAAATGCACACCTCGAGGCAGCAGCGAAATGCATTCCAACACAACTCAAAACTAAATATAGAGTCCCATGGGAAACTTTAGCGGTGAGAGAAAAACGTGCACTAGTGAAAACAGCCTCCAAAAACTATCGAAAAAACCCAACAAACACAAATGCCTTAAAACTAAAAACGGCACAATATCAATTAGCAGGCATATATAAAAAGGAACAGACAGAATACATTCAAAATCAGATAGATAAGATTAGAGACTCGGTGGAAGATAGACAATCTAGGATAGCCTGGCAAACAATAAACGAAGTGAGTAGAAGAAAGAACACAGCCAAAGCAAAACTGAAAGCAGCAAACCAACAAGAAAGAATAAAACTGTGGAAACAGCACTTCGAAAACTTACTAGGAAACCCACCGAAAATAACACATGAACCAATCACCAGAATAATTAGCAAACAATTAGACATTAAACTAGGACCGTTCACACAAGAAGAACTCGACTCGGTTCTCAAAAAAATTAAAAATAGGAAAGCTGCAGGGCTGGACGAAATTCCCCCGGAAGTATGGAAGACCAGACAATTCGATGACATACTGCTCCGACACTGCAACGCAGTATACAATCAAAATCCGATAGATAGATGGATGAAGGGATGCATACTCCCCTTCCCTAAAAAGGGGGACCTCGGATTAGCCAAAAACTACCGAGGCATAACACTTACATCCATAGCAGCCAAAATCTACAATGCCCTACTACGAAACCGCATAGAACCCGAAATCGACAACATACTTAGAAAAAACCAAAATGGCTTCCGAAGAAATAGATCCACGACCTCACAAATATTAACCATCCGTAGAATCCTTGAAGGTGTACGGGCAAAAAACCTACAAGCGACATTAATATTTGTTGACTTTACCAAGGCTTTCGATTCCATTCACAGAGGAAAGATACAACAAATCCTACTAGCGTACGGCATACCTAAAGAAACCGTAGCGGCAATAACGATTCTCTATAGAAACACTAAAGTAAAAGTACGATCACCAGATGGAGACACAGAATACTTCGACATTGTAGCAGGAGTACTACAAGGGGACACGCTCGCTCCGTACCTCTTTATCATTTGTCTAGACTACGTACTTAGAACATCGATTGACAAAATCAAAGAGAATGGCTTCGAACTGACGAAGAAAAGAAGCAGAAGGTACCCCACAAAAACAATTACCGACGCCGACTACGCCGATGACATAGCGATACTGGCAAATACACCTGACCAAGCTGAAACACTACTGCATAGTTTAGAACGAGCAGCAGCAAGCATAGGCCTCTATGTTAATGCACACAAAACGGAATATGTGCTATAATCAAACGGGGGACATCTCCACTCTAGAAGGAACCCCTCTTAAACTAGTAGACAAATTCACTTACCTAGGAAGCAGCGTCGAATCAACCGAAAAGGACATCGAAACGAGGTTAGCGAAAGCATGGACAGCTATCAATAGGTTATCGATTATTTGGAAATCAGACCTAACCGATAAAATGAAACGCAGTTTCTTCCAGGCAGCGGTCACATCGATACTGCTATATGGCTGCACAACATGGACGCTAACAAAACGGCTGGAGAAGAAGCTAGACGGCAATTACACAAGAATGCTACGTGCAATCTTAAACAAGTCCTGGCGGCAACACCCTACAAGACACCAACTGTACGGCTACCTGCCCCCTATCACGAAAACTATTCAAGTTAGACGAGCCAGACATGCAGGACACTGCTAGAGAAGCAGGGACGAACTCATAAGAGATATACTCTTATTGACTCCCACACATGGCCGTGCAAAAGCAGGACGACCAGCACGAACATACATTCAGCAGCTATGTGAGGATACGGGATGTTGTCCTGAAGACCTACCTGGGGCGATGAACGATAGGGAGGAGTGGCGAGAGAGGGTCAGGGATATCCGTGCTACCAGCGCGAGATGATGATGATGATGATATATGTTTAATCGCATGAATGCTTATCTGCAACCACTGTTTTCACTTCGTCTTTTCACGATAATCATCAGTTGTAAAAAAACCTGTAAAGACGGCATGAAATCTGCGGTCGCAGATAAGCTTTCATGCTATTAAATATATATAAAAACTAATATATATTAATTTATTTTTATATTATATAATAGCTCTATCACAGATATTGAGCACTCTCCAAATTATGCCACATTTGGTCTGCTACTAACCCACCAAGTCAGATCGTAACAACCATATACTGTTGTTATATATATAGATATATATATATATATATATACAGAGAGAGAGAGAGAGAGAGAGAGGGAGAAAGAGAGGGAAGGAGAGAGAAGGGGAGGAGAAAGAGAGAAAGGAGTTGTGTAACGGTTATTATCGTCGGAAAAGAAATTCTCCTTCGACGTTCAAATTCTGAACAGAGCAGTTTACTTTACTTCACGCTAATGCCCTTGAGAATAAATGCAATCTAATGTTTTCATCATCATTAAGAAATACCGACAACACGGATTCATTTGACTCTCTCTCTCTCTCTCTATCCATCGTTATCATCCATTGCTCATGGTAGCTCATATAGACAGCATCAATTGTTCATACAAAGCTGGTGAATACAACTTTTTGCAAGTCGGCCAACACAGATGTGTGTGTATGAATAAGAGTCAAGGGGAAAACGTTACTTTTGAGTTAGTCCTTACTTTCCAGAAGTATCCATTATATCTTGTTTGTCTTACTTGAGTGGTTTATGAGATGGGCGTTAAGTGGACATAGAGTTTCTGATTTGTTGGATAGTACTTATTCAAAACAGTACTTAGCATCCATATGTAGTTCCAATCTAACTTTTTCTTCGTTTGAGTCCATGTGGTGCAGCCATAGAGTACTACTTACACGGCTTCAGATTGGAAAGATTCCTGTTTTATTTTATCTATAAGTTATCAGATTTCCATATGATCGATAACCTGTCAATAGCAGTCCATGTTTTGCCTATGCTTACATCGCTTTCAGCAGAAAAGATATTACTAGCGAGATATCATTATCATCATCATCATGTCACGCTATCAGCACGGATATCCCTGACCCTCTCTCGCCATTGCTTCCAGCAGGTCTTCAGGGCTACATCCCATATCAGCACAGAGCGGCTGTATGTAGGTTCGAGCTGGTCGTCCTACCTTTGCTCGTCCATGTGAAGGGGTCCACAGGAGTACATCACTTATGAGCTCGTCCCTACTTCACCAGCAGTGTCCTGCATGTCTGCTTCGTCTAATTGGATAGTTTTTGTGATGGGTGGTCGGTGGCCGTACAGCTGTTGCTTAGTGGGGTGCTGCCTCCAGGACTTGTTCAAGATTGCTCGCAGCATTCTTGTGTAGTTACCGTCAAGCTTTTTTTCCATCCATTTAGTTAGCGTCCATGTAGTGCATCCATATAGCAGTATCAACACGACCGCTGCTTGGAAGAAACTGCGTTTTATTTTATCGGTCAGGTCTGACTTCCGTATGACCGATAGCCTATCAATGGCTATCCAAGCCATTGCTATTCGCGTGTTGATGTCTGTCTCGGTTGATGAGACACTGCTTCCTAGATAGGTGAATTTGTCTACCAATTTCAGAGAGCTAAAGTTTAGTGTGGAGATGTCGCCTGTTTTATTAAAGTACATATATTCCGTCTTGTGTGCATTGACATGGAGGCCTATGCCTGCAGCGGCTCGTTCTAGACATTCATCGGCGTAGTCGGCGTCGGTAAATGTTTTTGCGGGGTACCTTCTGCTTCTTTCCTTTGTTAGCTTGCAACCGTTTTCTTTGATTTTCTCGATAGATGTTCTAAGCACGTGGGCTAGACAGATGATAAACAGGTATGGGGCTAATGTGTCTCCTTGCAGTACACCTGCTACCATGTCGAAGTAGTCTATGTCTCCATCCGGGGAACGGACTTTTACTTTTGTGTTTCTTTAGAGCATCATTATGGCTGCGACTGTTTCTTTTCGTATGCCGTAGGCAAGTAAAATTTGCTCCATCTATCCTCTGTGAAAGGCCTTGGCAAAGTCAATAAATAATATTGTTGCCTCTAGGTTTTTTGCACGTACATCTTCAAGGATTCGACGGATAGCCAAAATTTGTGACGTCGTTGATCTGTTCCTCCGGAAGCCAATTTGGTTCCTCCTAAGTATGATGTCAATTTTGGGTTCTATGCGGTTGCATAGTAGAGCATTGAATATCTTGGCCGCTGTGGTTGTAAGGGTTATACCTCGGTAGTTCTTGGCTAATCCGAGGTCGCCCTTTTCAGGGAAGGGGGGATGCATCCCTTCATCCATTTGTCTATAGTATTTTGATTATATACGGCATTACGGTGTCGGAGCTGTATGTCGTCGAATTCCCTAGTCTTCCATACTTCTGAGGGATATTTCATCAAGCCCTGCTACTTTTCTATTTTTAATTTTTCTCTGTACCGAGTCGAGTTCTTCTTGAGTAAACGGTCCTAGTTTGATATCTACTTGCTTACTTATCATTTTCGTGATTGGTTCATGTGTAATTTTCGGAGGGTTTCCGAGTAATTTCTCGAAATGCTGTTTCCATAGGTGTATTCGTTCTTGTTGGCTGGTAAATATATCAGTTTAGTTTTCGCAGTGCTCTTTTTTCTGCTCTCTTCGTTTACCGTCTGCCATGCTATCCTAGATTGTCTATCTTCAACCGAGTCTCTTATCTTATTGGTCTGATTTTGCATGTATTGTGTGTTCTTTTAGGTATATGTTAGCTAATTCATTTTGTCCCTTTTTAAGTTTCAGGGCATTAGTATTGGTTGGGTTCTTCCTATTGCATTTGGAGGCAGTATTTCCCTAACCGCTAATGTCTCCCATGTGACTCTAGATTTAGTTCTTTGTTTAGTTGCTATGTATTCCTCTACCGCTTCTAAGTGAGCGTTGACGAAATTCTCATATTCGTCATTCGGAGTATGTTTTTCTGTCTTCTCTTGTAGTGCATCGCATTTGTTTCTTAGTGCTAACGCATATTTATCTCTAATATTCATGTTATTAAGCGGCTACCAGTCATAGTGTACAGTGGTCGTTGTTCGTGTCGTATTCTTTCGTAGGCTCGGTCGTATTTTTGCCGTGACAATTCGGTGATCCGAGGACACACCCTCGAGTGAGGAGTAAGCTGTGCAATTAAATGCGCTGTGGTTCCATTTCTTGTTTATAAAGACGTAGTCTATCTGTGCTTTAGTATTGTTTGCATATGCGTTCATAGTTTCCCCTCCCTTTTTTAAAATTTGTATTGAGGCATGTTAATCTATTTTCTATCGTGAAATCTGTTAGATGTTGTCCATTTCTGTTTGACGAGTTATGTAGGCTGAATTTGTGGTTTACGTTTTTTCCGCTTAAATTCACTGACTCAGACAAGAAAAAAGTGCTTCTGTGTTGTCTGTAAGCCTCACACTCACTAACTTCCCATAGACACACACACACACACACGCACATTTTATTATGATTCTTTTGTTCTTAGTCTTAAATAAGAACGCCAGTTATTTTTAGTACCTGATTTTTCGAGGGGATCACCCGTCCGAATACTGTGTAGCTACTGTGCAGCTTATACGTTGCTTAACTTCAGATATTCAGAAAAGAACCTTTACATGCATATAGATATACATATTGAAAAGGGAACACATTTCTAATTTGAGTTTGTTAAACGAATTCATAAGTGACGTTCTTCTATGGACCCCTACACATGGACGTGCCAGTGTTGGCCGACCAATAAGAACTTATTTAGATCAGCTTTGTGCAGACACAGGATGTAGTTTGAAAACGGGAGATGAGCAATGGATGATAAGGACCAATGGAGAGAGAGAGCCAGTTAAATCCGGGCTATCAGCGCAGTTTGATGATGAAGATGATGAGTCGATATTCCGGTTGAGGAAAAAGGACAGAATTTCTAATGCTGATATATCCTTCTTACTTGACAGAATAGTGTGACTCAATACTTTTTTAATTCTCAATGATATCCTCAATAATTTAACCCCGGAAAAGACTTAGTGAATATCTAGATATGTATATATTCAACTCCTACGCTACGACCCGAATACAACACAAGTACAATTTAAAGCGTTTGACAGGTTTAAACTAAGAGTTTTCCTTCTCCAAGATAGGTTGCATTACCAAGGTTAAATAGCCCAGTCTGCCCTGCTATTTACTCTAAGCTGGAGGGGAAATAGTTGGATTCACTTCTTTCCTCAAGGGTATTAACTTCTTTCCTCAAGGGTATTAACGGAATGTGAAACAGCCCCGTCCCAGATTTGAACTCGGATCAGAGATTCCATTTAATAAGACCATTGTAAATATTTATATGTGTACACACCTATCTTTACCGAAAAAATATTTTGCACCTTCTGATGGCTAGAATATTCCACAAAATGAACCTATATATATATATATATTGCACCAACTAGGTTATACGATATATATATATATATATATATATATATATATATATATATATCGCACCTACTAGTGGCTAGGTTATACGACGAAATGAAACAAAAATATAATATACTTCATACCAACTGGTGTCTAGGATATACGACAAAATGAACATCTTAAAAAAAAAAAATAGAATATTTCAGACCGACTAGTGACAAAGATATACGAGAGAATGAATCAATTAAGATGTACTCGTATATATATATATACGTTGCATCTACTGATGGCTAAGATATACGACAAAATGAATCTATCAAAAGAAAACTGGTGTAGAAGAGAATAAAGATAGCATATAAGACTGGCTTCACATTAATAGCATAGACTGTTATTTATACAGAAAATAATTGAAAAAAACGCAGACATCTCTAACATTTAGAACACACATATTCAATTCCATGGAAGTTAGACTGCGACTCCTGTGTTTGTACCTTCACATACACAAACACTACATGCCACCCACTCATACACGCACAATAATCCGCAACTATTACCTACACAAACACACAAACACCCCCACACACTCACACACTTACAATCACACGTAAAGATTCCTACAAAATCCCAATGGTTTTTGACTGTATTTTTTCGATTTTCGATTCATTTCATTCTGTTAACTGCCTGATGATTGTTGTTTTGTGAAAAAAAAACTTCATGAAACCCAGGGGTCACAGTCTTAATTCCATGGAATTAAATATATATATTTAATATATATTTATCTATTATTATTATTATATAATAGCTCTATCCTAGATATTGAGCACTCTCCATATTATATTGCACTTGGTTCGACACAAACCCACAAAGTGATTACGTGACAACCAACAGTTATAACAAATATATATATATATATATATATATATATATATTTATATATATAGTTCAAATCCTGGACGAGACTGATTACATTTCACATAGCACTAATACCCTTGGAAAAGGTATGAATCCAATTATTCTCCCTCCAGCTATGGGTAAATAGTAGGACAGACTAGGTTCTTCGGCCATGGTGAGGCAACTAGTCTAGGAGAAAGAAAACTCTGAATTCAAACCTGTTAAACTCCGCTTAAAAACTGACCTTGTGTCCTATCCTGCCCGAGCGGAGGGGTTGGTAAATATATATATATTTATATATATATATATATATATATATATAAGGGATAGTTTGAAAGTAATGTCTTCCATTCCTTTCCATGAAACCTGAAACAGCCATAGGGAACGCAATAACATCTTAGGATTGATAAATTTTTCAACTTCAAAATACGTGGGTAAGCTGAAAATTTGATATGACGTCATACCTACCGGTGACTTTTTTTGCTTAACCAATTAGATCTAAGCACTCCAATAAGGGGGGATGTCCTCGTGGTGTAAGGGTTAAAGCGATGGACTGCGGAATCGTAGTATGCGAGTTCGTACTTTAGTCGCGCTATTACGTTCACTTTCGGGCAAATACCCTTGGGAAAGGTATGAACCCCCTTATCTACCTAGCTATGGGTTAAATAGTACCACTACTGTTCTTCTAGAATAGCATTGGCATTAAATAACCTACAAAGGTTGATATGCCATTAAACAAAGAAACCGAAACCATCCAATAGCAATAGAAGAAGTGTGTGGACTGCGAGAGGACTGTGGAAAAATAAATTTTATTTGGTCAGATTCAATGAGAATATCTTAGCATAAAAACTTTTCAGTCGACCCTCGCACTATTTTTTTAACATCTCTTCTATTGGCTATATAGGTTCGTAATCGATTAACAATATCCACATTGCCACGCATATCAATGGATCGACTGAGTGATTGAATTTTGGGTTTGGTTTCTTTGTTTAATGGCATATCAACTTTCGTAGGTTATTTAATGTCAAAGCCATTCTCCAAGAAGAACAATAGTGGTACTATTTAACCCATAGCTGGGAAGATAAGGGGGTTCATACCTTTCCCAAGGGTATTTGCCCGAAAGTGAAACGTAATAGCGTGACTGGAGTACGAAATCGCTTGCTAAGATTCCGCAGTCCATCGCTTTAACCCTTACACCGCGAGGACACCCCCATGAATTTTGAGGTATGTCAATCCGTCTTGGGTTATCTTACATTAAAAAGTTAGGGAATTGCATTCATTTTTTTTTTTTTTTTCATTTTTATGCCATTTTTTTCTTATGAGGTCTTTTTGTACGTAGTTATATGATATCAATTATTTATATCATACCAATAACGT
This sequence comes from Sepioteuthis lessoniana, assembly GCA_963585895.1. Lineage (NCBI taxonomy): Eukaryota > Metazoa > Mollusca > Cephalopoda > Myopsida > Loliginidae > Sepioteuthis > Sepioteuthis lessoniana. Next base: position 67,289,524 of record OY757919.1, read on the forward strand.
CAAGTGACTATTCCTAGTACAAGTGACTTACACTTATATGCCATCAAATATTACAATCGATCAGGGATTATTTTTAAATTCATCAATTATAAATAGCCCGGGTCACAGTTGAACTAAGAGTAATAGCAATAAAAGAGCACTCCCCAGCGTTCCAGAATTAGAGCCTCACCATTATATCAGGTTCAGTGCCGAATCCGGGACACCCATGTGCAGGGGATACAATCAGTTTATTCTAAACCTCGCCAATAGGCGACATATATATTGAAGTCTTGCATTATAAAGTTTGGTTTGGTTTAGCGTCTTTGTTTAAAGGCATATCAACTCTTGTGGATTATCGAATGCCAAAACCATCTTTGAATAAGAACAGTAGTGGCACTGTTTAATTCTCAGCTGGCGGAGTGGATAAGGGAATTCATACCTATCCTTGTGTATTTGTTGCAAAGTAAAAGTAATAACGCGACTGGCGTTCGAACACGCTTAGTAAGATCTTTCAGTCTAGTACATTAGCCACTACGTCACGGGAATTCCCTCTTGCCTTATAAGAATACTAAGTTGTTAGTTTGGTTTGGTTTTATGGCATATCAACCATTTTAGGTTATTTAAACCAAATCCATTTTTATACATATAAACAGTTCTATTCCAAACAATTCCCTTTAACATAAGTACATAGTTTAAATGTCAAAAATAGTTCTATTTCAAGCAATTCAATTTAGAATAAGTACACTGTTTAGTTCTTTTTGAGTCATAGATAGGACCCTATCTGGTGCAACCACTCCGAGCAAGAGTGGACCTAGGAGCGATGGCAATAAAGGGGCACTCCGCATTCTTTAAAGCTCCAGTATTACAGGAGCCTCAGCATCAGATTGTTTAATGTCATAACAGGACACTCGTTGGGGGAGACTTACCCCTCTGCAGAGCAGCAGTCGGTGTATTCTGAAGCCCAAGTTATTCGGTAACCATTTCAAAATTATCAAATTATAAGTCATAAAAGTGATTTATAACAGACTGAGAAGAATTCTATCGTCATACAGTTTGGAAAAGGCAGTAGAATCCTTGAAATAGCAAACAGGCTTAACCGGGACCGTAGAGCACTGAAGAGATCCATTTAAAAGCCTGGTGCATCTCGTGGAACATCAGATAACGGTAACTCCGGAGTAATAACACAGCGGGAAATGATCGTATCGTCGGAAGATAAACATAAATAGAACTATATTCAATGGGGTTGAATTGAGGTAACGTATACAGATCGTTTCGATGCTGAATTCTCCACAATGTTTCAAATTGTGTCAAGTCCGATACACAACTGTATTTCAAGCCCAGACACAGGAGAAAAAATCTGGAATTGATTAGTAAGTACTTGGGTGAGTCAAAAATTTTGCAATATTTTGGTAGTACGTAAAACACAGTTCGGCAACTCCGGATACTTTTACCGAGGTCGTAAAGGTGACCAAACCCACTGAACTGTGATGTCTTGTTTTCTTTGTTTTAATTGCATACGAGGGCATACGAGGGCAGACTTTTTTTTATGGCCATTTACAACTGTCGTAGACTCTTGAAAATTCAGTATGTTATTGCTATACATCTTATGAGATGACTGACCAATTTTTATGATTTCACGTTCAAAGGAAGAGCTACAGTAGCAATTGGAATACACCCTACTAAAGCCTGATTATCACAGCTGGTGAATTTCAAAAATGCAATCTGACACTTTAGAAGAACGATATGCAATAAAATTGTTTTAAACTTGAAAAAAATGCCACAGAAACGTATGGAATGCTTCAGACTGCTTTTAGAGCATCTTTCATGAATCGAGCATCAGTTTTTGAGTGGCATAAGAGATTCAAGGATGGCAGGGAGTCTCTGAGGGATGATGAGAGGTGTGGGAGAAGTAAGGAAGTCAATACACCAGAGTTGATTGGCCAAAGGCTTAGGGTTAGGGTTCCTATGTTGAGGTTTTAAGGGAGTTCAGGAAGAGATTCTATCGGAAGAGACCAGCACTCTTCAAATCGGGTCAGTGGCATTTCCACCAGGACCAGTCCACAACTCCATCTTTGTCATAGACTATTTGACCAGGATGGCATCAAGACAGTTCCTCACCCTCCCTATAGTCCAGACCTTGCTCCTTGTGACTTTTGGTTATTCCCTAAGCTCAGAGGCTGTTGTTATGAGACAATTGAGGAGATGAAAGAGGCTGTGACGAAGGTCATTGATACGCTCACACAAGAGGACTTCCATGGGGCCTTCTAGAAGTTGTTTTGCCGTTTCAACAAGTGCACTGCAGCCGGAGGAGATTACATCGAAGGGGACTAGAGTTTCATGTGTGTACTTTCTATAAAAGTGCCCATACAAAAAAAAAGTCTGGAAACTTATGCACCTCATATCAACGTTTGTAGATTATTCAATGCCTAAGGCATCCTTGTAGAAGAACAGTAATGGTAGTGTTTAATCATTAGTTGGGGAGATTTGTGGGTTCATATCTTTCTCAAAAGTACTCCGAAAACAAATAATTTACAGTTATATGACATCAAGTATTCCTATAAGTTAAGAATGATTTTAAGACAGATTCATTCGACCAATAAATGGCATCCAGACAAGTACTATCACTCTGAGTGGACTTGGGAGTAATGGTAATAAAGGGCTACTCCACTCTCCCCAGATCTCAAGAACTAGATCTTCAACGCCAGATATAGTTTAATGTCACATCCAGGACGCTTCTTTTTGGGGGTGTCATATGTCTTTATTAAATAGAAATAATTACTTGAAATCAAATAATTGTATATAAATCATTAATATTGGACAGGAATACTTGAAACCATACTTATTATCTCAAATTATTCATATTAGATAGAAATACCTGATCTTTTATAAATGAGGAAAAAACATCTTAAGAAACAATTACACAAAAATATGAATATGAACGCGATCCTCTAGCATCTAGGTATAAAATAACCCGAGACAGGTTGACTTGCCGTTAAAATCGATCAATTAATCTAGATGAAAGAATGTGAAGACGAGAATCTCTTCGCAATCAAAGAAAATCATCTTTTTTCTTTTGGAAAATCAATTGCAACAATGCAGAAGGTATTATAGCTGAAGAGATTTAATTTGAAAGATTTGTTCGAGGACCATTCAATCATCATTATCACCATCATCATGATCATCAAGTCACGCTGACAACACGGATTTCTCTTACTCTCTCTCTCTCTCTCTCTCTCTCTTCGTCCGTTCTTATAATCAATTGCTCTTGGCAGGTTTTCCAAATTACATCCTTTATCCGCACTGAGCTGATCTAAATAAGTTCTTGTTGGTTGGCTAACAATGACATGTCCATGTGTAGCGGTCCATAGAAAAATGTCACATAAGTTCCTTCTTGCTTCTCCAGCATGTTTTGTTCGTATTACTTGAATAGTTTTTAAAATGGGAGGTAAGTTGCTGTACAGCTGTTGTTTTGTGGGGTGTTGCTTCCAGGATTTGTTTAAAATAGCTCGTAGCATTCTTTTGTAGATCCCGTCAAGCCTTTTTCTCTATGTCCATACGGTGCATCCAAACAGTTGTACTGACACGGCCACAACTTAGAAGAAATCCCGTTGTATTTTATTGGATAGATCAGACTTCCAGATTTGATCAATAACTTCTCAATATCAGTCCATGCCTTCGCTAGGCGTATCTTAATATCACCTTCAGTAGATGAGCTATTGCTGGTGAGTAAAAAGAAATTATCAACTAGAGGCTTTCCACTGAAAGTAGAGAGAGCTTCTCGTTTAAAACACATGTACTCTGTCTTATTTTCGTCCACATGGAAGACAATTACCAGGGTTTTTTTAAATTAACCATTCAAGAAATAAAGTGGATTTTGCCTAAGGAGTTGCCAATAGGAAGCACTGTTTACAGTTGCACCTTTTTCTCGGAAATCAATAGTGATGGATCTTTTCATGACCAAGAAGAGAATCAGTATGTTCTTCTTTATTGAACGCTTCACCAGGAACTTTTTCTTAATCAGAGAATCAGTGTGTTTTCTCTACATCGACTGTCTTTTTGAATCAAACTTGTTGCCGTAAACTTTTATATAACTCATCTGTAGAGATTTGGGCGGGGGGTTAAAACATGCTCCTTCGTAGACATCACACATTCTTCTGCAAATTTTACATGGTTTGCATTTCTCAGCCCCCCTCCCCCAAAAAAATTTGATGACATGCCTCTGTTCAAGTCTGGAGCAATCTGTTTAACTTGCCACCTTTTTGAATAGCCTCAAAGGAAAAATATTTGTGAGATTTTTAAAAAAATGCTTTATGAGCTATGGTAAACAGAAACGTGATGGAGACATTACGTTTATAAGTCCCAAAAATTCACTCTGAATTGTAAGGCAAGAAAACATGACGCAGTGGATAAGACGTTTGGTTGGAAGGTGCTTCTAAGTGAAATCATCTGGAGGTTGCAGGTTCAATCCCCCCAAAAGGTAGTCCTAACAAGGAATACTTACTACGGCTTAACCCTTGTACCTGGTTATGGTTAACGGAATTGGAACAGTTCAAACAGATACTTCAAATAAAGAATTCAGGAGGAGATTTTGTGTAGACTTCCGAGTTCGACAAGAAGAAGAACATATTGGCCGAAACATTGTAATTCTAATGATACAATTCTAAGTAATAAAAATTATCAAGCTTCATCTCTGAAATTTAGACAAACTTTGTTGTAAACTAATTTTTAAAAAAGTAGTTTTGGTTTCTTTGTTTTAATGGCATATCAGTCTTTGTAGGTTATTTAGTGACGAAGCCATTTCGGTAGAAGAACAGCAGTGATACTATTTAACCAATTGCTATGTGGAGGAGATAAGTGTTCATGGCTTTTCCGAAGTTAATAGTCCGAAAGTAAATCTGACAGAGACTGGAGTTCGAACTCGTTTATCACGGCAGACCAAAAAGTTAGCCGCTAAACAACAGAGACTTTTCTTAGCTTTTTAAAAAAAAAAATACCCTTTTATATCGAATAGATGAAGTCGATTGAGGGGGTGTCCTTGTGGTGTAATCATTAAAGCGATGGAATGCGGAATCGTAGTTAGCGAGTTCGTACTCCAGTCGCGTTATTACGTTCACTTTCGGGCAAATACTCTTGGGAAAGGTATGAACCCTTATCCTCCCAGCTATGGGTTAAATAGTACCACTACAGTTCTTCTAGGAGAATGGCCTTGACATTAAATAACCCACAAAAGTTGATATGCCATTAAAACGAAGTCGACTGAATAGATTTGGTTTGGTTATCAAACTTCGTGAGTTATTTAATGCCAAAGCCATCCTTTTAGAAGAACAGTAGTGGCACTATTTCACCTATCGCTGGGGATATATTGGGGTTCATGCCTTTCGCAAGTGAGGTTCTTATGGTGCAATGTCATCGTCATAGGAAATGGACAACCTAAATTCAAATCTTCGACGATACTGTTTGCATTTCATATAGCTCTGATGAAATAGTAGGGCAAACTGGGCTCTTTTACCTTGGTATGGCAACGGGTTTAGGAGAAGGAAAACTTTGAATCTAAACCTATTAAACTCAGCTTAAGAAGTTGACCTTTTTTCGTATCCAGCCCGTAGAAGTGGTTGGGGAATACTTTCTTTTTCATAAAGATATTAGTCTGAAAGTGATCGTATTAGTGTGAATGAAGTTCGAACTCGCTTACTACGATGTCAGACTCCAGCACATTAGCAACTACACCACGGAGATTCTCCTTGTCTTTTTCAAAAAACAACCCCTTATTTATTGAATGACCCTCGTATAAGAGATTTGTTTTCAGTATTGCATATTGATAATTTATAGGCTTCAATTTTACATGTATATAGGTTTCTTGCTAGTTTTTTTTTTTTTTTCTTTTTCAAATTTATTCAACCTGTGTTCCATTTCGGAATTTAATGAATAAATCAGGGTGTTTCAGAAAAAATTGATATAATTTTAAAATCTAATAACTTGGCCATTTCCTGTTGAAATGATCTCAAATTTTAACAGCATGTCTTGAATTAAGTCAAAATACTGTTTAACGTTTAAACACCTTTTATCATCCAGCGTATTACTATATCTGAAAAGAAAAAAAAATATCAAACATGTAATTTTGAGTCATTTCTTCACGTTTTACTTTGTTTTCGGATGGTTGGTTGGGTTTTATGGCTTATCAACCATTGCAGATTATTTAACCTGTTTTTCAATCGGCGATTAACAATTTGGCACGATATGAATGGAGGAAGTTAAAAAAATAATCAAAAATCTGTTTCATCATGTATACTTACATATTCAATATTTGCGGGCGTTACATTGTAATTCTATGTAAACATCTGTGTAAAAATCATTCAAATTCTTTCACTATAGTATAATGATTTAGCACGTACTATATATATATATATATATATATATATATATATATATATATATATATGTAGTTGACCGTAATTGAGAGCGACCCGAAGGCTCTCTTTTCAATAGCTACTCCTTTTTCTGTATTACTCCACTTTACCCATGATCCGTACCCTATAATGCTGAGTGTTAAGCAAGGCGGTATCAGGTACCATTTTTTGAGTCTTTGGTATGACTCGACCTGGCATTGAACCCTGGTCTGCCAGGTCATTGGTGAACAAGAAAAAAGAATGAATATTTTTTTAATATTTCAACAACATTTTTCAGGAATTTAAAGTCCTGAGGATGGTTATTACAACCGAAATGTTTAACATCAACTATCCTTATAAATTCATCAATTTTTGTATTATGTTTTTTTCAACTTTTCCTCATATTGTCGGATTTATTTCCTTATTTACTTCCATATATATATATATATATATATATGTGTGTGTGTGTGTGTGTGTGTGTGTGTGTGTGTGACAAACAACTGATATCAACCAACGCATTCACTAGTTTCATAACCAAATAAACTTAAAATTCACCACGAATCTAATTGCAGAAGAGGGTGGAGGTCGGGTACGAGATGAAACTCATACTCTATGAAACTCATACACTATGTCGGTCATAGGATCACTAGGAACAATGTGAACTATGATCGCCTTTGCTAAGTCTCCTAGCACATATGCCAGGTAACCTTGCTGGTCATAGATTCACTAGACCCGAAGGTCAAATGCAATCTGAATCTATACTTGTCATTGATATTCCACCTGGCACGAATACCAGACGGCTCAGCAAAGGCTAGGGACCCTACTAACATAAAATAGAGAAGACAGATTTAGAGATAAACCGACAAATTAATAAATAAACAAGCCAGGCAGTCACGGTTAATTTGAAGCACACTCCGCCCGGGCCTAACATATACTTTCCTAATGAAAAACTCATTTACTGAGTGTTCTTACTACAGATATATAATGGTCAGTTGAAGACACTCAGATACCAGAATAATTAATTTCATAAAAGGAATATACGTATTTATCATATAACGTTTATTCATTATTTTTGTTGGGATCTTTAACCTTGTTGTGGCAATCGGTCGAGGAGAAAAAAATTCTGATTTCACACCAGTTAAACTCCGCTAAAAAATTGACCTTGTGTCACATCCTACTTGTGGTGGTGGGGGAATTAGGTAAACACACACACGAGAGGTGAACAGGATTATTGTTTCTTAACTTCAGTACGAGGCACCCAGTGAGGATCGAGTTTACTACTCAGTGCGACTCATTTAGCTAAGTTTGGAGAAGTGTAAGAAAAAAAAGGTTCCCAGTGAGAACGGAACTCACTGCCAACGGTTTGTTCGCCATTCTGATTCACCATTATGCCATATGGACACAAATATGGAGCACCTAGTGAGAATCGAACTCACTTCTCAGTAGTAACTGAGAATAGCTTGCTAACCAATACGCTGCGATGAGGTAACCTTCTTCATTTAGCTATTCTCACATCTTTTTCTTTCACAACATTTAGGTTTAATTTACTAAGCTTTTTGCTTAGATGTAGCACAAGGCCGCATGAATGGGACACCCAATGAGAATCGAACTCACTCGTGTAGGTTTGCTAGTCTAACATGCTAACCATTACACCACCCGAGGTGCCCCTTTCACAACATTTAGGTCTGCAAACCGGCCGACCAAAACGAAGTGCGAAAACATCAAAGATTAAATCGTAAAAGACCAACAAAAAAAAAAGAACTTAAATATTTTAAATCTGTTTTTAATTGTATTTAAATTCTATTCACGTTTAGATTTCTCAGCGAGTTGATCCAATAAAGACGCCGGTGTCAGCATTTCCAGACTATTATTTATTCTTCACTTTTACGTTCTTTGATTACAGTAACACAATATTTTCAAATCATACCTTTTACTCGTTAAATACATTCATCACTTGAAATGTTAATTCCTTCGTAGTGAAATTTCTTCTATGAACATTGCAGCGTTTCTACACCCTCACAAGAAACAACCAGCTCATATCGTTGGCTGGTTCGCAACTGAGACTCTGATACTCATTGAGTTCCCGACGACTTCGGCCTTCTTCAAAACTAAGTTCAGCTCATGAGATTACCTTGGCCATTGGGCGAGGCAATCCAAAAAACAAAAAAAAAAAGAAAGGAAACTCGTGAGCCGCGATCTGAATAATTGATAGATTTTAAATTCATGTCAACCTGTCGGGGGGGGGGATTATTGTATATAAAGAGGTTAGGGAATCGCATTCATTGTACATTTATATTTACATTTTTTTTTGTGTAGTTGCTTCTTAATAATCGTTGTTTTTTAGCACAGTTATACGATATCCACTATTCCAACCGGTTTCAAGTATTCATATCTATTACTAATGATTATATGATTTTAAGTAATTATTTCTATTTGATAATGGTCATATATTTTCCTACAGTTATATAGATTCAAGTAAATAATAATAATTATAATAATAATAGTAGGAAACAATAATAACTTCAAGAAACTATTCTTAATACAAATAATTTATAGTTATATAGTATCAAGTACTCCGATCCATTGGTCTAATGGGTAGAGTGTTCGCCAATGGTCTGGGAGACCGAGGTTCAATCCCAGATCGAGTCATACCAAAGATTCAAAAAATAGTACTTGATGCCGCCTTGCTAAGCACTTAGCACTATAAGGTGAGGATCAAGAGTAAAGTGGAGCAATCCTGGGAATGGAGTAGCGCTCTCCCTACACCTCGGTGTAGTAGCTATTGAAAAGGGAGCCTTCGGGTCACCCTCAACTAAGGTCGCCAACTTACTCTATACGAATATTTCTGCACAGACTTATTTTAACAATACGTACTATCACTCTAGGCCAGAGTGGACCTGGAAGTAATGACAATAAATAGGCACTCCACAGTCTCCAGATGCATTTTAGTGTCATAACTAAGACACCCCTTTTAGGGGTAGAGATTGTTGCACATATACAGGTAATACAATCAACGTATTCTAAGCCCCTTTGACAGTACCCTCTCTACAAACATGAAGTTTTTATTTTACTAAGATGGCTGATGTAAAGAGTGTTTGTTTGTTGATATGTTGGTCGGTTTTACGGCATGTCAAACCTTATTGGGTTATTGAATGACAAAGTCAATGTTTTTCTTCTTTTCTTTTCTTTTTTGCAAGCAGTTATAAGTTTCAAGTTACTGATGATAATAATCATTTTTAGATCACTCCAAAAAGTTCTTGGTTACCCATCCCACTAAAAGTATCGAAGTATAGTATACAGTTATTATATAACTATATATTATAAAGCCTTGTATCACTATTCCCAAAAAATTTGGAGTGTATTTATGTGGGAATGCTTCGCTGGTTCAGAAACACCCGGTGGCGTCCCGGATCCGAAAAGATCAAGTAGGCAATTTCTCTATCTTCTTTTGGTGGATGAAAAAAAAACCAAAGCGGTCAGCTGAGGACCTGACTTGCTACTGTGAAATCTGACTTGGAGCTAATGTCCAGCGCATGTCTTTACAGTGTCCGTCGATGGAGCTGTGAATGGATGATTTAGTTTTGTTTGGTTTTATGGCATATCAACCATTGTAAGTTATTTAATGCCAAATCGTTTTTATACATATACATTAAACATATGAGTGCTAAACACATTTTGTAGATAACATTTTTAAACGAGCCTGAGCTCATTCTTTTTCACACCATTAAAAGGTTTCACTTATTTCTATCTAATACGAATAATTCTATTTACTATTGATAACTTGTCTGCACAAACTTAAATGTTTTTAAGGATTGCTATGTATCACTAACAATTCAATTAAATATAATTCATTTGTTTACACAGTTAAATGATCAAACAGTTCTATTTATTAAATTTAGGTTTAGCATGGGTACAAAGGTTTTTGTTTACACACAGTTGAATGTAAAAACAGTTCTGTTTCTAACAATTCAGTTTAACATAAGTACACAGTTTAAATGCCAAATTGTTCTATTTGACCCATAGAGCGGACGCTACTAGGTGTGAACCCGGAAGTGATGGCAATGAAGGGATACTCCGCATTCCCCAAAGCTCCAGCATTCCTGAAGCCTCACTATCGGGTTGTTTGGTGTCATATCAGGACACTCGTTGACAGAGTCTTACCCTTCAGCAGAGATGCAGTCGGTGTATTCTGCAGCCCTAACTGACATAGCCAGTAAATGCCTGGACATCACGAGAGCTGTTGTTAATCGTCAAGAATGGATCACGGCGAAATGAGATGTTAACAGTTCAACTTGTGAAACCGGCTCAGCCCACATTAAGTGAATACCATCACACACAAACACACACACACACACACACACACACACACACACACACAGATACATACATACATACATACATACACTGAGAGTGAGTCTCTTGGTGTAATGGTTATCGTCGTAGAAAATGGACTCGGTGACTCGAGTTCAAATCCTGCATGCAGTACTAATACCCAAGGGAAAGGTATAAATTCAATTACTCTCCTTCCAACTAGTTGTTAGATAATAGGATAGACTGGGTTCTTTAGCCTTGGTTAGGAATCTAGGAGAAGCCAAACTCAGAATTCAACCTGTTAAACTCCGCTTAAAAATTGGCCTTGTTTGTGCGAGAGGCTGGTAAATACATACACTGAGTGTGTGTATCAGCATGAAAATGGGTTCACCCAGCCCCAAGGAAATCCTCAAAGGTTTAATCAACACAATTGATGATGATACCCCTTTGCTATTCAACTGTAAAGAAGTGGGTTGCTGATTTCAAGAGAGTCAGGGAGAGCACCGAAAATGACCCATGGTCGGGACACACAAAATCAGCAACCTCGGACGATAAAGAAGAAAGTATTCAATTGCATGGACGGGAATGATAGACATGTGACTGTCTAATTCAAGGCTGAAACTATGGACATCAGTTTTGGCTAAGTATTGGCTAAGTATATGATCCTGGCATCATGAATGTCATGAAGTGTTTCAGCTTGAATTTCACTGCATGAAGAAAAGGTTTGACTTTTATAGTCAAACCTTTTCTTCATGCAGTGATCGTAGAAATAAATGGCAGAAAACCTATCGTTGTTTTGAATAAAGAATATTTAGGAAAATACTAAATAAATTGGAAAGACGTTAATATAAAAAACGTATAATTTCAACAAGTTTTAGAACTTAAGAAAACTGAGAAGACAGCATAAGTTTTATTTCAAATTATGTTGTTTTAATTTTCCAAGGTTCTAATTTTATTTCTAAGTTTTATTTCATTAAAAGAATATTTCTGCACGCGAGAAAAACGTAAAAGTAAACAATGACTACTGCTCCGTAAATATTTTAGGAAAATATTATTTTCTTCTATGAGAGGAAAAAATTCAGTCCATAATTCTTATTGCAGACAATTCTGTTTTGTTTTGTTTTTTTAACATTCACAAAAAACAATAAAATAAATAAACATTAAACTTCAGGAGAAAAAAAAAACTTTATTTTCGTTATGTGAGAGAACTTAATATCGATTTCTTCTGCAAAATAACTCCCGCTTCGATGTGTCAAAAACTCTGGGCATTTCTCCTGATCCAGCAGATTCAAAATGGATCTTTTCTTTTTCAAAATCTTGTTAATTCCTTTAACTTTTTTAAAACAAGTTTGGAACTGTCTGCAAGGTGTTAGCCGAAAATGTTGGTACCAAATCAAAAGCTGAACAGATTGGAAATTTCGAGGACAGTTTTGGTTCGTTTTCAGGAAATTCTTCGAGTGATTTGTGACCCAGGATGAGAGATGGTATCATTTCTTGGGTCCCAAAACAAATAATCCCAGAAAAAATGGAAACACGGTGTCCCACTCTCTCCTAAAACGTTAAAAAAATGGAACCTATCAGCAAGGTGGTGGTTTCTGTTTTGGAAGACAGATGTAAGCTACGGTTCTCAAATAGACGTTTGTACCACCAAGGTTCTCAGCAGACCCTCATAGCCCTACCGCACCACATAGACATTTGTACCACCACGGTTCTAATGAGTTTATGAGTGTAGCATTACGCCTTAAGTTCTAGTCAGATCCCCATTGTACCCTCGCCGTGAGAAAAAGCGAAGAACACGCCAAACACTGTCTCGGATCGCTAATAGAACAGTTTATTCGCTACAACCCCTCTTAGTAGTCGTCAGGAAGAGACTAACAGGGTATGAGCAATGAGTCGACCGCTTTAGATAGACAGAGAGAAATAAACGGTCATGAGAACAGAGAGAGAGCAGACACAGACCTTGATATTATCTTTCTCGTATTCTGTTGTAATTCTCGCCAGTGCTTGCCCGCTTGTTCCGTTTTCACAGCTTCGCGGCGGATGTGGGACTCCTTCGCAGAACTGAAAAAAATGGGTGCCGTAATTTTCGGCCCGTTTTCACATCATTGTGGCTAGACTCCAACAGACTTTCTTTTTCTGTTTCATATCCCGCGTCCCCCTTTCCAATTGTGTTTCTTTCAGCCAGTCAGAGCTTTTGCTGCGATACATTTCTATTTTTAACTCGGGCGTCATCTACTATCCTAACCTAGACTTCCGATCCTCTCATTCACCTTCCCATTTGATTTTCCCTGATAGCCTTTCTCTTCTACTGCCTCGAATCTTTTTCTCATATATGTCTCTCCTTTTCCACCGTCCTGTGGTTGACTGGTAAATCTAGTTATGAATCAACTTACCATTAAAAAATCAACGGTAGTCTCTAGTTATATTACACATTGGAAGTGCTCAGGATTGACAACCGTCTTCAAATTATTTGTGTTAGATAAGAATACTTTAAACAATATAACAAAAATGATTATTTTGGGGTTTGGTTTCTTTGTTTAATAGCATATCATCTTTCGTGGGATATTCAATGCTAAAGTCATCCTTGTAAAAGGACACGAGTAGTACTATTTGACTCATTACTGAGAGGGGTAAAGAAGATCATGCCTTTCCCAAGAGTATTAGTCCGAAAGAGAACGCAACATCTTTTTTTAAAAAAAAGGAATAAATACTTGTAACTATATAATATTATATAAATGATGACTATTAAAAATAATTACTTGAAATCATCATTGTTTATAAATTATTATTATTATTATTATTAGTTACTTGAAACTATATAAACCCCTGTCATTTCTTTTAAACTCGTTAGCTGCATTCGCTTACTGTGTAGTTTACTGTTTCATCTATTTCAGCAGAGTATTATCAATTTTTGTTTTGACATAAATTGTTCCTATGATGTTATTTTGTGCTGCTACTAAAAAAGAACCAGTTTCTTTCTTCATGTTTTCCCTTCTTATTTAAATTTAACAGCTCATTTACAATTTCTTGAAGTATCCATACAGTTGTATTTCACCCCACTTTAATTTTCTATTTTAAATGCTCCTTTTTTCTCTTTGTCTATAAGTTATTTTTGTAGATATTGCTGTTACTTGCTGCTGTAATCAGTTATTCTTGACTCTTTTTTGTGCATTATCCGAGTCACTTAATTGTTACAGCCAAACAATCATCAACGCTGGGGAGACACCTTCCAGCTATGTAAGATCTTGTATATAGTCATCAATTTCTTTTTTCTTTTGTCCATATGTCTAAATTCTTCCCTTGATCAGTTTCCAAGCGGTCTTGAGTATCTTACACGAGATGCTGCCAAGATATTTACTCCTTTGATTATGTCTGCTGCAGAGTTTAATTCCGAGTGATTTTCTGGTCTTCTGAGGTACTCCTTTCATCCTTTTTTTTCATTTCTGTTTGCTTAATGGTTGCAACCATATAATTGCTTTGAATACTCGAAACTATATGGCTGTGAGCAAACAACTGGTTATTGTTACTAAATAGGAATAGATACTTTAAGTTATATAATCGTGTAAAACTCATTAATATTGGTTAAGAATACTTGAAACCATGTGACTGTGAGCAAATTGATATTAATGATATTTTTTTGACGCTACAAGTTTACAAATGATTATTATCATTACTTAGTTTAAACTTAAAAAATTGCTTGTAAGACAAAATGACTGACTTCGGCATTAAATAACCCTATAAGTATCGCCATTCCATAAACTCAACCAACTCTTCTTCTTCTTCTTCTTCTTCTTCTTCTTCTTCTGTTACTGCTGCTTATATTTGCTGTTCCTTTTTCTTTCTCTTTGTTGTTGTTGTTGTTGTTGTTGTTGTTGTTCTTCTTCTTCTTCTTCTTCTTCTTCTTCTCTTGCTGCTGCTGCGGCTGTTGATATTTTCGCTCCTTTTTCTTTCTCTTTTTGTTCTTCTTCTTCTTCTTCTTCTTCTTCTTCTTCTTCTGCTGCTGCTGCTGCTGCTGGTGGTGCTGCTTATATTTCCCGTTCCTTTTTCTTTCTCTTTTTGTTATTTTTGTTGTTCTTCTCCTTCTTCGTTGGCTTGGTTATTATTTCAGTCCTTACGAGTTTTTCACACAAACTCTAACTGCTTGTTTTACACTGGAGTCTGAATGACAGCAAGTCTCTTCAGATCTCTAGAACTCCTCTTAGTATCCTAGCTGATTTAATCAGTGGTGTATTTTGGATGGTCTCCTTTCTTCCTCACATATCCAGTTCCCCCGGATTTTTCCAAAGGTTCCGACTGCGTATCAACATTTTTCTCCTTTTCATCTTCTAAGTCAATTCCTTTTCTTTGTCTACTTGGTCCTATGCCTCTATTTCTTCTACTCTAGTTTTTCTTTTCTTTCTGATTTTTTTTTTTTTGCCTCAACTGTCTCTTCTTCTTCTTCTTCTTCTTCTTCTTCTTCTTCTTTTGCTGCTGCGGCTTTGTTTTGTTTCTTCTTCATCATCTTCTGCTGCCTCCATTTCTTTTTCAGCCATTTCTTTTTTGTATCTTTATTTTGTAATTTTCTTCTTTTTTTTTTTCTTTTTTCTTTATTTCTTTCCCTATTGCAACTTTTATTTTATGCTTCTTTTCTGCATCTTTTTATTGTTTTTTATGCCTTTTTCTTCCTCTTTTTCATTTTCTGTTGACTTTCTTCTGTTTCTTCTTCTCCCTCTTCTTCTTTTTCTTCTCCTTCTTCTTCTGATTATTATTTGCTACACCTATTACTTCTATTTTTGCTCCATTTTCTTCAGCTTGTGGTTTTTCTTGTTCTTCCTTATTTTCCTCTTTTTCTTTTTTCTTCTTTTTCGCCTTCCACTTTGTTCCATTTTTCATCTTCTCCCTTTTTCCCTCTTCTTTTTCTACTTGTTCCTCAATCACTTTTTCGCGTTCCTCAGTTTTTTCTTCGCGTTCTTCTTCGCGTTCTTTATTCATCTTCACATTTCACCAAAGGCTATTTCTGCATTTCTTGGTACTTCCGTGTAAGAGGTCATCTCACATCAGAAACTGATTTGAAAACAAAAAAAGTAAGAAATTTACGTCATAATACCAAAAAAAAAATCAAAATCAGATCCAAACCTATTATTTCACTGTTGCCCTCCCACGCATTTTCAGAGTTGGAAAAAATTGTGATTTCCTGATTAGCGGAATCTGAAGCCACTGATAATCCACTGGAATGATTGAGTAGCAAGATTACAATGTCTTCGATGAATGATATTACAAGGAAAATTGTCTCCATATTCCTATTTACTTCCAGGATTCCTTTCGTTTTAATACTGTTTTTATTGTTTTTACAAATATTTTAATTTCTTTTTCGATGTTCGATTTTATTATTCCATTGTCAGTGCCCAACGGTATTGGGGTTATTCTCAATTTCATTATTATTATTATTATTATTATTATTATTATTCCTTGAGAGTTTTTCACATCAGCGTTAGCTGATAGTCTTTCACTGGAGTTCAAGTGACAGCGAGTCTCCTCATGTCTCCAGGACTCTTCTAAGTATTCTGGTCGATCTCAGTTATGCAGTAGCTTGCATGGTCTCCACTCGTCCTCTTATTTCCAAGTCCTCCATTCCCTTTATTAATCCTTTGGTGACTGTACCAAGAGCACCGATTACAATTGGTATAAACACCACTTTCATGTTCCACAGTTACTTCAATTCCCTAGCAAGGTCGAGGTATTTATCCTTCTTGTCACTTTCTTTCAATTTTACTCCGTGGTCAGCCGGGAAAGCACAATTGCTCGTTCTCTTTTTTTTTCTTTCTCTTTTTTTTTTTTTTTTTTTTGATTATTATAAGGTCTGGTCATCCTGCCGAGATTAAGTGATACGTTTGTATGTCAAAATCCCAGAGGAGTTTGTGTGTGTCATTCTCCAGGACAGATGTTGGGTTGTGCATATACCATTTGTTTGTATGGTCAAATTGAAATCTCTTGCACAATTCCCAGTGGATCTCTTTGTCCACCCATTAGTGTCTAGTCTTATACTCTTTCTGTGCTAATTTACTGCATTCGCTTATTACGTGATTGATGGTTTCGTCTCACATAACCTGCATCAACTGTTTTGTTGCGGCTTATCTATTCTTAATTTGATATGATTGGTTGGGGGGGGCATAGCTCTCTGAAACTAGTTGACAAGTTCACCTTCCTCGGAAGCAGTGTCTCATCAACCGGGACAGACATCAACACGTGACTAGCAAAGTCATGGACAGCTATTAATAGGCTATCGGTCATATGAAAGTCAGACCTGACCGATAAAATGAAACGCAGTTTCTTTCAAGCAGCAGTCGCGTCCATATTGCTATATGGATGCACTACATGGACGCTAACTAAACGGATGGAGAAAAAGCTTGACGGCAACTACACAAGAATGCTGCGAGCAATATTGAACAAGTCCTGGACGCAACACCCCACAAAGCAGCAACTATACGGCCACCTTCCACCCATCACGAAAACTATCAATGTTAGACGAACCAGACATGCAGGACACTGCTGGAGAAGCAGGGACGAGCTCATAAGGGATGTACTCCAATGGGCCCCCTCACATGGTCGAGCAAAAGCAGGGCGACCAGCTCGAACCTACATACAGCAGCTCTGTGAGGATACGGAATGTAGCCCTGAGGACCTGCCAGAAGTGATGAACGATAGGGAGGGTCAGGGATATTCATACTGACGGCACGACAAGATGGGATGATGATTGTTTGGAAGGGGGAGTCCCTGTGGTATAATGGCTAAAGAACTGGACTGTGGTCTCTAAGTAAGAGAGTTCGAGATCCAGTAATGTTATTACATTCACTATCGGACTAATAGACAAAGGAAACGTGTTAACTATGAGTTAAATAGTACCGGTACTGTTCTTCTACAGGGATAGCTTTAGCATTAGATAACCCACTAAGGTCAATGTGCCATTAAACAAAGAAACCAAAACCACATATTTTGTTGTTGTCTTAATGTTTATCTTATATTTGTTTATATTTTAATGAGAAAAACTTCGAAATTTAATGCATCTAGATTCAAAGATTCAGTGATATAATAAAAAATTAACATTTGCGTTTTAAAAAAGCAAGAAAAATAGCCGTATAAGTACAGGGTGTCTCAAAATAGATACAACCCATTGATATGATAATGATTTATTATTGAAACAAGCGCAATGGTGGTCATTTGGAACGCGTCCCGTAAAAAAATACATCCTTTGAGCAAGAGACATCAAATCAATATTTTTTTTATTGTTATTGTATCAGCTTCCAGGACATGCAATCTTTTTGAATTTCTTTTCTCAGTAATAAATCATTATCATATAAATGGGTTGCATCTATTCTGAGACAGTTTTGGGTGATTTTGTCTCCAAATAAATAGTGACACCAGATATTTTTTTCCTTTCTTGTCTAAGGTATTGTGATCGAGGATTAATAGCTGTTATAATATACTATTTTTAAATCTAAAACAAAAAAGAACACAGTATTATTAGTAGTAGAGTTATTAGCAGTCATACGAAGGAATGCGGCCCAAACAACAACAACCGTACAATATGACTGGTCCCTGCTTAACAACAGGGATATTAGAGATAAATATAAGTTAACACTAAGAAACAAATTCGATGCGCTTTAGGAGATATCAGAAACACCTATTCCGAATGACGAATATGAGAACTTCATCAATGCCTACTTAGAAGCGGCAGCAGAATGCATACCAACTAAACAAAGAGCTAAATCTAGAGTCCCATGGAAGACATTAGCGGTTAGAAAAAAAAGCGTGCAGACGTGACAACTGCTTCCAGATGCAATTGGAGAAACGCAACCAATATCAATCCTCAGAAACTTAAGAAGGCACAAAAGAAATTAACTTATAATAAAAGAACAAACATAATACATACAAAATAAGATTAGAGACTCGGTCTGATCTATCCGATAGAATAAAACGGGATTTCTTCCAAGCAGTGGCAGTGTAAATACTACTCTAGGGATGCACCACACGGACGCTGACAAAATGCATGAAAAAAAGTTAGATGGGAACTGCCCAAGAATATTACGAGCTATATTGAACAAATCCTGGGAGCAACTCCCTACGAAACAACAGCTGTGCGGCTACTTACCTCCCATCTCTAAAACCATCCAAGTAAGACGAACAAGACATGCAGGACACTGCTGGAGAAGCAAGGACAAACTCATAGTGACGTTCTTCTTTGGACCCCGACACATGGACGTGCCAGCGTTGGCTGACCAGCAAAAATTTATGCACATCAGCTCTGAGTAGACACAGGATGTTGTTTGGAAAAACTGCCAGGAGCGATGGATGATAGGGACGGATGGAGAGAGAGTCAGGGAAACACATATTAGCAGTACTACTTGATGATGATATATATATATATATATATGTGTGTGTGTGTGTGTGTGTGTGTGTTAATTAAGATTAAATAAAGTTTATTTAATAATCATTGTGAATATAACTTAAATAACTAAGCGATATCAGTGGTAACATAGTTTCAGTTGCAGACAGATAGATAAATAATCTCCATTATGTATATAGATATATGAATACACCCGTAACATCTATGGGGAGTGTCCTCGTTGTGTAATGGTTAAAGCGATGGTCTGCGGAATCGTTGTAAGCAAGTTCGTACTCCAGTCGCGCTATTACGTTCACTTTTGGGCAAATCCCCTTGGAGAAGGTATGAACACCCTTATCCTCCCAGCTATGTGTTAAATAGTACCACTACTGTTTTTTTAGGAGAATCGCTTTGGAGAATCTACGAAGATTAATATGCCATTAATCAAAGAAACCGAAACCAAACCAAAAATATTTATTTGATACAAGAAGTCCAAAAGTGAGCTTAATGAAGTTCGACCTCGTTTAATATGATACAGGGTGGAAAAATAAAATCGTCGTCCTAAAGAAAACAACACTACAGCTTTATTTTAAAACCTTTATTGAAAAAAAATCAATTCAGGTAACTTGATTATGCAGTAGAGCTGACATCTATTCAATGTAGCCGCCTTCAGCCTCAATCACCGCCTCGATACGAATCTGGAACTGAGAGAATGCCTTTTCCACAAGCGCTGGCGAAAGCTCGGTGAATACTCGGCGGATGGCGGCGATCAGGCTGGCTTTGGTGTTGTGGGAGGTTATGTTGGTGATATTCGCGACGTATGTCCAAACGAAGTAGTCCAGAAGATTCAGGTCGGGGGATGAGGGGGCAGTGAGAGAAGGGAAGAACTCTTTCTGAAGCCAAGCCTGGGTCTCTTTGGACTTGTGGCCGGCGCCGAGTCCTGCTGCCACACCCAGGGTCTGTCGCCGGCCACCTGATTGCACCAGGGGATCACCACACTCTTCAACACATCCAGGTACACTTTGGTGTTGACTTTCAAGCCGACTTCGCAGAAATGAGGTGGTATGATGTGGCCCTCACTTGAAAACACACCAAAGACCATAACCGTAGTCGGAAACTTTGTTTTCATCACCCTGAGCACGTCCCTGTTATTTGTGGCAATCCAGATTTGCATTTTGAGGGTGCTGGCAATGGTCCTGTTGTCATAACTTGGATCGGTAGAGAGCATGAATTGTACAGCGGCGTATCTCCGATCTCGCGCGTTGAACATCGTGTCACTTTCAGACATGATAGAAGGCTCCTATCGCTCTTGGGATTTGTACACAACTGGCCAACTAGTAGATGGTGTGCAACAAAAAAAAGAAAACCGGTTTTCATTAAGCGGCAATGGAATCACGTCGTCTTTTCTCGGGCGACAATTTTATCGTTCCACCCTGTATAGAAGAACAGGAGTGGTACTATTTAAACTATAGCTGGGGGTTAAGTGAATTTATGCCTTTCCCAGGGGTATTAGTCCGAAAGTGAACGTAAGGAAGTTCAGTTTCGTCTAATATGATGTAGAACAGTAGTGGCACTATTTAACCCATTTCAGGAGGGGATAAGCCATAATTAGGGTGGGGCATCATGGAGATCATACATTTCTCAAGTGTATTAATCCTGAAGTGAACGTAATAGCGCGACTGTAGTTCTAACTCGCTTACTTCAATGTCAGTCTAGCTCATTAACCACAACACCATATATCAAAACTTGTCAAATTTTAACATCTTACACAAACCACTACAATTATCTTCCTTGTCTATCACTTTTTTAAAATCAAATCAACACCAAACCAAGTAAATAGTGGCTTAGTACAACTTACAAGTAAATAGATATGTTGGTTGGTTGTTTGGGTATGTTATTTAACGCCAGATCCATTTTTATGAAAATAGTCAGTTTTATTTTTTAAGAATTCAGTTTAACATGAGTACACAGAATAATTGTCAAAAACATTTCTATTTCAAGCTATTCAGTTTATTCAAACAGTTCTAATTCAGATAATTCAGTTTAGCATAAGTACAGATTTTGTTTACACGCAGTTAAATGTCAGAACAGTTCTATATTTAACAATTCAGTTTTGTGTCAGTACCGTTTCAATGTCAAAAGTAGTTTCATTTCAAACAATTCAGTTTAGCGTAAGCACACATTTTAAATGTAAGTACAGTTTAATTGTCAAAAACATTTCTACTTCAAGCTATTCGGTTTAGTCAAACAGTTCTAATTCAAACAATTCAGTTTAGCATAAATATGCAGTTCTATTTAATCCATAGATAAGGCCCAATCAGGTGATACCATTCCGGGCCAGAGTGGACCTGAGAGCAATGGCGATGAAGGGGTTCTCCGCATTCTGCAAAGCCCCAACATCACTGGAACTTCACACTCAGATCGTTTAGTGTCATATCCAGGATACTCATTTGAGAGTGGGGGGTCTTAACCCTCTGCAGAGGTGCAGTCGGTGTATTCTACAGCCCCAGCCGACTGGGAAAAGTAAATAGTAGCTAGTTACTACTTTCAAATCAATTCTAAGTGACAAAAAGAATAATTTAGAAGGAATATATAACAGAACTTATATAATGTTATATGTTAAGTTATTCCCTCCAACCGAGCATGCCGGTTATTCTTTCGAGTATATATATATATATATAGAGAGAGAGAGAGAAGACAGCATCATGGGTATTTTTTCTTCGTTCAAATATTTCAAAAATTCTTAAATTGATGGGAGAATATAAAAAATAAATGCACGTCTTATTATTCATTCCAGGTGTAGTTTTTTTTTCATATGAAATTAAATTTGTATGCATATTACACAGCAAAAGGTAAGGGATTCCCTGTTGTGTTATGGTAAATATGCTAGACTGAGACATCGTAGTAAGCAAGTTCGAACTCCTATATAAACTCCTGCATCGTCCAGATATGGATTAAATATTAATATTAATCGTCGTAGCTACATTTAACGGAAACCCCAGAGAAACAATCGTCTCATGCTACAGCCCCACCAATGTTAGTGAAGAAAATGAAATAGTCACCTTCTACGATGAGTTATCCTCATTAGTGCGTAGCATCCCGAAACACAACATGTTAGTCATTGGCGGAGACATGAATGCACAAATCGGGAAAAACCGAAACAACAAATACAGCCTCCACAACACGTCAAATAGAAATGGGCAACATCTAACAGATTTCATGATAGAAAATAGATTAGCATGCCTCAATACAAACTACCAAAAAAGAGAGGGCAAACTATGGACATACACGTACGCAAACAATACTAAAGCTCAGATAGACTACGTCCTTATAAACAAGAAATGGAAGAATAGTGCATTGAATTGCGAGGCATACTCCTCTTTTGAGGGTGTCTCCACCGATCACCGAATAGTCACAGCGAAAATACGGTTAAGCCTACGAAAAAACGACAAACGAACAGCGACCACCAAACACTATGACTGGGCCCTATTAAACAACAAAGATGTCAGAGATAAATACGTATTAGAATTAAGAAACAGATTCGAAACACTACAAGAAAAGACGGAAAAAAGTACACCAAACGACAAATACGAAAATTTCGTCAATGCACACCTTGAGGCAGCAGCAAAATACATTCCAACAAAAATTAAAACTAAATATAGAGTCCCATGGGAAACCTTAGCGGTGAGAGAAAAACGTGCACTAGTGAAAACAGCCTCCAAAAACTATCGAAAAAACCCAACAAACACAAATGCCTTAAAACTAAAAACAGCACAATATCAATTAGCAGGCATATATATAAAGGAACAGACAGAATACATTCAAAATCAGATAGATAAGATTAGAGACTCGGTAGAAGATAGACAATCTAGAATTGCCTGGCAAACAATAAACGAAGTGAGCAGAAGAAAGAACACAGCCAAAGCAAAACTTAAAGCAGCAAACCAACAAGAAAGAATAAAACTGGGGAAACAGCACTTCGAAAACTTACTTGGAAACCCACCAGAAATAACGCATGAACCAATCACCAGAATAATTAACAAACAATTAGACATTAAACTTGGACCGTTCACACAAGGAGAACTCGACTCGGTTCTCAGAAAAATTAAAAATAGGAAAGCTGCAGGACTGGACGAAATTCCCCCGGAAGTATGGAAGACCAGACAATTCGACGACATACTGCTCCGACACTGCAACGCAGTATACAATCAAAATCCGATAGATAGATGGACGAAGGGATGCATACTCCCCTTCCCTAAAAAGGGGGACCTCGGATTAGCCAAAAACTACCGAGGCATAACACTTACATCCATAGCTGCCAAAATCTACAATGCCCTACTACGAAACCGAATAGAACCCAAAATCGACAACATACTTAGAAAAAACCAAAATGGCTTCCGAAGAAATAGATCTACGACCTCACAAATACTAACCATCCGCAGAATCCTTGAAGGTGTACGGGCAAAGAACCTACAAGCGACATTAATATTTGTCGACTTTACCAAGGCTTTCGACTCCATTCACAGAGGAAAGATGGAACAAATCCTACTAGCGTACGGCATACCTAAAGAAACCGTAGCGGCAATAACGATTCTCTATAGAAACACTAAAGTAAAAGTACGATCACCAGATGGAGACACAGAATACTTCGACATTGTAGCAGGAGTACTACAAGGGGACACGCTGGCTCCGTATCTCTTTATCATTTGTCTAGACTACGTACTTAGAACATCGATTGACAAAATCAAAGAGAATGGCTTCGAGCTGACGAAGAAAAGAAGCAGAAGATATCCCGCAACAACAATTACCGACGCTGACTACGCCGATGACATAGCGATACTGGCAAATACACCTGACCAAGCCGAAACACTTCTGCATAGCCTGGAACGAGCAGCAGCAAGCATAGGCCTCCATGTTAATGCACACAAAACGGAATATATGTGCTATAACCAAACGGGGGACATCTCCACTCTAGAAGGAACCCCTCTTAAACTAGTAGACAAATTCACGTACCTAGGAAGCAGCGTCGAATCAACCGAAAAGGACATCGAAACGAGGTTAACGAAAGCATGGACAGCTATCAATAGGCTATCGACTATATAGAAATCAGACCTAACCGATAAAATGAAACGCAGTTTCTTCCAGGCAGCGGTCACATCGATACTGCTATATGGATGCACTACATGGACGCTAACAAAACGGCTGGAGAAGAAACTAGATGGCAATTACACAAGAATGCTGCGTGCAATCCTGAACAAGTCCTGGCAGCAACACCCCACAAGACACCAACTGTACGGCCACCTGCCCCCTATCACGAAAACTATTCAAGTTAGACGAACCAGACATGCAGGACATTGCTGGAGAAGCAGAGATGAACTCATAAGAGATGTACTCTTATGGATCCCCACACACGGCCGCGCAAAAGCAGGACGACCAGCACGAACGTACATTCAGCAGCTATGTGAGGATACAGGTTGTTGTCCTGAAGAACTACCTAGGGCGATGAACGATAGGGAGGAGTGGCGAGAGAGGGTCAGGGATATCCGTGCTGCCAGCACGATATGATGATGATGATGATGATGATGATGATGATGACAACGATAGCTGGAGGTGTCCTCGTGGTGTAATGGTTAAAGCAATGAACTATGGAATCGTAGTAAGCGAGTTTGTACTCCAGTCGCGCTATTACGTTCACTTTCGTGCAAATACCATTGGGAAAGGTATGAACTCCTTCATCCTCCCAGCTATTGGTTAAATAGTACCACTTCTATTCTTCGAGGAGAATGATTTGGGCATTAAATAACCTACAATGGTTGATATGCCATTAAACAAAGAAACCAAACAACGATAGCTTTGCTATTAAATAACCCAGGTAGTTTGATATACCTTTAAACAAAAAGACAAAACAAAACCATAGCAAAAATATCACATTTTATCGAGATTAATGAGTGAAGTACTTTAAATGCGTGCTGAGTTCATATACTGGATGTTTTAGTTCTCGCTAATCCCATTTAGAAAAGCATAAACTAATATTTTAATGCACCAACCCAACAGAAGAGCAGATTGAGGTCTTTAGCCTTGATATGACAACCCACCCATGAGAATGCTCACTCTAAATTCAAACAAAATGTACTGTTTAAAATTAATCTCTCATATCCTATCCGCGGCAGAGAGGTTGGATTAATACATAAACAAGTCTTTCAATAAATAAGATTTTCATTGACTGTGGAGGTACATATCATATATACGAGGGTCATTCAATAAATAAGGGAATGTTCATTGACTGCTGAGGAACCTTTTATTTATATGAGGGCCATTCAAAAAATAAGGGGACGTACATACAAGGGACAATGAACAAATAAGGGGATGTTCATTGACTGCGGAGGGTCCGATTATATATACGAGGGCCAATCAAGAAGGGAATGTTCATTTACTGCGGAGGGACCTTTTTTATATACGAGGGTCAATCAATAAATAAAGGGATATTCATTTACAGCAAAAAAACTGATTATATATACGAGGATCAATCAATAAATAAAGAGGCGTTCATTGATTGCGGAGGGACTGATTATATATACTAGGATCATTCAATAAATAAGGGGATTGTTATTTACAGCGGAGAAACCTATTACACGTATATATATATGTATATATATATATATATATATATATATATATATATATATGTGTGTGTGTGTGTGTGTGTGTGTGTGTGTGTGTGTGTGTGTGTGTGTGTGTGTGTGTGAGGGCCATTAAATAAATAAGGAATGTTCAGTTATTGCAGAGGGACCTATTATTTATACGAGGTCATTCAATGAATAAGGTGATGTTCATTGACAGCAAAGAGACCAATTTCATACACGAGTGTTATTCAATGAATAAGGGGATGTTCATTGACTGCGGATGGACCTATTATATATACGGGGGTCATTCAATAGATGAGGAGAATCTTTTTTTAAAAAAAGACAAAAGCTAAATTGATTTTGTTTGTTTTGGGGGGTTTTGTTTGTTTTATTTAGTTTTTTTTTTTTTTTGCTTTGTTTTTGTTTTGTTGGCACGTGTTTTTTTGCGCGGGGGGTCATGTTTCTTTTTTTCAAGAAAATTGTATAGTGTGAAATTCGGTCATTGTAAAATGGTGGCAAATCAAATAAAGTTCTCCCGGCTTGAACTAAGGTTTCTAATCAAAGTTTTGCTAACTAAGAAATACAAACCGTGTTAAATTTACAGAACAATGTGTGATGAAAAATGTTTACAAATGGAGTAAACATAGGTTTTCCACTATGAGCTTGAGTCGAACAGACAGTCCACGGAAAGGAAACACGCTTTCAGGTAAAAAAAATGTTCTGGACGCAGCTGTCCGTAAAGAAGCTCATGCCGACCGTCTTCTGTGATATGAAAGGACCCATCATTATTGATTTCCATGAAAAGATTACAACTGTAAACAGGGTTTATTATTACCGACTTTTTAGTCAAAATTCAGCTTATCTATTGAATGAATCTCGTACATCGTTTGAAGATGATAAATTTCTTTAAGTTGTATACAAAGCAATAAAAAGAATTTTTAGAAAATGTTTTTGACGGGGGGGCTTTTTTGGACACACCTCGTATAAAATCACTGGTGTGAATGACATTTTTCCTGCCTGTATTATCACTCGTTACATATAAAACTAATGTTTTCTTTATTTGTCATGAAGAATTATTTTAGGAGAAACACATTCCGGGTGAACTAAATGAGAAATGTGCGCTCATCAAAGATGCTTGATTCATCGTAAATATGAAGCTCCATTAATAATATAATCATCAATCATAATAAGAAACTAATTTTCCTGTACATTTTTCCGTTCTTTTTTTTGTTTTTGTTTTTGTTTTTGTTTTGTTTTGTTTTGTTTTGGGGGGGGTTCCTTTTTCAGTTCTTTTGAGGTTGCACTATACGCCTCCACAGTTAGGAGTATCATGATACGCTACTTGACGAAAGTCGGGATAATCGGACAATGAAAAGAATAAGGGTCGAAGAATGAGCAATATTCCATCAGAGCACAATCATCAATCATAAGAAACTAATTTTCCTGCGCAGCTTTTCTTTTTCTTTACTTTTTATTTATTTATTTATTTTGATTTTTTTTGAGGTTGCACCATACGCCTCCACTGTTAGAAGTATCGTGATATGCTACTTGACGAATGTCGGGATAATCAGACAGTGAGAAGAATAAGGGTCGAAGAGTGAGTATCCATCAGAGCACAATCAGATGAGAAGTTATATGAAAAAATTCAATGAATTAACTTATTTCTGAGAAGGGCGTTTAGCAAGAAAAATAAAAAAAAAGGATTTCTCTTTTGTTATCTAATGTTGTGTAAATAACCACACCTGAAAGGGTGGAGTCTCCGTGGCGTAGTGGCTAAAGTACTGAACTGCAACTGCGAAGTATACGTGCTCGAACTCCAGGCATGCTATTCCGCGAACTTTCGAGCTAATACTCTTCGGAAAAGCTTTTTTTTTAAATCTTTTTCACCCAAATATGGATTAAGAAGTATCAGTACGGTTCTTCTACAAGGATATCTCTGGCATTAGATGACGCACGAATAATATGCCATTTAACAGAAAAAGTAAACTAACCCAAGAAAGTTGCGATAAAAAAGCACCTAAAAAGTAAATGAGAAACAAAATGCTTATCAAAGTTGTTTTTCATGCCAAAATTAGCAGATAATCTTTCACTCGGTGACAGCAGGTCTCTTGGACTCTTCCCAGAATTCTAACCGATCTTAATAACGATGTACTCGGGATAGTTTCGATTCTTCCTCTGATTTCCAATTCTTTTTCCCAGCTTTTGGGGACCGTTCCAAGTGTGCCAACTACAATTAGTATCACCGTCACTCTCATGTTCAACAGCTTTTTCAGTTCTCTTGCAAGATCCAAGTATTTGTTTATCTTTTCGCTTTCTTTCATATTCGCGCTGTGGTCCACGAGAACAGCAAAATCTAGTTGGCAAGTTCTTTTTTTTTTTCTTTTATCCTGTATTAGGTGATCCATTTGTAACCCCAAATCCCAGAGATTTTCATGCGTCTCATTCTTTGGGACGATTTGTAAATTTAGCATTTGGTAGTATGGTCAAATTTTAACCTCGTGTACAATTCCCAGTGGATTACCTTTCCCGCCAAATCGTGCCTAGTATTAAACTTTTTTTTTGAGCTAGTTTGTTGCATTCGATTATTATTTGATTAACCGCTTCAACTCTGTCGCCACATAACACACATTTGCCATTCTGCTGGGTTTTATTAATCTCCGTTTTTTTACAATTAGTCCTTATAACATTGTTTTGTTCTGCTATTAAAAGAGATTCAGTTTCTCTCTTGAAATTTTTCCTTCTTAGCCAGGTCAAGTTTTTCTCGTGTGTAATCTACCTAGTTTATTGCTTAAAGTATCCATATAGTAGTTTTTTCTTCCCATTTCCCTTTTCTAGTTTGTTGTTTTTCTGTTTGATCTTATTTTGTGATTTTTTTAATGGATGCTCTAAATAATATTTCTTTGCTCTTTTTTAGATATTTCTCCAGTACTTTGATTGATGCATCTGCGCAATCCTCAATGCAGGTGAATCGTGTTCCTCCCTTTCTTTTATTGACACATATAATCGCTTGGATATCATTATTACTCCTTGCGACGTTTTCGCAACAGCGTTAGCTAATGGTCTTTAACAGGAATCTGAGTGACAGTAAGTCTCTTCAAGTCTCCAGGACTCTTCTCAGTATTATGGCCGATTTCAACAATGTTGTAATTTGGATGGACTCTGCTCGTCCTACGATTTCTTAACCTTCCACCCGGAACGATCCTTCCAACACACAGAACGATCCCCAAAGGCTTGATAAGGATCCGCGTGCACAAATTACAATTGGTATCTCCGGCATCTTCAAGTTTAATAGCTTTTTTAGTTCTCTGGCAAGGTCTAAGTTTTTATCTTTCTTCTAATCGTTTTCTTTGACTTTCACTCTCTGATCTGCCTGGATAGCGAAGTTTGCTATTAGGCAGGTTCTCTTTTTTTCTTTTTCTTTTCCTTTTTTTTTTTTTTTTTTTTTTGTTAACTATTACAACATGTGGTCTTCAAGCCGAGATTATCTGATCTATTTGTATCTTAAAATCTCAGAGAATTTTATGTGTCTCATTCTCCAGGACAGATTCTGGTTTGGGTATATACCATTTGGCAGTATGGAGAAATTTCGGTTTTTTGCGCAATTCCGAGTGAATCACCATCCTCACCCAGTCGTGTCTAGTCTTGTACTCTTTTTGAGCTAATTTGATGCATTCAGTTATTATTATTGTTATTATTATTATTATTATCAATATTTGATAATTAGAGTTTTTCACATCAGCTAACGCTGATGGTATTTTACTGGAGATTGAGTGACAGCAAGTCTCCTCAAGTCTCCAGGACTCTTCTCAGTATTCTGGCCGTTTTCAGCAATGCTGTTGTTTGGATGGCCTCCACTCGGCCGCCAACTTCTAAATCCTCCAGGCCCTTCAATAATCCTTTAGTTACCGTACCAAAAGCCCCAATCACAATTGGTATAATTGTCACCTTCATGTTCCATAGTTTTTTTTTCAATTCTCTAGCAAGGTCGAGGTACTCATCTCTATTTTCACATTCTTTCAGTTTTATTCTGTGGTCAGCCGGGACAGCAAAGTCGACAATTTTGCAAATTCTCTTTTTTTTCTGGTTATCTAGCCGACAATTTTGCAGGTTTTCTTTTTTCTTTTTTGTTGATTATTATAAGGTCTGGTCTTCTGGCCGAGATTAGGTGATCCGTTTGTATGTCAAATTCCCTTAGGAGTTTGTGTGTGTCATTTTCTAGGACAAGTGCACATTTCTCAGTGGATCACTTGGCTCACCCAGTCGTGTCTAGCCTTGTACTCTTCTGTGCCAATTTGCTGCATTCGCTAATTATGTGATTGAGGGTTTCATCTCTATCACCGCATAGTCTACATTTGCTATTTTGTTACGTCTTGTCTATCCTCGCCTTGATATGATTGGCTCTTATGGCGCTATTTTGTGCTGCCATTAGAGGAGATTCGGTTTCTCTCTTAATGTTTCCTTTTCTTAGCCATGTCCAGGTTTTGTCATGTGAGATGTTGTTTATTAGTCTTTTAAAACGCCCGTGGAGTTATTTTCCTTCCCATTTTTGTTTTCTAGTTTTTGTCTTTTAGAAAAATATACCTCTCACTTTATTTGAAAGGGTTGTGTGTGAGAGGGAGTTGGAGACCGAACAGAACTGCAACATATTGACCCCCACTCTTATGGTCATCAGCGTTTCTTTCCCGTTCACCAGAGTTGCTCAACCGGAGGCCCGGAGGCCCAGCATCTCTGGGTACTGGCTTTCTCTACCGCACCTTGTCTCCAACTGGTCTGGTTTCCAAAAACTAACTGACTTCCTGTATTCACCGAGTTATATAATAGTTCAGTCGCTCACTCAATATCTCCCCATAACTGGCCATCGGAAAATGCGCTTCCGCCGTCTTTGGAATGGAATGTTTGATCGTCATCGAGCGGAAATAACTGTCATGAAGTTCACAGGTCACTCTCTTCCGGTGCATCAGTTTGTGACTGTACCGTGGGATTTTAACCCCGTCCCATATTGTCAGCCAAGCTCGCCCACGCCAATGGAATATGCACTTCAGCAGTCTTTGGAATGGCATGTTTGGCCGGGTCGGATGTCAATATACTACACTAGTTCTCCTGAGATATTCTTTTTGAATTTTGTTTTTCATTTCCACTTGTTTGATGGTGGCAGCCTCCAAGATTCCTAAGTATTTGTAGGTCTCGTTTTCTGCGAGCGTTCTGATCTTGTCTTGATTTGGTACTTCTATTCCGTCAGTTAGATGTCGTTTGCCACTTTTCATGACAAGCAGAGCGCATTTTTCAATGCCAAATTCCATCCCTATGTTTTGACTGTATATTCAAACTGTGTGTATTAGGGTTTCCAGTTCTTTTTCATTTTTTGCAAATAGTTTTATGTCATCCATGTACATTAGGTGGTTGATCTTTTCTTGCGATCTACTAAGTTTGTATCCGGCCGAGCATTTTCTGGGTATGTGGTTTAGTAGCGTCATGGCAATTATGAATAATATGGGTGTCAGTGCCTCTCCTTGGAAAATCTCTCTTGGGATCTTTGTTTCTGCCAAGCTTTTTCCTCCCGCTGTTAATTTAACTCTCCAGTTTTTCATGGTTTTTTCGATTAAGTTTATGATTTCGAGTGATATTTTGTACATTTTGAGACAGTTTATTATCCAGCTTTGCAGAACCATATCATATGCCTTTTTGTAGTCTATCCAGGCCATAGCTAGATTTTACGTCTGTTCTTGCTTTCATTAAGGATGTGTTTATCTATGTAGAGTAACTCTGTTGTGCCTCTGGATCATTTTCGACACCATTTCTGTTCGTCAGGGAACAATCCGCGGCTTTTTAGCGAGTAGTATATCCCTTCCCTTATTTCTGCTGTCAATATTTTCCTCATCATCGGTAAACAAGTTATGGATCTATAACTGTTTGGAGCAGTTCCTTTACTTGGGTCCTTTTGGATCGATGTGGTTTTCCTTTGGTTATCCAGTCAGGTACTTGTGCATCTTGTAGGCATCAGTTCATTTCTAGAGCAAGTCTGTCGTGAGTGGAGGTGAATTTCTTGAACCAGAATCCATGTATTCCATCATGTCCTGGCGTTTTCCAGTTTAATATCTTTTTTTAGTGTTTTTTTTTCTTTTTAGTAGTTCGATGTGCATTTCCGCTTTAGGGCCTTCTTCAAGTCTTTCTAGTTCTCTTGTGATATCGTTTATCCATTCAGCCTTTCCGTTATGCTTTTTCGGTTGCCATATTTTCGTCCAAAATTGTTCAGTTTCTTTGGCGTCAGGTTGTTGGTATGTTTTTGTGTCATGCCCTCCCAATTGTTGATAGAATTTTCTTTCGTTGTTTTGGAATGTCCTATTCTATCTGTATTGTTTTACCCTTTGTCAATATCTCTTTAGTCTCTCTTCTTTCGCCAGAACGTTTTGGTTTATTTCCTCAAGCTGTACTGTTATTTTTTCTCGTGTTATCTTTTCCATTCTCTTCCCACATATTCCAGGATCTTTCTGTTTCACCATTTTGGCCTGTTTTTGTAGATTTTTTATCTGGGTTTCCAGTCGATTACCCCCTCCTGGTTTTGACTGTTTCTTCGTTATTTTGGAGGGGACTCCAATTTTTTCACCCACTAAATTCGCCCCTGCATTTAACTCAGTTATATTATTATATGTAAGGTATTATTTGATTTATTTTGTTTGTTTCTGTTTTAAGTGTTCTCCATTCTATGTTTCTTAATGATGGAAGGGTGGTCTTCTCACAGTTCATAATTTTTTTAGGTTTTCTAGATTTTTCTGTTGTTCTTGTGATAGTGTTTCAGTAGGGTTACTTGGTACTGTGGCGTATTCAATTTCAAGAGTTGGCGGTTTATTTCTAATATGTAGTCTTTGGTTGGCGCCACTTGATGTGTTTGGAATTGTCTTGTCTTGCGTCTGTGTTTTCTGGTGTATTTCTAGTATTTCAAGATCAGAAAACTATCCTTTTTTATTGTTCTGACTTGATCGGCAAGTCTTTGGTTAGTAGTCTGAAAACTACCACATTCTTGCCAGATCTCTATCATTCTTTTCCTGTACCCTCTTTGTGTAGGGTTGCTCCTAGAATAGCAGTGTAATGCAAGATGATTGTCTTCCCTGGTCCATGTTTTGTGTTTTGGTCTCTGATCGTTGTGGTTGCTAATGTTATCATTCATGTACCTGAAAAGAGAACAGCCAACATTCGCAGGATGACGAGCGGATCTCCCATGTTGGCTATCAGGAGAGGACCGGCCGATCATGACACCCAAGCCTGTTGCCTCGGTCCCACGTTTTGTAATATTGAGATCAGACATTTTTATCATGGGTGGTATATTGTGGCTATACCAAACCCAAGGGTTGTTTTTAATCTGCGCACTTGACACAGATGTGACACAGTCATATTGACTGTTCATAAACAGCGGGTCACAAAAAAACACAAAAAAACGGGAAGTATACCTAAACCTAAGTTTTAACTTAGTTAAAGTCCGTTGACCTACTTTTTTTTACTTCCCAAGCAACTAGAGTGGACTGCTTGAAAGATTTTTTTCCATGCCAGCTTAATGGTAATATCTTATACTTAACCTAGTTTTAAATGTGCTGGTGATAATCTTGCACATGAGATTTCTGATGATTTTACGGCGATATACCGGGCTAAAACGTCTATTGATTGAGAAAGTCATTGGGCAATATGGAGGGTGACGAGGTAAATTTAAACAATTCTTCAGTTAGCTCGAGATAATTGCACCTGGTAAAATCATTTAGCCGATTAGTGACACTCTTCAGTTAAGATATAACAAAAATTCACCAACAGATTTTACAAGTCATCGAAAATCTAGCGTTTTTTTTTAAAGAGCAGTTTGTACTAACCTCTACCCAACGAGTGTTCCTGGAGAATTATTTAGTCTGTGTATACATCAATATATTTCGTAGGTACTAACTAAAAGTTGGGGACTTTTATATCTTTTCTAAGAATTACATGACACTATTGTTATTATTATCATTTTACTCCTTTGAGATTTTTTCACACCTGAGTAGGCTGATGGTTTTTCACAGGAGTTTGAGTGACAGTAAGTCTCCTCAACTCTCCAGAATTCTTCTAAGTATTCTGGATGACCTTCTTAAAGCAGTAGTTTGAATGGTCTCTACTCATCCTCTTATTTTCATGTCTTTCAGTTCCTTTACAAATCCTTTGGAGATTTTCTCAAATGCACCAACCACAATTGATGTAACCGTCACCTTCATGTACCATTGTTTGTTAGTTCTCTAGCATGGTATAGGTTCTTATCTCTCTTTTCGCTTTCTTTTCTATTCAGCCAGTGGTATGCCGGGACGGCAAAGTCCACTATTCGGCCAGTTCACTTTTTTTTTTTTTTTTTTTTTGTTCACTATCACTAGTTCTGGTCGTCTGGCCGAGATTAGGTAATCTGCTTGTATCTCAAAATTACAGAGAACTTTGTGAGTCTTATTCTCTAGGACGGATATATACCATATACCACCTGTTTGTATGGTCAAATTTCAATTTTTTGCACAACTCCTAGTGAATCACTCTCTTTATCCAGTCGAGTCTAGTCTTATACAACCTTTATGCTAATTTACTGCATTCGCTAATTATATGATTGATTGTTTCGCCTTTATCACTATATAACCTACATTTGCTATTTTACTACGCGTTATCTATTTCTGCTTTGCCATAGTTGGTCCTCATGACATTGTTTCGTGCTGCTATAAGAAGATATTTAGTTTCTCTCTTAAGGCTTCCTTTCTTAGTCATGTCCAAATCTTCTCGTGTGAGATTTCAATTGTTTGTCGCTTCAAATCTCTGTACATTGATTTTTCTTCCCATTTTTATCCCTAGTTATTGTTGTTCTGCTGATCCTTGTACTGTTATCGTTGTTTCTGGTCGCTGTAATTAGTCTTTCTTTGCTCTTTTTTATAAAGTCTTCGAGTCGTATTATTATTATTATTATTATTATTATTATTATTATAAAGATCTCGTCTAATTTAACAAGAAAATAACTTGTGATCTAGTAGATTTTGTTGTTCCTATGGAGAACAAAGTAAAAATGAAAGAAATCGTAATGATAAAAAAAAAAATGCTTGGATCTTGCTAGAGAGCAGAAAAGGCTGTGGATCATGAAGATGATGTTGATATTAATTTGTATTTGAAACCCTTGAAACAGTCCCCAAAAGGACTGGGTTTTATTATAGAAATGCACTGGAAGTTGTTTTGGTGTTCTTGCTGCTGTTGTTGGTGGTGGCAGTGGTGGTGGTCATTGTTGTTGTTTTTGTTTTTTCTTCTAGTACTTATGATGTCAGAATGATACATTCAACATATTTGTGCACCCTCTGCTAATAATCACCATACGCTACAAATGATGTTCGGATTTCCATTTCTCCCGCTTTTTCATCTTTTGTAATCTGCCTGTTTCTTCTATGTTTTTCTTCTGTTTTTTGGCTTCGTTTTTCTTTTTGTGAACGTAGTCTTTTTGTTTGGTTTTGTTCTTCTTTTTTTATTGTTTGTTTTTTAATCAATCATCTCTCTACTTTCCCGTTCCCCAATGTTTCTCCTTGACTCAATTTTATTTCTTTCATTTCTGCGTTTACTTAACATATTTTGTGGGTTCTGTTCAAGTAGTAAAGAAAAGAAACGATGATAAGGAGGTCAGTTCGAATTTCACAGCTATTCTCCTTCATTGCCATAAAAATGATCATTTTCATCTTTCAATCCGATGAGGTGTTACCCAAAAAAATTTCGTGCAACCTAAAGAATGCAATGGCTTTCTTAAAGAAAGAAAAAGAAACGATAGACCATGAGGGAGTTTTATTGGCTTTTTGAAGGTGTATGAAGGTGTCTTGTGAGATAAGGAAAAAAACTAGATCACGTGACAGATGAACAGACTAAGGAGTCTGTTCAAACTAACAGAACTTTTTGGTTACAGAGCATTTACACACACACACACACACACACACACACACACATATATATATATATATGGAAACAAAATTGATAAGGCAAATAGCGATATTTCTTTGGTGTTATTTCTTTTTTGATTGCTCTCAACTAGTTTCGACTTTAATCCATCATCAGGAGAAAAGTTTTTTTAGAAAGTTTTTAAAATAGTTTTTAAAGGGGTTGATATGCTATAGAAGAAGCGACGATAAATGAACTTGTGATTGAGCATTTCCATTCATTGAATGAACATTATTTTCGGGGATCCCAAGTGTTTTCAACTGACCTTTATATGATATCTCTTATTGTAGACACCTACCACTGAGCTCACTATAAGATAGGTCTATGTTAAGCAGAGGTGAGGTGTATTTCAAATTTGTCATGACTGTTTGATCGAGCATTTCTTTATTCAGATGTTTTTTTCCACTCTATTTATGCCTAAATTATTTCAAATCAGTGTTTTGAGTGGTCGATTAGCTTGAAACCATTCGAGGTTATTATTTTGTGAGCTTTATCAGTTCATCTTCGTGTGTGCTTATATTACCGCTGTTATATCCATTGCGTCTTTTTTTGTATCTATGATGATGAACTTTGCCACTCTGCTGTTTGGTTTGGTTTGGTTTTATGGCACATCAACCACTGTAGGTTATTTAATGCCAAATTCGTTTTTATACATATAAACAGTTCTATATCAAACAATGCAGTTTAGCATAAGTATACAGGTTCAATGTCAAAAATAGTTTCAAACAATTCAGTTTAGCATACAAAAACAGTTCTATTTCAAACAATTCAGTATAACATAAGTAGGTTGTTTTAATGTCAAAAATCAGTTCTATTTCAAACAATTCAGATTAGCATAAGTACACAGTTTAGTTCTATTTCACCCATAAACAGGGCCCTATCAGGTTCAACCATTCCAGGCTTTAGTAGACCTGAGAGCGATGGTAAACAAAGGGTACTCTACATTCTCCAAAGCTCTAACATCACTGGAACCTCGCCATGAGATTGTTTAGTGTCATAAGTAGGACACTCGTTGGGAGTTGTTCTTACCCTTCTGCAGAGATGCAGTCAGGATATTCTACAGTTCCAGACGCCTGGGCAACAATCCTGTTGTTAAAATTGGGACTATTTGAGCGAAAATATATTTTACTGTTATTACTTTATTGAAACCCATTGATTTGATTCTGTGTATAAATATATACATTTTGCTGCTGCAGCAGCAATCAGTCTCGGCCTAAGACTGAATAAGATTAAATCGAATACTGTCAGTTACATTACATCAATGTGAACAAAAAGTACAAGATGCTATACAATTTGACATCACTGTGGTTGCAGGAGCTACCAGAACGAGGCTGAATCCAATTTCAGACAGCTTTAGGGACTCCAACGCTCCTGGTTTTGCCACTCCACATAGGGTACTCTGCCAAATAGGTAAATGGTTTGAATTTTGAATTTTCTTTCTCCTTAACAGGTTGCATTTGCTAAGGGTAGAGAGCCCAGTTTAACCGATGGTACGAGGATCATTAAATAAGTTTCCAGGTTTTTTTCGTATGGGCACTTTTATTGATAGTACACACATGAAACTCTAGCCCCCTTCGAAGTAATCTCCTCCGGCTGCAATGCACTTTTTCTACCGTTCCAACAACTTCTGGAAGGCCCCATGGATGTCCTCTTGTGTGAGTATGTCAATGACCTTCGTATTAGCTTCTTTCATCTCAATTGTCTCATAACCACAGCCTTGAGCTTAGGGAATAACCAAAAATCACAGGGAGCAAAATCTGGACTATAGGGAGGATGAGGAACTGTCTTGAGGCCCATCTTGGTCAAATAGTCTGTGACAAGGATGGAGTTGTGGACTGGTGAATTGTCCTGGTGGAAATGCCACTGACCCGATTTGAAGAGTGCTGGCCTCTTCCAACGGAATCTCTTCCTGAAATCCCTTAAACCCTCAACATAGTAACCCTAACCCTAACCATTTGGCCAATCAACTCTGGTGTATTGACCTCTTTACTCCTCCAACACCTCTCATCATCCCTCACAGACTCCCTGCATTCCTTGAATCTCTTATGCTACTCTAAAACTATGCTCGATTCATGCAAGATGGTCCAAAAGCAGTCTGAAGTATTCCATACGTTTCTGTGGCATTTTTCCATGTTTAAAACACAATTTTATTACATATCGTTCTTCTAAAGTTGCCTGATGTCCAGATTGCATTTTTGAAATTCACCAGCTGTGACAATCAGGCTTTAGTAGGTTGTATTCCAATTGCTGCTGTAGCTGTTCATTTGAACGTGAAATCATGAAAATTGGTCAGTCATCTCATAAGATGTATAGCAATAACATAGTGAATTTTCAAGAGTCTAAGACAATTTTAAATGCCTGTACAGAAAATGTCTGGAAACTTATTGAAGGCACCACGTATATAAGTGTTGGGGGTTCAGTGAAAACCAAATAGTCATTCTGAGATATGTAGCCTATCTTTTTGTCCGAAGGAAAGAGCTAAACATCTACGCGGCGTGAGTAATTTATGAGGTAATAGAGTGTTTGTTTATTATTTAATGGCGTATCAACCTTCTCGGGTTATTTAATGCCAAATCCATCCTTTTAGAAGGACAGTAGTGGTACTATTTATCCTATAGATGGGAGGATAAAGAGGTTCATACCGTTCTCAAGGATATTCATCCGAAAGTGAATGTAATAGCGCGACTGAAATTCGAACTTGCGTACTACGATTCTGCAGTCCAACTCTCTAACTATTACACACACACCCATGAAGTAATAGAGTCGTTGCACAAATATCTCTCGCCAGGAACGCTTTGGGCTATAATTGTGTTTGTTGTTTGTGGCTATAGCAAAATCAACGTTCTAAAAAGAAAAAAATCTTCTTTTCCGCAAAAAAGAAAAAATATATATATATGTATATATATATATATATACCACGAAAACAAGCAAAAATTATTCGACTTTCTATTTTGTAAAAATGCTGAAAATTTTTTAATGGTCATGCCGTCCAAAACAAATTGCTTTCTTAAAACTAGGAACCAATTAGAATAGTTACTTCTTTGGACACATTAAGTGGGATATAGCTGGAATTCTACTTGGCATGTATACATTGTCTTACATGAGGTATTATCAAAAACTATCGAGACCAAAGTTGTATTTATCAAGACAAAACTGAAAAATAAATGAAACTTTTTTTCTAAAAATGCGAATCGCGTTAAAAAGAATATCAAGACTGAAGACGTATTGATCAAGACAGCAATGAGCAATGGATGAAACGTCAACTTTCTTTCAAGTATAAATTATATTCATAAAGTATAGAGACTAAAACTTTATTTATCAAGACAGAAAAGAACAATAAATGTAAAGTTAATTTTTTTAAAAATACAAGCTGCATTTAAAATACTGAAACTGTATTTACCGTATTCATTTAGATAATAATATGTTCTTTTTTTTTCTTTTTCTTTTTTTTCTGTTAAAGTATGAGCTATGAAAAAATGTATTTAGTAGGAGAGAAATTTAAATTATTAAGAAATAATGTTGAAAAGTTCAATTTCTAATACTGCGTAAATGCAACAATTCAACGTCTCGAAGAATCCAGAAAAAAAGAGAAAGGAAAAATAATAAGAGCTATATCAAAATAAAGATTTCAAGGACAAAAAGAAAAACAAAATAATCTAGAAAATAAAAAAATGTAAAGAAACATGTCCCATTCAATGAGGTTTAAATCTGGCGAAAGTGGTTGGCTTGTTGGTTGGTTGGTTGGTTGGTTTTATCATTACGTGTTATCTTCCACGAAAGATAGGTAATTAAAAAAATGTATCCCTTCTTTAGAAACCTGATATATCTATAATATCTCACAAAAAGCCGTTAAGATGCAAGTAATTTTTTCTTAATTTATATTAATTATATTAATTACGTTAATTAAATTTAGACGATGGTTGTTTGGTCTATTTTACGATATATTAACCCTTGTCGGATTATTTCATACCAAAATCAGTTTTTATTTTTCAAGTAATTATACGGTTTCAACTAATTAACGATAATCATCTATAAATAACTATAGCTTCAAGTCACAATTTGGGTATGTCATCGTGGTATAATGTTAAAAGCGATGGTCTGCAGAATCGTAGTAAGCGAGTTCGAACTCCAGTCACCCTCTTACAATCACTTTCGGACAAAAATCCTTCGGAAAGGAACGAACCCCAGTGTCCGCCCAGCCATGGGTTAAATAGTAAGTAAGTAAAGTAAAGTTGGCGACCGTAGTCGAGAGTGACCCGAAGGCTCCCTTTTCGATAGCTACTACACCGAGATGTAGGAGAGGGCGCTACAATTTTCCCTGGATTACTGCACTTTACCCTTGATCCTTACTTTATAATGATGTATTAAGCATCAAGTACCATCTTTGAGTCTTTGGTATGACTTGACCTAGGATTGAACACAGGTCACCCGGGCCATTGGCGAACACTCTAACCATTATGCTAATGACCGGTATGGGTTAAATAGTACTAAGTCGTAATTTCTCATAACTTATACAGTTATAAGGTTCCAAATAATTATTCCTCTTTCATAATAATTATTTGTTTGCACATACTTAAAATTTGTACAAAATTCTACGGTTTCAAATATTCCAAGCATTTCTATGGTTTTTAGTAATTAAAAATAATGATCCTTCGTAAATAGTTATAGCTTCAAGTTACTATTCATCAGACAATTTGTACACGGTTATATGGTTTCAAATAATTCTAATTATTTTTAAATAGATTTATCTAACCCATAGATTGGACGCAAGTAGGTACTACCACTCCGAATCAAAGTGAGCCTGAGAGTAATGGCATTAAATGAGTACTCCAAACTCCCCAGAACTCCAAAATTAGAACTTCACTGCCGAATACGATTTAGTATCGAACCCAGGATACACTCTTTTTTTTTTTTGGAGGGGTCTTACCCTTTCCATGAGAAAGACTTGGCGTATCCTAAGCCTTGGTGACAGGGATCGGCCATGAAGGTTCAATGCAGTATTTGTAAGTTTGTATTTATTCAATCTCTTTGTCAAGGCTAAGATGCGATTCAAGGTCAATTGTTTTAAGAGGAGTAGAGCTGATTTGGATTTCTAATTTTCCTTCCTTCAGACCGGTTGCCTTACCTAGGCTAAAGAACCCAGCCTACGCTCCAGTCTAGTATCTTTGAGTAAGCCGAATGTTCTTGTAGTCAATTTTGGGTTACTTGCGAAGTATGTAGGTTGTATTTACCAAGATGTTATATATATATATATATATATATATATATATATATATTGGTTTGATTTGGTTTCATGGCATATCCACCGCTGTTGGATATTTAATGCTAAATCCTGTTTATACATATGTATTAGATGTGATTTGTAAACACATCCTGTTGATAACATTTTTAAATCAGCTGAGCTAATTTTTTTCACACAGTTAAATGACTTCAAGTATTTCTATCTAACACGAATAATTCTATTTGCTATTAATCATTTGTTTATACACACTTAACAGGTACCAAGTATTGCTATTTATCTCTAACTATTCAATTAGACTTCAATCATTCGTTTACACTCAGTTAAACGATCAAACAGTTCTATTTGTAACAATTCAATTTAGCATGTCATTTTTTGCTCAAAGTTTAAATGTCAAACAGTTCTATTTGACCCTTATATAGGACCTTATCAATTGCTACCACACCGGTCAAAATGGCAACAAAGGGATACTCCAAATTCCTCCAAGCCCCCATACTGGAGTCTTACTGTCAGATGGTTTTGTATCATATCCAGGATACTCGTTAGAGGGTGGCCCAATTGGTTGGGGCTACAGAATACACCGACTGCATCTCTGCAGTGGGGTAAGTCTCTCCCAATGATTCTCTTGTATAAGACACTAAACAATCTGATGGTGAGGCTCCACTAATATTGAAG
The DNA here is from genome assembly GCA_963585895.1 of Sepioteuthis lessoniana. Lineage (NCBI taxonomy): Eukaryota > Metazoa > Mollusca > Cephalopoda > Myopsida > Loliginidae > Sepioteuthis > Sepioteuthis lessoniana. Next base: position 67,331,059 of record OY757919.1, read on the forward strand.
AGTTTAGGAATGCGGAGTACCCCTTCATTGCCATCGCTCCCGGAGTGGTAGCACCCGATAGGGTCCTATCTATGGGTCAAATAGAACTAAAATGTGTACTTGTGCTAAACTGAATTGTTTGAAATAGAACTGTTTATACGTATAAAAATGAATTTGGCATTAAATAACCAACTATGGTTGATATACAATAAAACCAAACCAAACCATCGTTAAAGGGTTATTTCTCCTATGTAGAGAAGTAGTCAGTGTATTTTCTAGACCGCTGAACGTGATTTGCGTTCGTAGTTGTTACGAAGACTAGTCAACGTTTGGTAAACCATCAACAGAAGAAAGCTGGCGAGTATACAACCGAAATACTTTCAATAAAAAATGAATTTCAGAAAAATTTTTGAAGCGTAATTAGTGTAACGGTTATCGTCGTCGTAAACTCAAGTTTAAATCCTGGTTGAAGTTTTCACCTCGTGGTGATGTCCTTTCTAAATCCACCAGTTGTCCTTCCAAATATGGGTAAATAGTAGGACAGACTATGATCTTTAGCCTTAGTAAATCAAACAGTCACGAAGAAGAAAAAAAAACAATCAATATAATCTGTAATCCGCTTAAATTAACCATGTGTCACATGTTGCTCATGGTAGAGTGATTAAGTAAATACATATATTAGAGAGTTTTGAGCGGCTGCTGTACACTTTGTTCCCAAGTTACATCCTTAGCATCCACCACAACAAAATTTACAGCAAGTACACACCTTGTTCTTAGAAGATTTATAACCACTAATCTAACTCTACTTGAATTATCATACGTCTCTACAGTCTTCACCTTGCAGTTTTTCTAATAACGGTAGACCTGTAGAAGAGTTAACTTTTTTTAAATCACCTGTGGAATATTTTAAGAATGATTTGATATGAATGGTGACCAGATGTTTTAAATTATATCATGTTTACATTTTAAGGTTGGTCTGGTTGGTTTGGTTGGTTTTACGGCATGTCAACCCTTGTTGGGTTATTTAAAGCTGAAGTCATTTTTTTTTTTGCAAAGAATTATATGGTTTTCAACTAATTATTAATATTTAATGTAGTGTATCCATATAGTAGTATCGACAAGACCGCTGCTTGGAACAAAATGCGTTTCATTTAATCGGTCAGGTCTGATTTCTATATGACCGATAGCTTATCGATAGCTGTCCATGCCTTTGTTAGCCGTGTGTCGATGTCTGTCGCAGTTGATGAGACACTGCTTCCGAGGTAGGTGAACTTGTCTACAAGTTTCAGAGAGCTACTGTCAAATGTGTAAATGTCACCTGTTTGATTAAAGCACATGTATTCCGTTTTGTGTGCATTGATATGGAGGCCAATGCCAGCGGCAGCTCGTTCCAGACTATGCAGTAGTGTTTCGGCTTGGGCGGGTGTATTTGCCAGGATCGCTATGTCATCGACGTAGTCGGCGTCGATGATTGTGTTTGCGGTGTACCTTCTGCTTCTTTTCTTTGTCAGCTCGAAGCCATTTTCTTTGATTTTATCAATCGATGTTCTAAGCACGTAGTCTTAGACAGTACTCCTGCTACTATGTCGAAGTAGTCTGTGTTTCCATCCGGAAAACGTATTTTCATTTTGGTGTTTCTATAGAGAATCGTTATTGCTGCGACGGTCTCTTTTGGTATGCCGTATGCTCGTAGAATTTGTTCCATCTTCCCTCTGTGAATGGAATCAAAGGCCTTGGTAAAGTCGACAAATAGTATTGTCGCCTGTAAGTTTTTTGCCCGTATGCCTTCAAGGATTCTACGGATAGTTAATATTTGTGAGGTTGTGGATCTATTTCTTCGGAAGCCATTTTGGTTCTTCCTAAGAATGTAGTCAATTTTGGGTTCTATGCGGTTTCGTAGTAGAGCGTTGTGTATTTTGGCTGCTATGGATGTAAGTGTTATACCTCGGTAGTTCTTGGCTAATCCGAGGGAAAAGGAGGATGCATCTCTTTATCATCTGTCTATCGGATTTTGATTATAAACTGCGTTACAGTGTCAGAGCAGTATGTCGTCGTGTAATCACATTCAATAAGAGTATCTTGGTCAGCCCATGAACTTTTCAATCGATCCTTATATATACACTCACACATATATACATAATCAAATCGTTTGCTGACTCTCTCTCTCTCTCTCTCTCTCTCTCTTTCTCTCTCTCTCTCTCTCTCTCTTTTAATCATCCATTGTTCTTGGCAGGTCTTCAAGACGTCATCCATTGTTCGCGCAGAGCTGATGTATGTAAATATATATATGCACTAAAATATACAGAACAATTTAATAGACATGCTAAAGTATCGAAAAGAATATTTTATGAAGTTAAAACTTCTCTGCTACTGCTGTTGGTATAATCTAACTTGGTACCATATGTACACGCTAAATTGACCACGTGTTTCAATATGGACACCTCGTTTGATAGAATGGTTTGCTAGCTATGTTCGTGTGTACGATTCTGACTTGGTTTCTCATATTTTTGAATTTGTACCAAAAAAGTAAATGATGGCCATGTACCAAATTTTAAATTTCCAGAACTTTATTCAATGTATGTTTAAACATGTAGGTTTTATATGTTTTCTTATTTCTTTGATAAATTTACAAAGTAACCTCTTTCCGATATTATGACTGTTTTTATTTGTATACAAAATAGTTTTGAAAAATAACTGTTTATCTTGGAGACAGATATTATACAATGACTTTCTGTCCGAGGGTCGGTGGATAAGATCATAGGCTGCTCAAGATTCTCCCATTGCATGTGACCAAATAGGGTTTATTTTTCAACATCGTCCCCCTTGCGGTCCACGCACTAAGTCCATCGGTGTTGCAGTGCTTGGAACCCAATGATCAAAAAAGTTATATGACATTATTAGCAGATATGACATTATCATAAGAACTTTTCAGTCTTTGGATTTTTCAGCCCATCCTTGAAGAGCACACATACACTACAATCTCACAAAAAAGTGACTGAAACACTTTGTTTGATTTGACGCCATTTTAAATTGCTTTAAAACAACTATTTTTGGAAGATTAAAATAATTTTGGCAATAAACTTTTTCCAGATCATGCTGAGTTTTTATTTATGGAAAAAAATCTTCTAAAAAAAGTTTTTCGACTTTTAAAAAGTTCAATTCATTTATTTATTGAATGACCCCCTTATTTATGCATTAGTCCAAAAGTGGATGTAATAGCGCGACTGGAACTCGAACGCTACGATATAGCAGCCCAAGATGTTAGCCATTACACTACAGGGACTCCTCCTTAAAAATTGGAGTGTATTATTGAAATTGAACAGCATACAATGAAGAGAGACAAAACTAATAAATTGAGAAAATATTGCATTACCCAACGCCTAACTGTGCTCACATTCTCTGATTGGTATCAATAAACTTCTATTAATAGTTGATGAATGGCAACAGATGAAATTTTTTTTTCGCATGGACGGATTGAATGACGCAACTCGCATTTAATGTCAGACGTTGCTATCTGTAACAAGGCAAAAGGCAAGTATAGGTTATTGGCAGAAAAGCTCTACTGCCATACCACCAACTTCTGCCTCTGAATCTTGTCGGACAACATGATAAAATTGTTATTATTTTCAAAGAAACCTTCTTGCAATCTTGGTATACAAACTACATGACTCAGGAATAAAAATAATATTTTATTTATTCATTTATTTCCTTTGGCTCCTTTGGCATCTCACCTGTTTACTTTATTTTCACATCAACCTTTAGTAAAAAAATATTCGCACTGAATATATACAAAATATACAATTCTAATGCAATATCAATTTACGGATCAAATTCTGTAAAATATATCATCCGATAGTTCTCAATCGCTTCTCGGCCTTTTGGCTGGGCCGTCTTGGCATTCGTGCCGGATGGGCGATCGAAATCAAGAGCAGATTCGGGGCCGAAAAGGCCCCAACCTTCGGCTGGGCAACCTTCGGGTGGCCGAGCTGCTTTTCAGACCCCTATGCACCCCTTGTATAGCACTAGACCCCACGGTCTAGTTCAAGCTATATTCTGGCATACGTGCCCGGACCTAGATTTAGGTCCGTGATACTGCTTGATTCATTAGACCCACATTGCACTTAGTGGGTCAATGACTCGCAGGGTTCGAGTCTCGGCTCGTTCCCGACCTTCCCCTCCCCTTTATCCCCACTTTAATCGGCCTTCGGACTTTTGACCTTGTGTCAAGTCTTGTCTGGTGGGAGGCAGCGACAAATATATATCATCCGATAGTTCCCTAAAATGTCCTCTTAACTATGCGCAAGCAAATGATGTGACTGACCAGTGATATGACTGACAATCTACCTTCAACCCGATTGAAACAAAATGTACTCCTGGAACTCAGCTCGTTTATGCGATTTGGGTTGCTAAAAGATGGACTACGCTAACAATATTTACCTGATAACGATATGGTCATCACTGCAGTAATAATAATAATAATAATAATAATAATAATAATAATAATAATAATAATAATAATATGGATCACCTTCGCTCGTGAAAATTGTTATATAACGTCGGCACACTGGATGGCGGATATGTGACTTCCTCTTTGGTAGGGTACAAAGACCCACAAACAATTTTCTTTACCCAACAAAAAAGGTAGAAGCAAGTTGATACGCCTATTATTTGTATAAGGAATACTAGATATCATATGTGTGCAAACAAATAAATACAATCTAGCATTACAAATAGAGTTATGATTGCAAACAAACAGCATTTAATTACCAATAAGGAGTTGATTTGTCGTTGAATAAATGAATAAATAAATAAACCAAATCAAACCAAACATTATAATATTGTTCATGTAAACAAAAGCGATAGAAATTAATAGATGACAATACCAACGAATTTAGGTTTTCATATTATTAGAGACGTAAATTACATTTATTTTTCAATTGCATGTCGTAGTTTTGAAGTAATGTCGTAGTTTTGAAGTCAAATTCTTGTTGAATGTTGTGAGGTAAGTCGACGTTTATTCTTCCAACCTTTGAAAAAAATCAGCGAAATGACGTAAAATGTTGAACTCAATAGTTTTTCAAAGGTCAAAGCGAACAGCAGTGAAATGAAAATCGGTCCAAGCTGATTAAATGAATCGTAAATCAGTTTAAGCTCACAGACCAGCCGGTAGGGGGCGCTGTAGAACACACCGACTGTATCTCTGCAGAGGGGTGAAAGCTCCCCCACCCCATAACGAGTGTCCTGTACATGACATTAAACCATCTGATGGCGAGTATCCGGTTTGGGAGATTTGGGGAATGTGGAGTATGCTTTTATTGACATTATTCCCAGTCCACTCTGACCAGGAGTGGTAGCACCTGTGGGCCAAATATCTGCGCAAACAAACGACTAATGTTAAGTTGTGACATTTATATAGCTATACTTGGAACCATTTAACGGTGTGCAAATGTAATCTATAAAATAAGTTTGCAAATCATATATTTAATATGTATGTATAAACGGTATTTGGTATTAAATAATCAGCATTTTTTGATATACCATAAAACCAGACCAAACCAAATCATATATATTTAATATATATGTATGAACAGAAGTTGGCATTAAATAAGGTACAATGGTTGATGTATCATAAAACCAAACCAAACTAGTTTAAACTCAGTCATTTGTGATGGAACGGTCATCGTTGTAGAAAATGGACACAATCCCGAGTTCAAATCCAGGACGAGGCTGTTTACTGATATCATTATGAAAGGTATGCATCCAACTATTCTCCCTCTAGTTGTAGTTAAATTGTAGTGCAAACTGTGTAATTTAGCCTTCGTTCGACACAGTTAAATGATTTCAAGTATTGCTATCTAATACTAACAATTAAATTTAATATTAATCATTTGTTTGTACACAGGTAAATAGTTTAAAGTATAGTAAGTGATTAAACACTCCTATTTGACTCATACCTGGAACCCTAACTCTCAGAGGGGTGTCTTCGTGGTGTAAAAGGTTAAAGCGATGGACTGCAGAAGCGTAGTTATCGAGTTCGAACTCCAGTCGCGCTATTACGTTCACTTTCCGACAAATACGCTTGGGAAAGGTATGAACCCCATTGTCCACTCATCTATGGGTTAAATAGTACCACTATTGTTTTTCTAGAAGGATGGCTTTGGCATTATATAACCTATAAATGTTGATATGCCATTAAACAAAGAAACCAACCAAACCAAACCTAACCCGCTTACGGGGATGTGTTATATTGTCATCTACAGCATCATAAAGACACAACGATAAAGACAGACGCAGGAAGACTTCTTTATAAATATATGTACCTCTCACTTTATTGCAAGGGTTCGAAAAGGGTTACTCAAGGTTTGCGTGTGGGAGGGAATTGGAGACCGAACAGAAACTGCAATATTTTGACCCCCACTCTTATGGCCGTCAACGTTGTCTTTCTCGTTCTCCTGATGCTCAACCGGAGGCCCAGAGACCAAATCTGCTGGGTGATGGCTTTCTTTACTGCATCTTATCAGCATCTTCCCCGGACCTCAACTCATCAGGGCCCCAAGGCTCCTTCGGCCTGATGTGGCTTTCCCTACCACATCTCGTCTATAACTTCGACTCCAACTTGAAGTGGAACTAACTTGACTTATGTCTTGACTGAGTTATATAATAGTTCAACGTCCACTCAGTTGCCTACTCGATCTTTGAAATCGCATGTTTGATTGTCATCAAGCGGAAATAACTGTCATGCAGTTCACAGGTCACTCTCTTCCGGTGCATCAGTGTATGAGTATACCATGGGAAATTTTTTTAGCTCGTCCCATTTCATCAGCCAATTTCCACCCACGCGATTTCCTCTCATAACTGCCATTAGAATGTGTCACCTCCTTCCGGTGCATCACCTTGGAATGGCATTTTTGGCCGGGTCGAAGGTCAAAATATAACAGATGGAGGTCAACGAATTCTTAATCCCCAGCCGACTAGGCAGACAAATGATTTGCAAATAGGTCTATTTGACCTATAGATGGGACCTTATCAAGTACTAATACTCCGGATTTGAGTGGACCTGGGAGTAATGGCAATAAAGAAGTACCCCACCGTCCCGAGAGCTTTACCACTAGATACAGTTAGATGTCACACACAGGACACCCCTTTGTGGTGGGCTCTGACCCATCTAAAGATGGATACAGTCAGCGTTTTCCAGGCCCCGTCGACAGAGCAATAGATGGGAGGGAGTGGTTTGCAACTCTTACCGAAATAAAAGCATCTCAAATAAATGCGAACTGACGACGATAGATAGTTAGATAGATATTAATTGTATTTTATTAGATAGATAGATTAGTGGGTTGATAAGAAAGTAGAAAGAAATTAAGACGCGAATTGGCTGACATATTTAAGAAAAGGTGCAGATGACGGAAATATCACAATTATTGCCCCTTCTCATATATATATATATATATATATATACAAGGCGGGGAAAAACTTGTGTTATTATATATATATATATATATATTATTTTGATATATACTAATTAGACTGGAATTTACATGGGTTCAACAAGTATTTTCTACATCCGATCAAAAGTTAAGCACCACCTTTTTTGTTGTTGTTTGTTCGTTTTTGTTTGTTTGTTTTTTTTTGTTTTGTTTTGTTTGGGTTTTTTTAGTTCTTTTTGTTTTCTTATTTTTTGTTTTTTGCTGGGTTTTTTTTTTTGTTTTGTTTTGCTTTGTTTGTTTGTTTGTTTTTGTTTTTTTTTGTTTTTGTTTTTTGTTTTTTTGCTTTTTGTTTTCTTTTTTTGGTGGGGTCTGTTCGATACCAATTTAATTTAACTTTAATCGCAAATTTCTTTGGAAGATTTTTTATAAAGACTACATGCAAAATCTATATACGCTATGCAATTCTGAGTACAAATAAATGAGGCAAAAAACGTGTCATAAGCAAAATGTGTATTTTTATAGTAACTTTGTAAGGAAGTCAATTTATGACATAATGTCGTCAAAAACAAGTATGCTACAGTAGGCTTATCAGCAGCTCTTAATTATTAACAAAATAAAAAACGCTTACATATCTTGGGCTTGTGTATAAAACACAACGAAGATGTTAACATTTTGTATAGCCACCATTCACTCGACCGACACTTTCTGACTAGACTCACACTAGAGGGGTAAGACTCCAAAAGCGAGGTTCACTGGCTAAACGGCATCTGATGGTGTGGCTTGAGTTCTGGAAATCTATCTAGTATGGAGTACCACTTCATTGCCATTACTACCATGTCGATTTTAACCGTGCTGTGGTTGTGCCCATTTGGATCCCATCAATGAGACAAATTATTAGTATTCGATGGGACCGTGTGCAAAAGCAAACTTCTAGGCATAGAAGCCCTAGATGAGTTGAGATACCGTTAAAATCAATCAATTAGGACTTTCAATTTTGGCTTTTCATCTCTCTCTCTCTCTCTCTCTCTCTCTCTCTCTCTCTCTCTCTCTCTCTCTCTCTCTCTCTCTCCTGTTTCTGCTTGTTTCTCTTTTTCTCTATATCTCTCGCTTTCTCTTTAAGTTCCTGTATTTTATCTCTCTCTCTCTTATCTGTTTCAGCCTTATTATTTCTCTCTTTCCTTATATCTCTCGTTTTCTCTTTTAGTTTCTATATTCTCTCTCTCTCTCTCTATCTATCTATCTATCTATCTATTCTCTACTTGTGCTTCTATCAGTGCGTCTTTGTCTCATTTTCGTTTACTGTCGTATCTCGAACAAAATTCCATCTCTCTCTCTCTCTCATCTGTTTCAACCAATTTGTTTCTGATTTATATTTGGAAAATATTTCGCCGTTCATCCTGGGTTGACCCTTCATGTTCTGTAACTTTTTGAATAGAAAGGGAAACTTTAGTCCGTATTTTACGAATCTTTTGGGTTGGTCGTATTCTGTTCTTTTATAACCTTAGCGTCTTCTTCATATTTTCGTCGAGTTCCATCTGGTGTCATTTTATCGGAACAGTCCCCCACCCCCGAAATAGTCCACTCTGATTCGGCGACACGTGAGGTTAATTTCATTCGCTCCCCACAGTGCGCAACCACTATTCATCAACATGGTATTTACGCAAAGTTTATAAAAACGTATGGGTTTGAAAATGACGAAAACAATATTTAGATTCATTTGTAATTCGTGTTAACTTTTAGCAGGGGATCATTTTTCCAGTGTTGATGTTTTTCAATACTTTTCTCTCCATCACCTCGAGTATTGACAAGTAAAACCTGATAATTCATATATATATATATATATATATATCCCAACCTATATATATATATATATATATATATATATATATATATCCCAATCTCGCTGCATGAGTACAATGAGACACAAGGTCAATTTTAAAGCGGGGAGAATAGTTTGATGCATACCTTTCACAAGGGTATTAACACTAATTAAAATGCAAACAGCCTCTTCCAGAGTAGTCGTATCCATTTTCTACGATAACATTAGACAACAAATGCATAATGGAAGAGAGAGAGAGAGAGAGAGAGAGAGAGAGAGAGAGAGAGAGAGAGAGATAAATAGATAGATGGAGAGAGTTCACAAAGCCACGTAGCTGCGGTTTGAGTACTTTCGTGGATTTCATTGCCCTCTAGCATTGGAAGTGGTGTACAGAAATTCTTCTAGTAAGAAAATAAATATTTTTAGTTGATGTACGTGATGTCACCATGTTTATAAAGATATCGTAATGAGTTTCAGTGTTTACTATATATATATAAATATTTAAATGGAGGAATTAATGATATATTGTCACACATTAGCGATGCCGAATTAACTAGCCATGGTGACAATGAGCGACCACTTGACCTAATGTGTCTTGAAGGTCACCATGACTAGTTAATTCGGCATCGTTTATATGTAACGTGAACCGGTGGCCCAGTGGTAGAGTTTTGGCTTCTGCATACTGTGGTTGTTGGTTCGATCTCCAGTGGTGGAGATTTCGGTGTGTACTACTGATGAGACCCAATAAGGTTCAGTGTTCCGTATGTTGCACGTAGGTGTTTGCCGGATTTTCTAGTCATGATAATTCTAATATATATATATATTCAAGAAGTCAATAATGAAAAAGGATAAAAACTCAGGAGTCAGAGTTTCACTTTGTCGATTCTCTGGTTATCTACATATTCAACTCGTCTGATTTTAGAAGGTTGGAGGACTTGAGAAAATTGTAAATTGTGCTTAGAAGAAAAATACCATTCAATACGTTTTCTTTTTTTGGGGGGGGGTCAAATGAATTGGTAAATAAGGGATCGGAGTTTGTCGCTAAATGCCACAATGAAAGTGAATATTTACTTCGTAATTTGGTGCCCTTTTGAGTCACGTGATTTAATGTGTCAAGCACGTAACAGTCACGTGACACAGAAAGAGTACGTATTTGTCCATTTGAATCTAAAAAATGTCAAACGAGTTGAAGACGAGCTCACATAAATATCGACAACGTGAGTTTTCATCCTGTTTTAGTAATGTCATATCTTATTCGTAAAACACGCTGATATTGCTCTGCATCATCGTACTCTGAGCACTATGAATATTATACAGTTTAAAACCGCTTTTATCGTTAAATTTTAGTCATTATATATATATATATAAAGTAAAGTTAGCGACCATAGTCGAGGGTGACCCGAAGGCTCCCTTTTCGATAGCTACTACACCAAGGTGTAGGGGAGGGCGCTACTCCATTCCCTGGATTGCTCCACTTTACCCTTGAACCGTACCTTATAATGCTGAGTGTTAAGCAAGGTGGTATCAAGTTCCATTTTTAAAGTCTTTTGGTATGACTCGACCTGGGATTGAACCCAGGTCTCCCGGGCCATTGGCGAACACTCTAACCGCTGGGCCAATATATACATATATATATAATGGTCCTAGTCTGAAAGTAAACGTAATACCACGACCGAAGTTCGAACTCGTTTAATAGAATGTTGCAGTGCTGCACGTTTTCCACTGCACAATGAGAACTCCCCCACTCCACCCCAATCATTTTTAACCACGTTCTTCGAATTTCCACACCAATGAACCTGCTATCAATGAGCTTCGAATTTGCACGCCACTGACTTCGCTTGACCTGTTCACGATGTCAACTAGCTACCAGGTACAATGTTGCGAGTGCTCCTCACTCAAGTTTGGTTCAAGGCTCTCTGCTCTGAGCGCCTCTCTCAGTGCACACGTTATATAAGAAATATCTTAATGGGTTTAACAATGAAAGTTTTCTTTTACCTGCTTTACAACGTATTACTCCGTCGACAAAATATTTTTAATAAAAATAAAAAAACAAAATGATATCTCAAATAATGTACTGGTTATCGCCATTGGAAATGGACACAGCGAGCAGAGTTCAAATCCTGAATGAAGTTGTTTACATTTCACAGAGCAGTATTACCCTTAGGAAAGGTATGCATTCAACTATTTTCTGTCCAGTAATAAGTAAATAGTAGGCCAGGCTGAATATTTAACCTTGGTATGGTAACCGGTCTAGGAGAAGGAAAAATCTGAATTCAAAACAGTTAAACTTTGCATAAAAATTGAATTTATCATATTTACCCAACCCCTCTGCTCGGGCAGAATATGACACAAGGTCAATTTTTAAGTGGAGTTTAACAGGTTTGAATTCAGAGTTTTCCTTCTCCTAGACTAGTTGCCTCACCAAGGCTGAAGAACCCAGTCTGCCCTACTATTTACCCATAGCTGGAGGGAGAATAATTGGATTCATATCTTTCCCAAGGGTATTAGTGCTATGTGAAATGCAATCAGTCTCGTCCAGGGTTTGAACTCGTGTCGCCGTGTCCATTTCCTACGACGATAACCATTACACCACGGGCACCTCCAATTGAACTTATGCCGCATCCTGCTCGTGCGGAGGGATTGGGTATATATGTATATATAACGAAGGTAAACGTGTCCATTGTATTTGTATTTGATAGTTGTTATAACTTGTATATTCAAGTTAACAGTGAAAAGAAGAAAAACACATGAAGTAGTTGTATAAGGAAACAGGTTTTACTACACAATGTTGTATAGCAGATATGAAAGTTTTTTTGTATAAAAAAATGAACTCTTTTTTTTTATTTACGAAAGGTCGAAACGGTTGCAAGAGAGAGAGAGAGAGTCAGGAAACTACCAAGGAAACACTAGGTTGCGACACATCTTCAGATTTATATCAGGTGGAGATACATTTCCAGGGAGCCTTTTGCCCAGTCGGCTGGGGCTGTAGAATACACTGACTGCTTCTCTGCAGAGGGATAAGACCCCCCCCCCAACGAGTGTCCTGGATATGGCACTAAACAATCTGATGGTGAGGTTCCAGCAGTGCTAGAGCTTTGGGGAATGCGGAGTACCCCTTCATTGCCATCGCTCCCAGGTCCACTCTGGCCCGGAGTGGTAGCTCCTGATAGGGCCCTATCTATGGGTTAAATAGAACTAACAGTATACTTATGCTAAACTGAATTGTTTGAGTAAACTGAATAGCTTGAAATAAATGTTTTTGACAATTAAACCGTACTTACATTTAAACTGCGTGCTTATGCTTAACTGACTTATTTGAAATAGAACTGTTTTTCGACATTAAAACTGTATTTACACTTTACTGAATTGTTTCATATGACTGCTTGAATAGTTTGAAATAAAAATGTTTTTGACAATTAAACTGTGTACTTATGCTAAACTGAATTGTTTTTAATAGAACATATTATTTACATAAAAATGGATTTGACGTTATATAACCTACAAAGGTTGATATGCCATAAACCCAACAACCAACCAACCAGGGAGCCTTGCTTCTTTTACAGGAGACTGATACAGTGCCGCCTCTCAATCCGGGTCTGTCTGCCCTCCCCACCCCGGAATAACGCCCAGGCGATATGACTACTTACTGCTTACCGCTGACCCTGCTGACTGCTAACTGACTGCTCTCTCCTTGGGGTTAAAGACTATAAAGTTATATATTTTTCGGTCGCCTTCGCAATTCTTCCAACCCAATTCACATGGCATTTTCACTGTTCCCTGTTTACCTTAAGACACAGCTGCACATCCTGTTTTAAAATCCGCATTTAAAAATGCATGCAATGGAACGTTGAAAATATAAATAGCTATTATTATAATCAAACATTTACATTAAATAAATTGTCAGCATTCAATGTAGGATGATTATGTTTTTCTTTGGTTTATTTCTTAGCCGCATACAAACCCCATATGAGTTTTCTATGACGTTAAAGAAATGAAACAAACAAAAACTTATCGAAATAAAATATCGGACTGAACGGATAAGAACTAACACATGAAAAACAAATTTGCTGGAGAGTTTATACATTTATTATTACTTAAATTTATTTGTTTTGTCTGTGAATATGGGACAGGGGCCGCCTGAACGAAATGACTAAATTTCTAAAGTATGACATCATAGTAAGTGAATTCGAACCCCAATCATGATATTACGTTCACTTAACTCCCTTATCCCCTCACCTATGGGATAAATAGTTCTACTCCTTTTTCAACAAGGATGAATTCGGCATTAAATAACCCACGAAGGTTGACTTGGCATTAAAACATAAAGAAACCAAAGTGAATATGAAAAATTCTTATAAGAATTTTAAAGAATTTAACGAAGCTCTCACAGGTAAAAAGTAAATGCAAATATTTATATAAACATTAAAATAATTTGTTTTTCACGTTTTTTTTTTTTTAATTTTTTTTTACAAATATGAGTTTCTATTCTTTCAAAATCTGAATACTTTCTTCTATTTTTCTCTGTTTATATTAAGAAGATGGGCAGGAAAGTCTATAAGCTGAAGTTCATATGATGACGTCATACCTGCTGTTGGGGACTTTTTTGATCCATGGAATCCAAGCAATACAACATCGATGAAAGATGTTTGTGGATGGGGTCTACGTTGAAAAATAAACTTTATTTGGTCTCATTTCATCAGAGTATCTTAATCGACCCTTGTATTCTATTTTGAAGTCAGTTGCTTCTAGTTTTTAATTGCTCTAACACTTTCTAATAAATCAAATAGATAATCCTAGCATTTTTTTCTCCATATCATCAATTTTCTGAGGGCACGAAGACTGAGAAGCATTCCTAGCCGTCCTATGACTGCACATGACGGAGTTTTCCATACAGATACAGAGACAAAAGTCCATCCATTACCAGTACAATGGTATTTTATTTCTAGTTCGCTATGGTAGTATCTATGTTCTTACATGCATACAATGTCTATATTATGCTCTGCTGCAAACGCTGGCAGCGCAGGAACTGGCCTACACTCATTAAAGTCCTAATATTAAATATCGCTCTGTGGACTGTGTTTTTGCATCTAAGTAATTTTGGCTTCGATTTGAGTTTGAGATCTACATCAGCTCTGAGCGGACGCAGGGTGTAGTTTAGAAATCTGTTAGAGTGATGGATGATAAGGACGGGTGGAGAGAGAGAGAAAGAGAGAGTCGGAGAAATCCGTGCAAGCAGCGAGACTAGATAATAATAATAATAATGATATCACCAATAGCATTATGATGATGATGATGATATCACCAATACCATTAAGATGTTGATGATGATTATATCACCAACACCATTATGATGATGATGATATCCAATACCATTTTGATGATGACAATGATAATAATATCACCAATACAATTATGATGATAATGATAATGATAATATCACCAATGTTATTATTATGATGATGATGAGGAGGAGGATATCACCAATACCATTATCATAATAATGATGATAATATCACCAATACCATGATGATGATGATGATGATGATATCACCAATACCATTATAATGATGATGATGATAATATCACCAAAACTATTAGTTTCACAGATGTGCTCTCCTGTTGCTATTTACTGAACTTAGTCTGTCAGGAGACTGGTTATAGTGCTTGATGTTACTAATTGGTCACTCATCTAACCAATGAAAAGGTTCATTGCTGCTTAACTTTGATGATCTTTCAGTGTGATTGAACTGTAAGTCATGCGTTCTCCTGTGGTTGACGACAGAGTGTTTTAATTGGCTCGGATCAATAGGCTAAGCCTACATTTAATATATATATATATATATATATATATATATATATATATATATATATATATATATATATATATATTATTTAATTCCATTCTCTATTTCTTTGCAGTCCCGATGTCTGACCGGGTGACCTATGTGCCTATCTGTTTACTAGTACGTTTCTATGGAAATGCCTTGAGTGTAAATTAGACTGAACTAGCCTGTTTGCAGAGAGGGTAAGGAATCATATCGCTGGGGGCTGACAAGAGGAGTGGAATAGATTTTTGAAAGGAAGAAAGAAGGAAGATACAGTTTCGCAAATATGATTGTACGTTCTTGCATGTGTGGATGCGTCGAAATATGAACTAGTTATCTATTTCATGCATATCATTCATAGGGCATATAAAAAATGAATCCAAAATTTTTATTACCTCCTGTTGTTTACATACAAGAAAAACTCCTAAAGTAAAATCCCAAATTAATTTCCACGAAAATTACATAAGATACAAGAAGCACAATATCATCGTTGGATAGAGCAAGTTTTCAGGCATGAAATACAATATGTCACTGTCACCACTATATACAATCTTGCCATGGATAAAAAAGAACATACGTGCTGAGATCGTAAAATGTCTTGTGAAAGTAATGGGATTTTTATTATATACACGAAAAACGAATTAGGGGTGTCCTTGTGGTGTAATGGTTAAAACACGAGACTGCAGAATCGCCGAAAATGAGTTAAAACTCCAGTCACGCTATTATGTTCACTTTCGGACAAATGCACTAGGAAAAGTTATGAACCCCCTTATTCTTTCAGCTATGGATTAAATAGCATCACTGATGTTCTTCTAAAAGGATGGCTTTGGCATAAAATAACTTACGAAGGTTGATATGCCATTAAACAACCAAAATGAATTATATTGTTTATTCTATTAACAAGCTAAAATCAGTGCCTTCCGCCGGGCGTAAAAATCTAAATTGCGATACAATCAAATATATCAAATTAGTAAGACAAATAAAATTAAATAAGAACACATATAAAAAGATTACAATTTTTTTATTTTAATTGATTTCTATCAAAAATTATACACAGGATTGCTTTTGATATGTTTAAGAATAAAACAATAATATTAAAAATCAATAACGCCAAGAAATTATTTATCAAAGTCGATTTTATTAAAAACCAGTGTGCAAATTATCCGTAATATATTCTATGCAAACCTTTATTTTTTTTAAATATATAACACGCATTGCAAGTTTTTAAGCACATTAAAACCACAGGCTCGCCCCGGTCCTCCGGTCTTCCAAAGGGCCGCCTGGCATTCGTGCCTGGTGAGTAGGATCAATGACAAGCAAAGATTCACATTTCACTTGGCTTTTTGGCCTCGTGAACTTAGTGAATCAAATACAAGCATCTGGCCTTCGGACATGGTGAACCTATGACTAACAGCACATGAGTCTCTGCTCATGCGCGGCTTCCTCGTCTCCTGTATTCCCTCAATAAAAAAGCCCTTGTGTCAAATCCTGCCTGGTGGGAGGTACGAATAAATACCTAATCCTATGGGCTCACCCCTATCTTCCTGTTTTTGGAGGACCACCTGGCATTTGTGCCGGATGGGTATCAATGACAAGCAAAGATTTACATTGCATTTGGCCTTTGGGCCTCGTGAATCATTGACAAGCATTATTAAGCATGGATTCACATTGCACTTGACTCTTTTGGTCAGGTGACAAGCCTATACAGCATATATTCACGTCACGCTTAGTGAATCAAAGACAAGCAATGAAGCTCTTGCACCTGGCCTTTGGGATCATGCATGACTTCCACCTCTCCTAATCCCCACTTTAAAAAAAGACCTTGTGTCAAATCCTACTTGGTGTGAGATACGGATAAATATATATTCTACGGGCTTGCCGTCTCTGGTTTTCCCCCTCCCATAATAAAATAAAATTTTATCATATCCTCGTGTGGTGGGACGCCAATTAAATAATAACACATTAATAACAGGCTTAATCTGGATTTCTGGTGTTCCACCTGTTGTTCGCGTTGGGTCTGTGTTATTAAGCTGGTCTCCTGTTCTCAGTGCGTTTTCTTCCCTGGTAATATCTGCTTGGCAAGGCCAAGTATATCACTTGGCGCCTGAGGTGACACAAATGGGGAACGCCGACAGAACCAAGTATTTTCGCAATAGCTACGCATGTTTCGATTCATGCGTGGCTCCTCACTTTAAAATGACCTTGTGTCAAATCTAAATATCCATAACCCATGCTTACCTCGACTGGGTTTTAGGAGCCGCCAGATGTTTGCACAAGGTAGGAGTTATTAAGCTGATTACCTAGTCCTCGGGGCATTTATCCCAGGCAATACCTGTTTGCAGGGGTTAAGTTTATCATTTTTGTGACGGTCACGATGAGAATACGTCCTTGTGTTGGAATTCGTCTCCAAGCCATTCATATCCGGTCGCATAATCTTCTGATTCCTCATTGTGTTGTCTTACTCAGCAAGTCGAGTCAAAATTCATGCGTCCGAGACGATTCCACAAAGGAAGAAGGTGAAGACCAAAAAGCAGAATAAATATTGTTTAAAGAGAAGAGTGACACGTGTAACACTTCGCTTCGTGGCAATTTGTCGAGTCTTCATTTGGGCTGACGAAAATTCCCTTATGGCTGACTGCTAGATTCTCGGTCTTGACGTCTTTACCCCTTGACTCTCTGGTCCTCTCTGTATCCGTGGTCCTCTGTCTTCTATATCTGGTCTGTTCTTCTGAATGTATTTTTACTATGTATACCTTCTGAGTCTGTTCTTAGTCTCTCATGTCCGGCAAACTCACTTTTCTTGAATATATGCAGAAGCAAACATTCCTATTTCCAGATTTCGGGGCACCTATTGACTGGACATAAAAATACTGCCAGACACATGTCTCCAAGACCCTAAAAGGTGCAACAATAATTTTTTTAAGTCATGGCTTCAACTTTATCTGACCATCTGCGAAGGCTGAATTAGTGGTTCCTACGCAAATATGTCTCAGCCTCTATATAGACACGCACACTTATATACACATACGCATATACGTACCTATTGTGACGGTAAATTCTTTAAAATCCCAAAACGGGACTTTATTTTCGCACGTGTGAAGACGGGGCATGTTGGCACTTGATCCCTTGTAGAATAAGTCCTCGTTCAGAGTTTTTTCCTCGGGCACATAAGAACTGGCATTTTATGTGAGGGGTTAATTTAGGGCTAAACTGACCGCCGCTGGCAAGGGTTTCCAAATTTCACACTATACACACACCCACCAAGGCCACTAGTCTTCCTCCCCTAGACAATGGAAGATATGGACCTCTAGGTTGAGACGTAATAATATTAATTATAGTAGTCGGCAATTCCGGTTTCCCGTGTGATATTTTAAAGGAATTAATAGGACAATTTTAAGCGAGCATATCATAAGGCGAATAGAAGCTGAAAAAGAAACATGAAATAAACAAACTCGTAGAAGACACTGCCAATAACAACTTCGACCTCGTGGGAACATTAAAATATATCAATCTTTTACCACACATAGATATAAACCTTCAACGTGTCAAATATATAATAAAGGAACAGTCCATGAACATAAATGTCTTTCTTCTTTTCTTGTCTTTCGTTTTTCTTCAAATTGAGAGAGAGAGAGAGAGAGGGTATATAAAATTGGGTATAAGGAGAAATGGTCTCAAAGTTTACTCATCTTTTTTTCTTTGATGGAGTTCCAGTGGAGAATATTTCCTCTTTTGTGGGCTAATAGACTTTATGCTATTTTTAATACTGGCTTGAAGAACTTGGCTCCTTTGTGTCCGAGATATTTTTTTGTCTTCTTCTACCCGGAGTACTTGCCTTTTGGTTCCGTTCACTACGAACCCTGTCCAACAACTAACTTTCTTATTATCTATTTCCTCTGACGGGAAGGAGTCCCCACTTCCGTTTTAGGGTCCCAGCCAATCGTTTGGCTTCTACCTTCTTCCTTCCCGTGTCAGGCGACCCGAGGGAGGTCACCGAGTATAAACATCTGTTCTTAACGGTCATTCTTTGAGGGCTTGCCACTGTTAATTCAAACAAAAGGATAGTAGTAATCATATTTCTATCTTCTCAATGGGACACCACGTGACACTATGGTCAACGCATAACCATACACATAGATACACCGCACGTACATACGTACACACATACATATACTCACGCCTAATCATATGTCGAAATATATGCACACACATAGAGCAAAGTCTGTGTACCACCATCAACAGTGTCACACAGACATAAGTCTGTATTCGTGTGAGTCCACATTATAAAATATCATCACGTCAAATTTGACTGCATTAATAATATAGGATGTACCCCGGTTTTCACCAGCAGTTCATGCCGGAGAGATGTCACAGTTCATCTTCTGGTCCCAGAGACTACGGGCATAGCAGGGTTAACTGTATCGTTTGGCGTCTGAGGTGTTCCTAAAGGAGAATGATGTGAGGATCAAGCATTTTTTGTGACAGCTACGTATTAGTCATGAGTCTTGAGTCGTGCGACCCCCACCCCCCACATTAAAATGAACTTGTGTCTTATCTGGCCTGGTAGGAGGTCGGATATATCCTTTAATAACATTGGCTGTTTGGGGGGAAATCTAACTCTGCAAGTATTTAAAAGAGACATAATTAATAAATAGGATACTAATTAAAATTAAATAAAGATTATTAAATAATCCTTGAGAATATAACGTTAATAACTAAAGGAATTCTGACGTCAGTGGTGATGCAGTTTCGGTTTCAACATTATAGGCGAATGTTGGTAGTATGGCAATAGAGGCTAAATCTTCGCGATAATAACCAACAACGTTTTATTTTTCATTTTTGGGGGGTAGGTGCAGCAGACACCGGTTTTTTCAGCGGTCTACCTCGACAGTGTCTGACAAGAAATCAGTTGTGTTTCATTGTATATGTATGAGTACAAAAAACTGGACAAGTTGATACTAATTAATCTATATTTCAGGGAACGACGCTGCTGATAATCTCATATGATGCATGATGAACAAAGTAGGGAATTTAAAAAAAAAAAGCAAAATATATTTTTAATTTCAGATCTTTTTCCGTAAAAGAAAACTCTGGGTTGTTTGGAATTGGTTTATAGCAAAAAATATTTTAATCTCTTAAAAATATTCATTTTGAGACGATTTAAAATGGTGGCTACTTTGTGTGCTCCAGGCTTGAACAGAATTCGGTCATCAATTTTTTTGGTAGCTGAAAAGTGCAAACCATGTGAAATTTACAGCAGAATGTGCGATGTATTCGAAGAATCATGTTTTAGTCCAAAAATAGGTTTACAAATGAGGTAAACATGAGCTTTCCATATCGATCCTTAGTCAAAAAGACAGTACATGGAGAGGAAAGAGTAAAGAAGGTCATGCTGACAACCTTTTGGGGCATAAAAGGACCCATCACTGTTGATTTCCTTGAAAAAGGTGCAACTGTAAACAGAACTTCCTATTAACAAATCCATAGGCAATATTTCCCTTTACTTATAAAATGACCCTCATAATCAATATAGCTCTGGGTTCTTCAGCTTTCGCTAGATAAATATGGAAACGAAAAGATCTTTGAAAGCAACCAAAGTTTGCCTATAACATGCCCAAACAATCCCAGTAACTCTATAAAGTGGAGGATCTTGGAGTTTGGAGGATGAAGAAAACAAAAAACTGAATGGTTTAAGAGCGATTACCTCAGGACAATAGTCGATTTATACGATAAACATCGTATAAATCAATCAAAACCGACGATATAAGGAATGAGCTCAGAATACCAAATCAATTCATTGACATCAAGAAGAAAAGATTGAAGTGGTTTGTTCAAATGACACACAAAACAAATGCCATTTATGTCAACTATTCACAGGATAAGGTTTTTATGAAAAGGAGTCAACGATCAAATCGATAGAGGGACCTAAGAGGAGAAGACAAAAATTACCTCTGTTAACAACGAAAAAATTGACAAAAAACAGAATGAAATAGAGGTCTTTTTGTTATATTTTCATGTGCCGTATCATAACGACAAAATGAATAAACAGACGCAATGATAAAGACACAGGAGGACTTCTTTAACAAAATATCTACCTCTCACTTTATTGCAAGGGTTCGAAAAAGGTTACTCAAGGCTTGCGTGTGAGAGGGAGCTGGAGACCGAACATAACTGAAATATGTTGACCCCAAACTTATGGCCGTCAGCGTTGTGTCTTTCTCGTTCTCTAGACGCTCAACCGGAGGCCCTGGGGTCCACTCTGTTGGGTGCTGGCTTTCTTTACTGCATCTTATCAGCATCTTCTCTGGACCTCAACTCATCAAGGCTCCAAGCCCCTTCGGCCTGGTGTGGCTTTCCCTACCACATCTCGTCTATCTCCGTCTCCAACTTTGGAACTCTACTCAACTTGACTTATGTCTTGACTGAGCTATATAATAGTTCAACGCCCACTCGATTGCCCACTCGATCTTTGAAATCGAATGTTTAATCGTCATCAAGCGGAAATAACTGTCATGCAGTTCACAGGTCACTCTTTTCCGGTGCATCAGTCTATGAGTGTACCATGGGAATTTTTTAGCTTGTCCCATTTCATCAGCCAATTTCCGCCCACGCGATTTCCTCTCATAACTGCCATTAAATTGTGTCACCTCCTTCCGGTGCATCACCTTGGAATGGCATTTTTGGCCGGGTCAAAAGGTCAAAATATAACATTTTGTGGATGATTTTGTGCAACGATCCTTTTGGGAGTAATGCAAATAATGATAAAGACTAGACTCGACCGGGAATAGTGCAAGAAATTAGAATTTGACCATATGAACGAATGGTTTATGCACAAATCAGTATCCGTCCTGGAGAATAAGACACAGAAAATTCTCTGGAATTTTGAGATACAAACAGATCCCTGAATCCCGGCCAGAAGACCCGACCAATTGATAATTAAGAAAAAATAGAACCAACCGAATAGTGAACTTTATTGTCACGGTGGACCACAGAGTGAAAATCAAAGAAAATGAAAAGACACACAATTACTTGGAGTTTGCTACAGAAATTTTAAAAAAGCCATGGAACTTGCAGGTGACGGTGATACCAATTGTGATTGGTGCACTTGGAACTATCCTCAAAGGCTTGGTTAGGGGACTGGAAGAGTTAGAAATCGGAGAACGAACAATGACCATCCAACCAACAGAATTAAGATCACCTAGAATACTGATAAGAGTGCGGGAAACTTGAGGAAAACTGCTGTCACTTGGGCTCCAGTAAAAAAAGCATCAACTTATGCTGATGTGAAAAACTCACAGGGAATAATAATAATAATAATAATAATAATAATAATAATAATAATCCCTGTCCCATAAAAAAGCGGGAACCAAGCAAATGGTTTCCCTCCTAACAAAGTGATTGACTGGAGACGCACTTTGACGCTCAGAACAGACTAAAAGGTAAGCTTACTTTTTAATAACATGAAATTTTAATGAAGGAAAAAAATCTGTCCGTGTGTGTCTGACAAACGATGAAACATCACATGACGTAAAAAAATGCTTCGCATAAAGAATGTGAACATCGCTTATAAAAAAGAATGTATGGTACGCCGCTAAGTCCAGGAGCAGAGGCTGATCTCTATGCCTTAACAACTTCCAGCTCCTCGGTTCCCTTGAGTTGAATCCTATTGACGGTGTGACGGTTGATAATAAAAGGATCATTATTGAGCTTAATTTCTCTCCTGGGATCACTGTATGTATCCCTCAGGAAAGTTTTGAGTTCTGTGCATTTCAGCTGACCACTTCGCTAATCTCCGAGCAACTTTTTGAAAAAAAAACGAAGTGGTTGGAAATAAATGCTGCTCGTTTCCGAGCCCTCTTCTTACCTCTTTTCCTGTGCCATTCTGCTCTTCGGATGGATTTGAGTTTGCGCCTTAAAACGTTTTGAAGCTCTGCTAGTGTTAATTTGTCTTCGCTACTCGCCTTCTTATGTTGTTTCTTCAAGGCTTTAAACTTTGACGAATGTTCTTTATTTGAATCTCTCTCCGGTTATTACTGTAGGGGTCATTCTCCTGCCTCACAACAACACAACCAAATCGCTCTGACGTAAAACTAGTAATGATGGTTGTTAAAGCCCTCAATTTCTTATATATATAAGTTGGCCGACCATATTTGAGGGCGTTTCGAAGGCTCCCTTTTTAGTAGCTACTACATTGAGGTGTAGGGGAGGGCGCTACTCCTTTCTCTGGATTGTTCCATATATATATATATATATATATATATATATAAAAACTTTAGACAAGAAGCGAAACATACCTTTTTTATTCTGAAAATAATTTGTTACTAAGTAATACAAAATGTCTGACAAAAAAAATTCTCTTTCTCGTAGACCGTTTCGATGAAAGGCACTATGGACATAAAAATCCTTCCGTGTTCTGAACAAAATCCCAAAATGTGACCACTAATAAAAATTGAAAATATCAGGGAGAAATCTTTATTTTATTTATTTATTTATATCTATATTTTCTTTAATATCTTTTTAGCCTTAATGACCGACTACAACCTATCGCCTCTCCAAATGAAGAGGAAAAAAAAACGAACTGGACATTAAGTAGCGTTTGACTCTCTTAGACTTTGGATTAAAAGTGAAACATCCTTTTTTCTAATTCTGAGAATATATATTGTTTTTAACTCGTGAAAATGTCTTGTAAACAATTATTCTCTTTCACGAGGCCAGTTTCGAATTAAGGAAATATGGGCATTAAAATTTTTCCGTGTGCTGAACAAAACCCCAAAATAAAAACATTTCCATTGCAACACAAAACAAAGAATCAATTTCTCCAAAATGATCTCGCCAAACCATCATGAAACAGATAACTTCACATGAGCCTAATCTACATAAAATAGATCAGTTCAACTTTCGCTAAGTTAAAACTTAAAATAAAAGAGGATTTTTTTCGTTCATCCAATCCGCGTCATCCTTCGTACAGGAAAACAAATGACGTGTTCAATTGAGGTCGGGAGTCTAGCCCCAATATTTAAAAAATCAGCTACAGAGACAGTAACCAAACCTAACTTACTTAGACACAAAAACATCGTTTGGACTTGTAATACCATAAACTAGCCACCCAACCTTACAGCATCTGCTGTCGAGCACGATATAAACATTACATATGTACCAGAACAATGATATTATTATAGTAAATTTACATTGAAACTCAATATATCGGTTGGACATTTGTCTCGGCATCTACGCGCAAAAACTCCGTCAATGCCATCATAGGAAATGTAGGACTACTTCTCAGTTCTCATGGCTTAAATCACTTAATAGAGAGAACCCAAACGAAATTGATGTGCGTAAATCAATTCGCATATCTCAGTAGCAACATCTCATCTACTGAAAGTGATGTCAACATACGCCAAGCAAAGAGATGGAATGCAATTGGCAGGCTAAGGATCATATAGGAAACTAATTTAGCCGATAAAATAAAACGGGATTACTTCCAAGCAGTAGCTGTATCCATACTACGATATGGATGCACCACATCTACCCTAACAAAATGCAAAGAAAAAAAGCTACATGGGAACTAACCAAGAATACTATGTGCTGTATTGAACAAATACTAAATGCAACGTTTACAAAACAACAGCTATACGGCCACTTACCTCCCATCTCACAAACCAACCAAATAAGAGGAATAAGATTTTCCTGGTACTGCTGGAGAAGTAAAGCAGATTACATAATGAGCTCCAACACATGGAAAAACCCATGTTGGTCATCCAGCTCGAACTTACATGACTCAGTTCTGTGCTGACACTGGATGCAGTTAGGAGGACCTGCTAGGTGTGATGAACGATAGAGATGGATGGAGAGAGAGAAAGAGAAAGAAAGAGAGAGGTTCAGGAAACTCCGTACCATATATATATATATATAGGTGCCCGTGGTGTAAGGGCGGTGCCCGTGGTGTAATGGTTATCGTCGTAGGGAATGGATACGACGACATGAGATCAAATCCTGGACGAGACTGATTGCAATTCATATAGCACTAATACCCTTGGGAAAAGTCTCCCTCCAGCTATGGGTAAATAGTAGGGCAGACTATGTTCTTCAGCCTTGATGAGGCAACTAGTCTAGGAGAAGGAAAACTCTGAATTCAAACCTGTTAAACTCCGCTTAAAAAATGACCTTGTGTCATATCCTGTCCGAGCGGAGGGGTTGTTATACACATATATATATATATATCATGTAGCGTCGCCAGCACAGATCTCCCAGACCCTCTCCTGTCACCCTTCTCTATCGCCCATTGTTCCTGGGAGGTCTTCAAGGCTATACTCTGTATGGGCACAGAGCTGTTGTATATAGGTTCTTGCTGGTCGTCCTGCCTTTGCTTGTCCATGTGAAGGGGTCCACAAGAGTACGTCACTTATGAGTTCGTCCTTACTTCTCCAGCAGTGTCTTGCATGTCTTATTCGTCTAACTTTGATAGTGTTCGTGATGGGTGGTAGGTGGCCGTACAGCTGCTGCTTTGTGAGGCTCTGCCTCCAGTACTTATTCAATATTGCTTGCAGCATTCTTGTGTAATTGCCGTCAAGATAAATGATGAATTCAAAATTCGTTTTTCATGTCCATAACTAAAAAGATTTTACAATAAGAACATGATATTTCTTAAGGTTTTGGTAGTATTTACAACTTTAATATGTGCGTACATGTGTGTGTGTGTGTGTGTGTGTGTGTGTGTGTGTGTGTGTGTGGAAAATTAAATAAAAATATTTTCAGAACAAATCAGGTCAACTGCTAACAACATTAAAAGCAGCAGCAGCTGTTGAAAGCAACCGCAGCGCTATCTACCGAAGATTTATATTTTCATCAAAGCACTTAGGGATTGGAGACGTCTTATATATATATATATATATATATATATCTTGCAGAAATTGTTTGTTGCGTTAGCTTAGCTTACTATTTTCAGTGTTATTTCTGTATGTTATTTTTTCTTTTATATTATGTTATTTTTAGTCGCACTTGTTAAAATCAAGAACCATATTTTAAAACTAAAAATACAAAAATGAAAATATCGTTGATTTGCATCAAGAATCTAATAAAAACGAAATTAGTGTTCTAATCTTAGAACTAATTTGTTGGTCATTTTTGTTTAATGAGGTATAAGGAGCGTCATACGAGTATTTGCACGCATTTGAGGCTTGTTATGGACTACTATTGATAGCTTATCAACCATGTTGAAATCTGAACCCTCTGATAAAATAAAACTGGAATTATTCAAAGAAGTAGCTGAGTCGGTACTACTGTACAGGTGTACCACTTAGACTTTAACGAAACACTTGGAGAGAAGGCTAAATATGATGTACACTAGGAGGCTACGTGCTGTTTTGGATAAAAAAAATCTTGGACGCAACACCCTACAAAACAACAGCTGTACGTCCACTTACCTCTCATCACACAACCCATTCAAGTTAGATGGACAAGATACGCTTAGCACTACCGGAGAAATATGTGTTTATCAACTGCCTCTTCACAAGCAGGACGTGATACAAGGTCAATTTTTAAGAGGAGTTTAGTAGGTTTGAATTCAAAGTTTTCCTTTTCCTAAACCTGTTGACATACCAAGGTTAAAGATCCCAGTCTCTCCTACGATCTATCCATATCTGGCAGGAAAATAGTTGGATTGATGCCTTTCCCAAGGGCATTAGTGCTATGGGAAAATGCAAACAGTTTCATCCAGGATTTGAACTAGAGTCGCCGTGTCCATTTCCAACGACGATAACTATTACACCACCGGTGCCTCCGGAGAAGTAAGGACGGTCTCATGAGCGCCGTTCTATGATGGACCTCTACAAATGCACACACTAGAACGGACGTTTATCAGCTCTGTACGGTCGCTTGATGTCGTCTAAAGAACCAACCAACATTGATAGTCGATCGGGACGGATAGCGAAAGAGTCAAGGGAATCCGTGCTGTCAGCACACAATGATGATGATTCAACTCGCTAACTTTATACCTCAGAATCTCTCTCTCTCTCTCTCTCTCTCTCTCTCTCTCTCTCTCTCTCTCTCTCTCTCTCTCTCTCTCTAAGTTTTAATTTTAGCATGAGTCAAGCTTAGTTCTTTATACACCAAAAACAACAATTAGACTATGTATCATGATAGAATTTCAGTGTACACACTTTTCCTCTGATATTTATCGGTGGACAAGTACACAATCATTTGTAATCAAAAATAGATCTTTAATAAATACTAGTCTGCGTAACTCCATGTACATGTACACATACACAAGGATCCTTTAACAAACAAGGTGTAATATTGCCTAAGGAGTTGGCAATAGGAAGTATTGTTTACAGCAGCACCTTTTTCAATGATGTCAATAGTGATGGGTCTTTTCATGTTCCAAAAGACTGCTAGCATTACCTTCTTTACTTCCCGCTGCGCTAAGAACTTTTTTTTTTACCGGAGAGTCAGAGTGTTTCTACGTCATGGACGATCTTTTTAAGGTTCGATGCGAAAAACCCATCTTCATCCCATTTGTAAACATATTTTGACTAAAACATGTTTTCCCGTACACATCACACATTATTCCGTAAATCCTGTAAATTTTACATGGTAGCACCTTCTCACCCACTAAAACTTTCTTGACAGGCCTCTATTTAAGCCTGGAGCACTCACATTTTCCGCCAATTTAAATAGCCTCAAAAGAATTGATTTTTGCTCTAAACCAATTCCAAACAATGCCGAATCTATGGAGCAAAATTTCTGAAAAAAATGTATTTTGCTTTTTTCAAAAAGTTTTTCTTGTTTATTGAATGACTCATAAATACTGCTGAATGAATTAAAAATCTATATCTACAGAAAATCAATGAAGCCAAAAGTCCCTCGTACTTTGTTTAATAACAACGTATACGTTTTGTATTTTACAAAGGCATTCTTTCTGGTGTCATTGCTGCAGCCCAAATGATCAAAAGAAAGATGTCATCCGTCAAATCACTTCCGTTCTTGCAGATGTTACCCAGTTATAAACAGACTTCATATTTGATTTTTTTTTTCTTTTTGATCATTCTGTCATATTCTATAATTTGTACGTTCACTTACGTTTACCTTTGACCGTATTTCATGCCGGATAAGGTTCATTTTAAACATGTGTCGTGTTACCTTGACAACAATTATTTGAATGATTTTTTCAGAATTTTATTGATTGATTAATTGATTGATTTTATTGATTGATTAATTGATTGATTTTAATGGCATGCCAACCCGTCTAAGATTGTTTTATGTCAAGATGATAAAGAAATTGTGTTCATCGTACATTTATATTTACTTCTTTTGTATACTTGAATCGGGATAGATTGTTTTGCATTTTCGCCTGGGACATTGAAAGTGATACAAAGATCTGTAACACTATGTAGGTGGTCCGCCAAGCAGACGATTCCTTTGTCTGTTTTGGCGCGAAACCAAACAAAGGGTTTTGGACCCGCGATCTCGACGTGACCGGAAGTGGTGAGGGAACGCCAGTCAGAGAGTGGGACAAAGGGACTGAGAAGTTGGCAGTTGGCGAGGGACAACGGACGGAGGCAGTCGACACCGGACACCGGAGCAGAGAGGCGAGTCGACATGAGAGAGGGTCCAGACCAGTGAAAGAAGATCGAGTCAAGATGAGTCGGCATTCCAGTTGCTTTGTGGAAGTTTTGCTAGAAATCCATGCTAGCGTTAGTCTATATATGCTATCAGGAATGCAGAGATGTTACATAGCTTCCCTTCTGCACTTGAGTTAACCCCAAGCGTTTTGTTCGTTTGTTCTCTTTCCTCCCACTCCCTTGATTGTATTCTTGTAGCGGGACCACTAGTTGATCAAAGGCCGTAAAGAAGTGGAATGGTTCGAAGAGGTTGATGTAACGTGTGGGGCCGAGGGGGTAACGTCACAGATCTATGTCTCATCAAGTTCGAAAACTTAACAGTGGCAAGTTAGAATTTGCACTGTATGCGTGGGAGGGAAGCAGAGCTAAAGAAAGGTCCTGAAGTCACATACACATACAGATACACCCATCCATAAGTCCAATTCTTCAAAATTTGTTCGACTTACCTTTTTCCTTTGTACTTGCGACAACGCCGTCTCCCAGGGCAATATGCACAGTGGTATATATCGGCTGAATCCAAAGACATATGGGGTATGACAATGCGGCACAAGTACCTATGCAAGAGTGCAACAAGTTGCAGCAAACAATGTGATGCGCAAGCAAAACCCCGTGGCGGTTACATCAGAGATTGAATTTTCAGAACTTGAAATTTGTAAATAAATTAGGTTTCATACTGTGCCCACTTCCATTTGGTGAGGTTTTATCCATCTGCAACGGATTCAGTCAATGTATTCTGAGCCCAATGAAAAGGAGTAATACAAATTTATTAGCTTTTAGTGTCATATATCTTTGTTCATGTTTATTTTATAGTAATATTTTTGTTATCTAAATTTGTAATTCTTGTTTTTCTTGAATTCAATCTTCAAACCCAGAATGGCTAACCCCTTATTATAACTCCAAACAATTATGAATTTTTCATTGCTAAATTTTATATTAGTTCCTGACATTCGACTACCAAACATTGCGTAATTGATATTGGTAAGCCTAATGTTTACAAAGTACTCACTTTCTTTGTAGTAATTCCAAAGCTTAATAATCAAATGGCCAGCACTTAAACAGGAATCAATAAAAAAAAACACCTTTTTGTTTTAATTAATTTAAACTTTTTCCCTTGGTATTTGAAAATTAAAGTTCCAATGGCTTTAAAGATATTTAAGTTGATTATATTTTCATATCTAAAATATACAATCACTATTCAAAAATGTATGCAATATATATATATATATATATATATATATATATATACGCTCCTCCTATCGGGGGTTGAGCACTCTGGTGAAGGAGTTAAAAGTTCCCATTCGCGTAAAGCAAAGCTCTTCAAACAAATTGAGCACTTTGGTATCAGAGCATAAAATGTAAACGAATGAAAATTAATCCATATCCGTTAATTCCCGAGCTGACGTTGAGACGGGCTTGGCTTAGGGGTTTGACATCTGCCTGCCGTAAAGTTAGACGGGTTTCGATCCCGGCTTGGAGCGTTTCGCGTCTCTAGCTACAGTGAAGAGTTGTGACATATATATATAGGTAATATATATATATAGTAATGGTTATCGTCGTAGGGAAATGGAGACGACGATACGAGTTAAAATCCTGGACGAGGTTGATTACATTTCTCATAGCACTAATACCCTTGGGAAAGGTATGAAGCCAATAATTCTCCCTCCAGCTATGGGTAAATAGCAGGGCAGACTGGGTTCTTCAGCCTTGGTGAGGCAACTAGTCTAGGAGAAGGAAAACTCTGAATTCAAACCTGCTAAACTCCGCTTAAAAATTGACCTTTGGTCATATTCTGCCCGAGCGGAGGGGTTGATAAATATGTATATATATAGCATCGAGAGAATCCATCCAAGAATGATGTGTGCTATATTCAATGACAATCCCTGTACATCAATCGTCTCTTGCTATAGTCCCACTAATGCCAGACAAGAATCGGATATTACATCCTTCTACGACGGGATATCTTCCCTTAGTCGACACATTCCAAAACACAACGTTCAAATCTTCGTTGGGAACATGAATGTTCTTTTAGGCTAAGATGAAAATAATAAATTTTGCTAAAAAAAACTTACCAGATAGAAATGGCAAGTATCTAGATGATTCGTCACAAAATAACAGTCTTTAATTCCTAAAATTTTCATACCTTGGCAAATTTTTAAAAAAAGGAAGGAAAAACTATCGACCTACACCAACCCAAATAATGCTAAGCACAGCTATATTATATACTCATAAACAAGAACGAGATAAATAGCGCTCTGACTTGTAGGCATACTCCTCTTTTGAAGGAGTGTCTGCCGTTCACAGAATACTCAGCAGAGATACATACGCCTGAGCCTTCGCTGAAATAAAAAACAGTCAAGACCAAACGTTATGGCTGGCCCTCACTTACTAACAGAGATATAAATAATAAATAGGTAGTAACTGTAAAAAAACGAGTTTGATGTTCTTCAAGAGTTATTTAAAAACACATACACCGAATAACGAATATATTTTACTTGCCGCTCACATGGAAGCAGCAGTAGCAGAGTGCATACCTACCACAGAGTCATACATAGTTCCATGGGAATCACTAGTTGTTAAAAAGAAACGAGAAAACTTTAAAAAGCATCCTTACTCAATAAAAGAAACCCAACGTGCAGAAAACTCAGAGGGAACTAACCAACACATACCAAAAAGAACAACAAGAACACATTCAAAGCCAAATCTGTAAGATTAAAAATTCGGTAGAAGATAGGCAATAAGGAATTGCGTGGCAGACAGTGATTGAAAGGAAGAGCACCTCAAGAGAAAAGCTAAAAGTTGCCAACCAGGAAGAAAGACTTTAGTAGTAGAAAGCACATGTCAAGAATCTACTCAGAAACCCTCCTGAAATCACTGACAACAATCCTATCCAAAAAACTTTTAATGGTTAACTAGACATCAGACCAAGACAGTTTACGAAGGAAAGACTAAAGAAAAAGTTAAAAACTTGTAAAAAAAAATGTAAAACAGAAAAGCTGAATGCCTCTACAATATACCTCTGGAGTTTGTAAGACAAGAACATTTGACGAAATACTTCTCTGGTCATGCAACGCAGTTTATAACCAAAACTCAATAGGCTGCATCTCTTCCTTCCTCAAGAAAGGTGACTTCGGAATCCCTAAGAACTTCAGCAGCATAACTCTTACAGCTATAGTTACTAAGTTTTAAAATGTCCAGCTTCTCAATCGTATACGACGCGAAATCGAAAAGAATTCTTGGAAAAAATCAGAACTGTTGTCGAAGAAATCGATCAATAATAACATAGATTCTGACAATCCGTAGAATCATCGAAGAAGTACAGGAAAAAGAATCCTGAGGCAACCCTACAGTTTGTAGACTTCTCCCTGGCATTCGATTCCATATACAGGAAAGATAGAGCAAATATTCCTTGCGCATAGTGTTCCCAAAGAAACTGTTACCGCAATAATTATGCTTTGCAAAAATACGAAAGCAATGGTTCGCTCCCCTGATAAAAACTCAGACATCTTCGACATTGTCACTGGAATCGGGCAAAGCGATAGATAAGCTCCATATGTGTTTATACCCTGCCAGGACATCATGCTTTGAACATCAGTAGATCTAATAAAAGTATATTTTCTCATTTTAAAAACAAAACGCAAGAAGCAGAGGATATCCCGTAGAAACTATGACAGACGCATACTATGCAGATTACCAAGCACTTCTCTCAAATACATCACCCCAAGAGGGTTCCCAATTGCATAGCCCAGAGCAAGCAGCAGGAGGCATTGGCCTCTACGTGAATGCAAATAACAAAGATTAGAAGCGTTTAAACAAGAAGCAGTGATCTCCACTGGCAAGCCTCTTAAAATAGATGAACGGTTCACATACCTCGGTAGCAACATCTCATCTACTGAAAGTGATATCAACATACGCCTAGCGAAGGCGTAGAATGCTACTGACAGGCTATTGATCAAATGAAAATCTAATCTATCTGATAAAATAAAACGGGATTTTTCACATCAAAGCTGTATCCATACAACTACATGGATGTACCACATAGATTCTAACAAAATACAGAGAGGAAAAGCTCGATGGGAACTAAGCAAGAATGCTGTGTACTTTTAAGAACAAATCCTGGAAGCAACACTCCATAAAACTGCAACTGTACGGCCACCAGTCTCTTATCTCACAAACTATCCAAGTAAAACGAACGAGAAATGTAGGACACTGTTGGAGAAGCAAATACGAACTCATAAGCCACGTTCTCTAATGGAATCCTACCCCCCAGATGTACCAGTGTGGGCCAACCAGCAAAGACTTACACCAGCTCTGTGCGGACACAGGATGCAGCCTAGAAGACTAGTCAAGAGTGATTGATGATAAGGATGGATGGTGAGAAAGAGTGACAGTCAGGAAATCCCGTTGATGATGATGATGATGAACACTAGTCAGTAACCCTAAAATCACACATGTAAATATTAGATGCTCTCAGGATCTACAATATCTCAAAGAAAGAAAGAAAGAAAGAAAGAAAGAAGGAAGGAAAAATATTACGGAACTGTAAACAATATTACAAAAGAAAGAAAGAAAAAAAGAAAGAAAGAAAGATTTCTAAAACGAAAGAAAGAAAGAAAGAAAGAAAAGATGAGAGTTGCTTAGCAAGTTAATATTCTTGATCAATTTACGGGTCTGATTAGATCAATTCTTTAGGGAGACCCATCATTACTACCTTGTATTAGACTATTCTAAGTTTAGTAAATATTTTAGGTGCTTCCGACTGAAATAATGTTGATTGAAATGTTTACCAGATTATTTCTACTGTGCAGCGAATTATACGCACGCTGGCTCCCACTAATTTGTAAATATCAATTTAGGGTGTTTAGCTTAGTAAATATAAAGCCAAGGAACCGAGGTGAGAGTAATGGTTGGTCAGATAGTCCAGCAGACTATCAGCTCGGGTAGTGAATTCGATTTTCACACTTTTGTAATAATAGATCAAACAAAATTTGAGTTAATATTTTATGAACTAAAAAGAAAAGTTGAAATATTAAATAGTAATACCTTTACCCAAAACCTGTGCCATGGAGAGTGTGAAACACAAGGTCATTTTTAAGAGGAGTAAAGCTGGTTTGGATTCGGAGTTTCCATTTTCCTTGATTGGTTGCCAATTCAAGGCGAAGGAACCCAGTTTGCTTTACTACTTACCCATAGCTTAAGGGAAAGATGGATTTATGCCTTTCCTAAAGGAGTTTGCACGAAGTGAAACGCTAACAGTTTCGTCGAGGATTTGAACTCGAGTCTCCAATTCCATTTTCTCCGATGATAACCATTACGCTAAGTGCGCCTCGGTGAATAGATAACTAGATAAGTTGACTTAATTTGCATAATCTTAACGATAGACTGTATACTTTCAAAAACGTGATTTTTTTAATTATTTCCTCCAATCGTAAGAACTTTTCAATTCTCATTAAAGGCTGTCTTCAGTAGCAATTAAGTCCAATGTTGAGTCACATTCTACTTTAAGAATTTCTTAGTTAAATCATTTGCAAATATACAAGGGAAAGTGTTCTCTAACCATTACATAATAGTTACCAATGTTGAGAACTTTAAAAGGCAAGAAATACGTATGCAGACACGGCAGTATTGTTCACTTACAAAGTAGAATTAGGACTATAGATAAGGTAGTAGTGTTAAAATGTTATAATATAAATCACGCTATAATGTGCTATTTTTGCTTCATTACAGTAGCATAGAAAAATTGGATCATTTGTTATTGACTTTTGGAAGGCAGGAAATTAACGGATTGGACATTAAAGAAAAGTTGGATGTGTTCCCTGAGCAATTTGATCGTCAGGTAACCATGCCGTGTAAATTACGTTTCATCGTATCTCTCACTATAATATGGGATTTCTCTGCGGTATCCATCTACTTTGAAAACCATGTTCTATTGAGTTAGATAGTAATAGAGTCAATCCTTAAACACTAACCGCTAAAGGGCATATTATCGGTCACTAAAGGCTAAATGGCCTATTATTGAACACTAAATTCTTAAGAGAGATTTATCGATCACTAAATGATTAAGAGCCTATGATCGATCCCTACGGGATCAAAAGAACTTATTATCAGCCTCTAAAGGCTAAATAGCCTATTATTGAACACTAAACGCTAAAGAGAGTATTATCGACCATTAAATGTTTAAGAGTCAATGATCGATCCCTAAAAAATGAAAAGAGCTTAAGAGTTTATGATCGATCACTAAACGATAAAAAAGGGCGAATTATCGACCACTAATGGCTAAAGAGTCTATTATTGAACACTAAAAGATAAAGGGCCTATTATCAACCATTAAGACTAAAATACTTATCAAATACTAAAGATTAAAGGGTTTGTTATCGATCTCTAAATGCTTAAAAGCTATATCGACCATCAAAGGCAAAAGACTTTATTATTGAACACTAAAATATAAAGGGCCTATTATCAACCACTAAATGCTGAAAGGTCTATTATAGTCACACGAACGTTAAAGGGCTTATTATCACTGACTAAAAGTTACATATTATCGACCGCTCAAAGCTTAAGAACCAATTATTGAACAGGAAAATCTAAAGAGTATTTTACAGACAAGTAAATGCTCAAAAGTTTATGATCGGTTACGAAAGACATGTTATAGGCATGTTATAGGCCATTAAACGCTAAATGTCCTAATATTGAACACTGAAGGTGTAAAGGTCAGTTACCGATCAACAAACACTTAAAGTCTTATTATCGACTCAATTTTAATGATTTTAAAAGATAGCAATCGTCTATTATTTTTTTAACGATTACCCACATAAAAAAGCAATAAAAGAGTGTAAATATTTTTAGTTTGTTGACTTTACAACAGTGAACTTTTTAACAGAGTGTTTAAGAAAAATTGATATCATCTCATAATCTAATAAATTGATCAATTATCTCAAATTTTAACAGCATCTATAAAACAACTGAGAATTCTATGTTTAATATTTAAATACCTTTTCTTTTCAAGTGAATGGCAATTTCTGTACCTGAAAAGAAAAAACATAAAACAGAATTTTTAGCTTCTATATATATGTGACATGATGTTGGGCATTCGTTGTGTGGGTGTGGATAAGTGCCAGTCAGAAGTTCCCTTTGTTTTGGCGGAAAACCCACACAAAAGGCTTGCGCACGAGATTTCCCACGAGACCGGAAGAGGACGAGGGAAGGAAGATCCCAGGAAGAACAGAGGTGAACAGAACAAGTCAGTCAAGAGAAGAGACCAGGGAAGAGACCAGGGCAGTTGGCAGAACAGACCAATCGACAGAAGTCGGGGGAAGATGACGGTCGAGAGAGGCGGCTGCTAGAACCTGTGGACTGAGATCCCGGGTTGGCCAACGTGAGAAGATGAGTCAGCATTCCTTTGTGTCTTTGTGGGAATTTCGCTCGAATATACGCTGCGTTAGCTCACAGAAGCACAGAACTCTAGGAAAGTGTTACAAACTTCTCCCTTCTTGCGCTTGAAGCTAACTCAAGCTCGTGATTGTTTGTTCTTCTTTTCTTCCACCCTCTCAGTTATGTATGTTGTGTTTTGTGTATCCGTAAAGAAATGTGAAATACCCCAGGCCGGAGATGAGAGAAACCATTAGACGATCGGATGGCCATGAGTAGGTTGGTGTGGTTGAGATAGTGGGGGTCTGCCAGCGGTGTATTGTCACATACACACACACACACACACACACATATATATATATATATATATATATATATATATATATATATATATATATATATATATATAATAAAACTCACATACAGAGCGTATACAATGCAATTAGAAGAAAAAGACACCGATTATCTAAAATTAGTTTTGAGTTTTCTTCAAATTGCATTATATATATATGTATATATATAGGGAAATGTGTGTGTATGTGTGTGTGTGTGTGTGTGTGTGTGTGTGTGTGTGTGTGTGTGTGTGTTTCATGTTTTATGCTTTTTTTGTTTGTTTTTTTTTTCACGTATAGAAATGCCATCCACTAGAAGGGAGACGTTTAAACATTAGAAATAGATTTCTACACATGCTATTTAAATTCGAACTAGAATTAGTCAAGTTATTAGATTACGAAATAATATCAAATTTTTTGAAAGACTCTCTACTTACTTCAATCCACCGTCTTTCTAATGATTAAAGAAATCTGTTATTGTCGTATGCACAGTCCTGTTTATGTCACAATCACTGAAGGGTGGGTAAGTGATTTCCTCTGAGGGTAAGACTTTTGCTAACGACAGACCTATCACTGGTCAAGCTTTTTAATTTGTTTATGTTAATTTTTTTTTATTCAAATTTTAAATTCGTTATGCTATTCAGGTGTTAATTGGATGGTTTTCTTCAAGATGTGCATTAAATCACAACTTATTTTCTTGAATCCCCCAAAGATTTCCAAGGATTTCAGCGAACTATTTTTAATACTTTAGATGGTTGTTCAAAACTCTCCAATTACAACGAGACCAATAAAGATTGTACGACTTCACATTTCTACCGATTCTTTTCTCAGATATTTACGTTAACTCGACTTATCTTTTTTTTTTTTATTTATTTTGTAGTGAAGTCTTATTTTCTCCATATAATTTATGCCTGTACTATTTGTTAATATATACACATTTCAAGTAGCATTTTATAACAACAAAGTGCATTCACTTTTATTTTTCCCTAATTTTAGAAAAGCGGTGTTTTAGTGCTATTCTTCTCGGTAACTAAGATTTATATTTCATATATACTTTATTTAATTTGTAAGCCAATTTAATCATTCCTACTGACGCCAACGGTCTGCGTTCGATCCAAGATAAAAGAAATTTTTTAAAAAGACATCGGTACTTTGGATCCTAATTTTTAAAGCTCTTCGCCATTTTCTTAAACTAATGCCGAAAAATCTTTGTGCTCCTTTCATTTAACTATTTTGACTCTAACAAGATTACGATAGTCTTCATATCCGAGGGTTGGCAGAAAA
Source organism: Sepioteuthis lessoniana (assembly GCA_963585895.1). Taxonomy (NCBI): domain Eukaryota; kingdom Metazoa; phylum Mollusca; class Cephalopoda; order Myopsida; family Loliginidae; genus Sepioteuthis; species Sepioteuthis lessoniana. Next base: position 67,368,709 of record OY757919.1, read on the forward strand.
GTTCATAAGCTTACCAAGAAACTCTTATAGCATGTCCCAAAGAAGGTTTCATTTTCAACATAGTCGTCCTTGCGGTCCACACACTTCTTCCATCAGTATTGCAGTGCGTGCATACTATTAGTAATAAAAAAGTCATCCGCAGAATATTGTAATTTACAAAGCTTTTTGCTTAAATGTGGTACAAGGCAGAATGAATGGGGCACCCAATGAGACTTGAACTCATTCGTAGGTTTGCCAGTCCAGCTTGCCAACCATTACACCACCCGAGGCACCATAGAATATATGTCGTCATCATAATATGTATGTGTAATATATGTATTTACCCAACCGCTCCGCTATGGACAGGATGTGGCACAAGGTCATTTTTGAAAGCGGAGTACAAATGATATGAATTCATTGTTTTCCTTCTCTTAAATTAGTTGCCTTATCAAGGCTAAAGAAAATCTTCTGTACTATTTACTCATTGGTAAGAGCTGGATTCATTTGTTTCTGCACAAGCCCAAAGTGAAACTCTAATTTCATTTCCTACGACGATAACCGTTACGCTGTAGGAAGTATGCGTTTATCCAAACTCTCCGCAACGCTCAGGGGACGATCCAAGTTCAAATGTTTAAGGTAGAGTACAGCGTAAAATGATTTGCACACAACTTCGAGGGTCGGATGAAAAATTCATTGGCAGACCAAGATGCTCTTATGGAATGTGATCTAATGTGTGTGGGGGGGTCACCATAATCCACCATGTCCTAGGTATAATATTTTGTGTGGTTGATTCTGGCCTTTTGGGAGACAAGTTTTTTAGTCTGTATTTGATAGTTTTTGATGGACAGATTGAAGATCTATGTGAACTTTATTTGGTGAGAGATTTTGTAATTTTTGGAAGAGTGGTTTGCGTTTAAACAGTAGATTCTATGTATGTGGTAATTTTAGGAGCAGATATGATGTTATCTGTAGACATTTGAGCAGTTGTTTGGTTTGGTTTGGTTTGGTTTGGGTTTTATGGCCCATCAACCATTGCATGTTACTTAATGCCAAATCCATTTTTATACAAATAAACAGTTCTATTTCAAACAATTCAGTTTAGCTAAGTACCGTTTACTTGACCAAAACATTTCTATTTCAAGCTATTCAGTTTAGTCAAAAATTTATAATTCAAACAATTCAGTTTCATATAAGTATAGTTTCTGTATACACACAGATAAATGTCAAAATAATTCTATTTCAAACAATTCAGTTTAGCCTTCGTATGCAGTTTAAATGTCAAAAGAGTTCTATTTCAAGCAATTCAGTTTAGCATAAGTACACAGTTTAGTTCTATTTGACACATAGATAGGACCCTATCAGGTGATACCCCTCCGGGCCAGAGTGGACCTGAGAGCAATGGCAATGAAGGGGTATTCCGCATTCCCAAAAGCTCCGGCTTTATTGGAACCTCACCATCAGATTGTTTACTGTCATATTCAGGACACTCGTTAGGGAGGGGGGGGTCTTGCCCCTTTGCAGAGAAGCAGTCGACTGGACAAATTGAGCAGTTGTATGGGTGCTTGTTTGTAGTACTTTTTGTTTGTTTAAGATGTTATTTGAGTGTTTTGGGCTCCGTGGAGTTTTTTTTTAACTGTTCTTGAAACTTTGACCAATTGTCTTTGCCCAGCTGGACTTGTTCTTGAATGAAAGCTGTGTATTTGCCCAATTTTCTGTAGCGGATTGCGTTCGCCCTCTGTGCAACAGTGGTGTATGTGTTTTCTTTCATGTAAGATTGAATCGTTTTTCGAACTTCGAAGAATGTTATGTTCCTTCTATTCTTTACCACCATGATCCTCCAGGTGGTTTTGTTTTGTTTTGTGTTTTTTTTTGGGGGGGTTGTTTTTTATTTTTTGTATATTCGACAAGATCTTGAAAATGCGAGATAGTTTTCTTGGCAGTGTGAGTATTTGGTTTCATTGGAGCAATCTTCCTCCACATGATTTGGGTCTTTTTGGTCACGCCTCCTACATGTCGAACGTTCTCTCCTGCTCTACCTGTTTATTGAAGTTTTCCCGCTCCAACAAAAGGTCTAGCCCATATTCTCTCAGATGCAGTCACTTTCAGCTTCACCCAAAGCCACAATGTCGATGTTGTATTATTCGAGCTTCCTAGATATTATGGCCCTCCTTTCAGATTTGTTTGAGGTTGATTTGTCCTGGATTGTTCTTATATTCCATGTTGGTAAGTTGAAGTTGTATGTTTGTTGGACCTTTTTATCCTGGGTTTACGTCCTGCCAGAATATGTATTAGATAGGAATACTTGCTAACATATAACTGTGCAAAAATCTCTTAAAAAACTACACAAAAACTGCAAATATAAATGTAGAATATAAACAATTCCTAAGTCTATTAGCATAGAATAGCCCATGACCGGTTGACGTACTGTTAAAATCAATCTATCATTCAATCAATCATCAGTATCAATGATGTCTCTTCCCATCAGGATTTAGCAATTTTCAAAGTGAAAAGACCCTCTTTCTTTGGATGCATCACGCTACATAATCTTCATATTCCTATATTAATCTCTTTTTAAATTTTCTCTCAGTCGGCCTGGCTTAGAATGAGCTAACAGTATTCCTCCTCTCAAAAAAATGGGGTGTCCTGGATATAATACTAAATGGCATCTGATAGTGAGGTACCAGTTCTGGATTTCTGAGAAGTAAGAGGTATTCCCTCATTGCTTTTACTTCCAGGTCTAATCTGACCACAAATGATAGGACTTGTCTGCTTCCCATCTATGAGACAAATAGTTCTGTATAAAAAATTATTCGTAAAGACACAAAAAATGAAAATAGGAATGTAAAATGACCGTGATTCCTTAAAAGTTAAATACAAAATAAGCCTAGACGGGTTGATATGCAGTTAAAATAAGTCAATCAACAATCTTCATGTTCCTATTTCACAGTTTTGGCCAATTAGGATTTAGCAATTTTCAAAGCAAAAAGACTGTCCTGATTTGGAAGCATCACGCAATACAATCTTCTATATTTAACTTTTTTAGACCGTAACACCGGTATGCCGGTAGTAATTTTATCCCCCTCATACACACACACACACACACACACACACACACACACACATACACCATAGGACTACTTTACCGTAAGGGCCAAAGTGGTTTGATTTCGTTTTATGGCATATCAACCTTTGTGGGTTATATAATGGCTGATCCATTTTTATACATATGAATAGTTCTATTTCAAACAATTCAGTTTAGCTTAAGTACATTTTAAATGTCAAACAGTTCTATTTGACTCATAGATAGACCCTCTCAGGTGCTACCACTCAGAGTAGACCTGGGAACAATGGCGAGGAAGGGGTACTAAGCATTCTCCAAAGCTCCTGTATTATTGGAGTATCATCTTCATATTGTTTAGTGTCATATCCAAGACACTCATTGAGGGAATCTTACCCCTCTGCAGAGATGCAGTCGGTGTATTCTGCAGCCCCAGCCCACTAGACCAAGCCAAAGCGGAGTGTTGTAGGACAGTTAACCACTTCGGTTGCCGAGTCACAGACTGCTCAACCACCAGTGCCTACGACCAACAAGTGATCTCGTTGAAAGGGTGTCCCAGTTTAATACATAACCATACTATTCTTGCAATGTTTTGCATCACATTCTACAGTTTTATGTAAATAAAAGCCGAAACAAAAAATCGAACGTGAAACATCT
>OY757919.1:67372602-67422602 GCA_963585895.1 Sepioteuthis lessoniana
GTGAAACATCTTCAAATATGCAACGCCGTATATAACCAAAACACAATAAAGAAATGGACGAAAGGCCGCATCCCAACCCCTTCCCGAAAGAAGGTGACCTCGGAATCACAAAGAACTAAAGAGGCATAACAGTGCTATGGCTGCTTCGGTTTATAATCTCCTGCTTCTTGATTATATCCAACCTGTAGTTGAGAAATCAAAACGGCTTTTGGAGAAACTTTTCAGATTCTAACTATTCACTAAATCATCCAAGGAATATGTGTAAAAAAATCTCTTGTTTGTAGATTTTTTTCTCGCAGCATTCGATTCCATACACAGAAAAGATAGAATAAATACTTCTAGCATATGGTCTACCAAAAAAAAAAAAAACGTTACCGCCATAATGACGCTCGCCAAAACTCGAAAGTCATGGCTCTCTCACCCGATAGTGACACTGATTTTTTTGACATTGTCACCGTAGTCTTGCAATTGGCATCATTCTTCTTTATAGTCTGCCTAGATTACGTTTCTACGAATGTCAATAAATTTAATGGAAGAAAATGGTTTCACGCACAAGGCAAGAAGCAGAAGCTATAACTGAGGCAGACTACGCAGATGACCTAGCGCTTCTTAGAAATTCACCAGCTCAAACCTAATATCTATTGCATAGCCTGGAGCAGACAGCAAGAGGTATTAGTCTCCATTAATTCATGTGTTTTAATGAAAATAATGCGTTCTCTTCATGAAGAAGCAAACTTCTGAAATTAGAATTACTTCGGTAGTATTATTTCATCTATTGAAAGTGATGTCAATATACGCATCGTAAAGCATAGACTGGTATGGACAGGTTATTGACCATATGGAAATCTAATCTCTGGTAAAATAAAACGGGAATTCTTTCAAGATGTGAACTTTAACGAAACACTTGGAGAGAAAATTAGGTGGGAGCAACACAAGAATGCTGCGCGCTGTTTTGAACAAATCTTGGATGCAGAAACCTATACAACAGCAGTTGTACGGCCACTTAACTCCCCTCCCACAAACCATCGAAGACATACAAAACATATTGAGCGCTGGAAAGTAAGACCGGGCTCCTATGGACTCCTATTGATTGTTTGCCAACCACCAAAAACTTAGATTCATTAGCTCTCTGTGGACACTTGTTGATAGGGACGGATGCGAGAGAGTCAGTGAAATCAGTGCTGTCGGCACTCTTTGATGATGATGATGATGATGAAGCTTTTTTCCTTTATTTTTTATTATATTCTTTTTTATTTCATTTATTTATTTATTTATTTTAATTTTTCAATTTTATTTTATTTTATTTTATTTTTTATTATTGTTAGAGTGTTCGCCAATGGCCTGGAAGACCTGGGTTCAATCCCAGGTCGAGTCATACCAAAGACTCAAAAAATGGTACTTGATGCCTTCTTGCTTAACACCCAACATTATAAGGTATGGATCAAGGGTAAAGTGGAGCAATCCAGGGAAAGGAGTAGCATCCTCCCCTACACCTCGGTGTAGTAGCAATCGAAAAGGGAGCGTTCGGGTCTCCCTCGACTACGATTGCTAACTTGAACTTACTTTTACTACTGAATCGTTTTTCTCGCTATATTCTCGCATAGATACATCTTTTCATATTTAAAAGAAAAGATGTGTCAGTGCGAGAATATTCCCTATTGTTTCAAGCCTCTCTCTCTCTCTCTCTTTCTCCCTCTCTCTCTCTCTCTCTCTCTCATCGTATCTTATACTACAACAGGCACCTTTGTCTTCTTTTCAAGTTTCTCTCAAGTCATTTTTTACACATCCAATTCGCTAGGGGGGAGTCTCCGTAATATAGTAGGAGAATCCTCGTGGCGTGATGGCTAAAATAAAAGACTGCCGTCTCGAGGTGAGTTCAAACTCCAGTCGTGCTATTACTTTCGGACTGATACCCTTGGTAAAAGTATGAGCCCCCCTAATACCCGAATTAAGGGTTAAATAGCACCACCATTGTCCTTCGACAAGGATGGATTTAGGTATTAAATAACCCTGGAAGATTGATATGCCATTAAACAAAGAAACCAAACGGAAACCAATTCTCGAGTGTATTCATTATTCTTCCACACCTTTTACCTTTTTTTATTATTCTCCCATCCCGCTTCTTATACTTTCTAATTCTTTCTTCGGTTCACTTTCTTTTTTCTATTTCCCTCAATTCCTTTCTTTATCTCTCTCTCTCTCTCTCTCTCTGTCTTTCTTTATCTCTATCTCTCTCTCGTACATACACACACACACGCGCAGATGTCTACTGTCACTCACACTCTTTGTACGAGAATGAACTGAAAAGTTCATCGGCTGCAAAGTTCATTTGATGACGTCATATCTATATGCGAACTTTTTTACCAATGGGGTCCAAGCACCACAACACTTGGTGGAAAAGTCTGTGGACCGCAAAGAGGACTATGTTAAACCTCATTTGGACACATTGCGTGAAAGTATCTTGGTCAGCCTATGAACCTTTCAGCCGATCCCATAGCGATACGTTATGGAAGTTTTGCCTTCCTTTTCTCCTTTTTTTTTTGTCTCTTTTTCCATCACAAAATTCCAAATTTGCTCCTCCTCTTCGAATTCTTTAATTCCATTGCTATCTATCTATCTATCTATCTATCTCTTTCTCTCTCTCTCCCTCTCTCTCTCTCTCCTATTTATCTTTCTCTCTCTCTCTCACAAAATTCCAAATTTGCTCCTCCTCTTCGAATTCTTTAATTCCATTGCTATCTATCTATCTATCTCTCTCTCTCTCTCTCTCTCCTATTTATCTTTCTCTCTCTCTTTCGGTCTCTCTCTCCCATTTCTTTAGCTCTCTCTCTCTCTCTCTCTCTCTCTCTCTCTCTCTCTCGGATGATGTCACACCTTTTTAGAGTTTTTTCTCGCCCTTACACCCTAAAACTTTTAATAATGCGCATACTTTTTTTATAAATTTTTTGTTCCTACTTTTATTTCCATTCTTCTTCTTCTTCTTCTTCTTCTTCTTCTTCTTCTTCTTCTTCTTCTTCTTCTTTCGTTTTACTCTGTTCCACTATTTTTTGGTTCAGCTGTTGCTGACGTTTTTCTTTCTTTCTTTCTTTCTTTCTTTTTCATTTGCTATTCTATTTATTCATCTCATTCATTCTTTCTTTTCTCACTTTATCTTTTTCTTATTCCCCTTCAAATATTTATCATCATCATCGGCTATTTTATATTATTCTTTAATTTCTTTCATCATCATTGCCCAAAACAACCGCCTTCTTCTTCTTCTTCTTCTTCTTCTTTCCAATCTCATTCTTTTTCTTATTTCTTCTTTTTTTTCTCCCGCAATTCATTCTTCCTGGCTGTTTTCTATCTTATCCTTTGGTCTACATTTCTCTCCAGTTTCTTTTTTTTCTATTCTTTGCTTTGTCATTTTTGTCCTCCTCTTCCTCTTCCACCTCTTCCTTTTTTCCTCAACTCCTCCTTCCTCTGCCTCTTCCCCTTTCTTCTTCTATTACATCTCTTCTTCTTCTTCTTCTAAATTCTATCCCTTTTATCTTCAAGTTTTTCTTCTAAACATTTTTGTTCAACTCTCCTTAGCTTCTTCTTCTTCTTCTTCTTCTTCTTCTTCTTCTTCTTCTCACGTTCATCCTTTTTCTTCTTCAACTCTCCTCAGCCTATTTCCTTTTTGATTCTTCTATTTGATCTCTTCCTCTATTTCTTCTTATTCTTCTATCCTCCTTTTCTCCTTCATAACTTTCGTATTTTATATCTCCCTCCTACCAAAACCTCCACTCTCTCACGCCTTTCTTAATTTTATCCTCACCTTCTAATTTTCATTTTTTTTTTAAATTTTTCTCCATTTTATACCTCCACCTCACTTTTTTTCGATCCCACACGCTAGAATTTCTCTTGGCATATGTGTAACACGTCATTCGCAGACATGATGAATGCTCATAGCGTTCACTTATCGTTCGTCTAGAGATGCTGAGATCAGTTGTTGCTAGGGAAACCAGCCGATACACAACTCTCCTCCCACCCATTCTCTTCTTATACACACACACACACACACACACACACTCGCAACATACATCATTGTACTTGCCACACCCCATTTAGATAATCCTTACGCAATGCTTAATACTCAATCTATCTACTTATCTATTATATATATATATATATATATATATATATATGTATGTGTGTGTGTATGTGGGTGTGTGTGTGTGTGTACATGCGTGTATGTGTTTATATATATATATATATATATATATATATATATATATATATATATGTATGTATAAGGCATACTTACAACCATGTGTTATATTTACGCACACGCGAAGATGTATATTTGTGTGTTTACAAAGGCAGGGGTATGGAGCACCCGGTGGTAATCAAACTCACTAGTTTGCAAGCAATATTCAATACTCAATCTATCTACTCTGTGTGTGTGTGTGTGTGTGTGGTCATATATATATATATATATATATATATATATATATATATATATATATATATATATATATGTATATATGAAGGGCAGAGAAGCTGGCCGCCCTGTGGAAATGAACTGACAAGTTTGCAATGTTTATTCCTCAAAATATCTACTTTTAAAATATATATATATATATATATATATATAAAGCCTTGTGGAATATTTCCATATATGCAAACACAACCTCACACATACAGATATGTGTGAATATCACACAAGTTTTTAAATGAGATTAAATATATGTGACATACAAACTTGTATATTTACATATGCACAAACACACACATACACAGTATACACACACACACACACACACACACATACATATATATATATATATATATATAAATATATATATGGGAGCTAATGAATGTTATATATATATATATATATATATATGCAAGGGGATCAGAATAAGGCATTCTGAGGGATTTAAACCCATTGGTTTGCTACGTATACTTGATAACCAATCTTATCAATTATATATAAATATAAATATATATATTTACTTATCTATTATATATAGATATATGTCTGTATATGCATACAAAAAAAGACATATTTACAACCTTGTGTCTTATATATATATATATATATATATATATATATATATATATATATATATATATATATATATATATAAAACAAGGTTGTAAGTATGTCTTTTATTTATACATAAGTTCATGCATACATACATACATGCATATATATAAGGGCAGCGGAATAAGGCACCCAGTTGAAACTAACTCACTAATTTCCTAGCCTCTCTCATAAAACTGTACACCACCTTCAGTGCGTTCATATTGATATAGAAGTATGTGCATATTATATACAGGGCGTGACAAAAATAATAAGTTAATCAATAATATTGCTCAACAGAAAACATCTTTAGACAAAACTTTCACTGCTCCATTCTTTCTGTCCCAAACTACAGATTTATATACCATCTCAGACTTATAGAGACTCTGAGATTCATATAAGGAAAATGGTAGTTTCGAAATATGCATGTGGTGATATTGTTGCTAGGTTTTAGCGCGACTTTTTTTTTTAAATGGGCACACATGAGAATAATTTTTTGATATATTTCTGCATGTCACACACTTGAATTAGTCTGGCATAGGACCATTCAGAGCAGAAAAAACAACAACATTTCAAATGTCTTTTGCTGTATTAGTACAAACGATAGACATCAAGAAATGCCCTGTTTTACAGTCAAGAGTTCCAGTACAATGCTAATAAGACATTTGGCGCCGTTCAGGAGTGAGAATGGGCATGGGTATACGCATATGTGTATTTCTATATATATATATATATATGTGTGTGTGTGTGTGTGGGTGTGTGTGTGTGTGTGTACAAGGGTAAGCCTAAAATTTCGTTCGCTGAAAAGTTCATATGATGACGTGATTTCTGCTGTTGATGACTTTTTTACAAATGGGTTCCAAGTACTGCAACAAAAATGTAAGAAGTATGTGAAAACTAATTAGATCAATTTCCATGAACATATCTTAGTCTATCAACTTTTTGACCGACCATTTTATATATATATATATATATATATATATATATATATATATATATATATATATATATATATATATATATATATAAAGATGGCAAAAGTAATAAGACAAATAAGAATATGATTTTTATGGAGTTATGGCTCACAACTAGTTTCGACATTTGGGCATTGTCCGCAGAAAAAGTTTTGAGGAAAAAGAAAGAAGCTTTTTTAGAAATTCTATAAAAGTTTTTTTTAAGTAAAAATATTTTTCAAAATGAGTTGATATGCTATATCAAAAGCGATGTGAATGTTTTTGGTATAGTATATCTATAAGTTTGAATACAACATTCTTCAGCATAATGGATATTCTATACCAACAGAATATATATATATATATATATATATATATATATATATATATATATATATATATATAATCACAGATGTTCATATATTCATGATTCATTATTGCTTTCGAAATTTCTACTACTTCCTTTTCAATTCTTTCCCTGTTCCTCTTTTTTATCATTTCTTTCACTTGCTCGTCTTCTTTTTCATTTCTCTCTCTCTCTCTCTCTCTCTCTCTATATATATATATATATATATATATATATATAGGAAAAAATACAATTTTCGAATGAAGCATTTTCAATCGGAAGATCGTATTTTTCAAATATATATATACGGGGAGGGGAGTGTTTGGAAAAATTTCTAAGCCTCACCCATATTGTAGATTTGGTGTGCACCTCTCATCTTTATATGAGTCACCCCTGCACACAGTTCTAGACAGGGATCAGAATTTTTTCTAGTTTTTAAGAAGTGAATTACTATGGTTGTCCTCGTATATATATATATATATATATATATATATATATATATATAGAGAGAGAGAGAGAGAGAGATAATGTTTACGTGAATACATACATAAGTTTTTAGTGTATATATCTCTCTGCATATGGGTGTTTGCTGGGCACCTGCCTCGGAGTTACTAAGTTATTGTCATTGCCAAAAATCTTATTCTAAGTCGTACACTTTTTACCTAAGTAATACGTGGTTAGCACACACCCACATCCGCTCATACACACACGCGCATAATATATATATATATATATATATATATATATATATATCCGATAGACAGATGGATGAAGGGATGCATCCTCCCCTTCCCTAAAAAGGGTGACCTTGGATTAGCAAAGAACTACCGAAGCATAACACTTACATCTATAGCAGCCAAAATTTACAATGCCCTACTACGAAACCGCATAGAACCCAAAATCGACAACATCCTTAGGAAAAACCAAAATAGCTTCCGAAGAAATAGATCCACGACATCACAAATATTGACCATCCGTAGAATCCTTGAAGGCGTACGGGCAAAAAACCTTCAAGCGACATTACTATTTGTCGACTTTACCAAGGCCTTCGATTCCATTCACAGAGGAAAGATGGAACAAATCCTACAAGCATACGGCCTACCTAAAGAAACCGTAGCAGCAATAACGATTCTCTATAGAACCATCAAAGTGAAAGTGCGTTCACCAGATGGAGACACAGAATACTTCGACATTGTAGCAGGGGTACTACAAGTGGACACGCTAGCTCCATACGTCTTTACCATCTGTCTCGACTACGTGCTTAGAACATCGATTGATAGAATCAGAGAAAACGGCTTCGAGCTGACAAAGAAAAGAAGCAGAAGGTATCCCGCAAAAACAATTACCGACGCCGACTACGCCGATGACATAGCAATTCTGGCAAACACACCCAACCAAGCCGAAACACTACTGCATAGTTTGGAACGAGCTGCCGCAGGCATTGGCCTCCGTGTCAATGCACACAAAATGGAAGATATGTGCTATAATCACACAGGCGACATCTCCACATTAGACAGAACCTCTCTGAAACTAGTAGACAAATTCACCTACCTAGGAAGCAGCGTCTCATCAACCGAAAAGGACATCGACACGCGGCTAACGAAGGCATGGACAGCTATCGATAGGCTATCGATCAAATGGAAATCAGACCTGACCGATAAAATGAAACGCAGTTTCTTCCAGACAGCGATCGCATCGATGCTGCTATATGGATGCATAACTTGGACGCTAACTAAACGGCTGGAAAAGAAGATAGACGGCAATTACACAAGAATGCTGCGAGCAATATTGAACAAGTCCTGGTGGCAACACCCAACAAGACACCAACTATACGGCCACCAGCCTCCCATCACGAAACGTATCCAAGTTAGACGAACCAGACATGCAGGACACTGCTGGAGAAGCAGGGACGAGCTCATAAGTGATGTACTCCTATGGACCCCCACATATGGCCGGTCAAAAGCAGGACGAAAAGCTCGAACATACATTCAGCAGATATGTGAGGATACGTGATGTAGCCATGAAGACCTGCCAGAGGCGATGAATGATAGGGAGAAGTGGCGAGAGAGGGTTAGGGATAGCCATGACATGATGATATATATATGAAAAAATACAATCTTCGAATTAAACATTTTCCATTGGAAGATCGTATTTTTCAAATCCATGAAACCTTTAGTCATCAAGCTTACATATATACATTAGATAACTATTGGCGTTGCCCATGGTGTAATGGTTATCGTCGTAGGAAAGGAACACGGCGACACGAGTTCAAATCCTGGACGAGACTTATTGCATTTCACATAATACCCTTGGGAAAGGTATGAATCCAATTATTCTCCCTCCAGCTATGGGTAAATAGTAGGACAGACTAGGTTCTTTAGCCTTGGTGAGACAACTAGTCTAGGAGAAGGAAAACTCTGAATTCAAACCTGTTAAACTCCGCTTAAAAAATGACCTTGTGTCATATCCTGCCCGAGCGGAGGGGTTGGGTAAATAAGATATACATTAGATGACGATTCATTCTAAATCGCATAATTTGCCAGTGACATTTTTTACACCGTGTTAGATAAATCCTCGATGTGATGTCGAAGCTTACTCATATTTTTTGGTTTTTACTATTTAACAGTTAACTGTGGTGAACTTATTATTTCGCTGAAGATCAAATATACAGTTACTTTTCATGTTTAATCTAAATAAAAAGTGGAAAATTTGTGGTAAAGCATGTTGTGAGACTAAAAATACACTGAAATGATTTTTACTAAAAAAAATAAAATAAAATAAAATAAAAACTTGCCTATAATTTTTCTATAAGAATAAATTGGATTTTTTTTTACAATAAAAATACGTAGGAAATAAGTTTTACTATAAAAATGCATTGGAAATGTTTTTACTATAAAAATGCATTGGATATGATTTTGACAAGAATATGCATTGGATATGATTTTCATTATTAAGATGCATCGGACATTTTTTAACAGAAAAATTTATTGGAAATGATTTTACCATAAATATTCAATTTAAGGGTAAAGAACTTTATGAAACACCTCAGACTTTTTTTTACAAAAAATATTGACGGAAAGTGTGGCACAAAGAACGTATTCACTTACTCGAGGGAAGGCTGAAAAGTTCAAAGGCTGAAAAGTTCATATAAGGGTGTCATATCTACTGTTGATGACTTCTTAACAATGGGATCTAAGCACTGAAACACCAATATAAGAAGTGTGTCGTCCAACGAGTGGTGGTCTACGTCGAAAAATAAATCTAATTTAGTCACATTTCATTAAAGTATCTTTTTCAGCCTTGAAACTTTTCAGTTACCCCTTATAGATGGAACATACTAGTTTCAACGACGAATTGGAACAAAGAATACTTTTTTCTTGACAAGGAAATTTTGCTGTTTGACGATATCCATTTTTCAATTCCAGCTTATCACTTTTTTTTACTTCAATTGAACAAAGTTGTACAATTTAGTATAAGATCAATAATGTGGCAATGATATATACAGCCATGGCCAAAATTATGGAGCACCTATAATAAAATTGAGAGAATACTTTAAACCTACGTATTTAAAGGTTAAGAATCGTACAGTGAACAAATGTAAAATATTTAACAGTAGATTGTAGTATTTTTTTTTACTTTAAAGCCTATCTTAAGAGCTTTAGCTGGGTTTCGTACTAAATTCATTCCAATATTCAAAATGATTAATTGTCATACTAAAGGTTGTTTAATAATTTTCGGGTAATATTTGATTCCTACCAGTGCTATAGAAAGTTGTTGGCGACCATAGTCGAGGGTAACCCGAAGGCTCCCTTTTCGATAGCTACTACACCAAAGGGTAGGGGAGGGTGCAACTCCTTCCCCTGGATTGCTCTACTTTACCCTTGATCCGTACCTTATAATGCTGAGTTTTAAGCAAGGAGGCATCAAGTACCATTTTTTGAGTCTTTGGTATGACTCCCGGGCCATTGGCGAACACTCTAACCGCTAGGCCAATTTGAAAATGCCTCCAAAGAAGCAGCTTTCAGAGATTAAAAGAGCACAGATTGTTGCTTTATCTGGTGAAGGATATTTTCAGATAGAAATTGCCAGGAAAATGGAATGTTCATGGAAGGGGGTTCAAACAACAATTAAAATGTACAATGAAACTAAGTCTTTCAAAAACAGAAAAGGACAAGGCTGTAAAAAGTCTACACCCGCCAAGGAAGACAGATCTTTGAAAAGTATATCCCTTGCAGATAGGAGGAAAAGTTCTTCAGAGCTTGCTGCTGAACTTAGAGAGGGTGCAAACAAAAACATATCAGCTCGAACAGTGAAAGAAGGTTATTAGAAGTGGGATTAAAAGGATGCAAAGCCAGGAAGAAGCCATACTTGTCTCAGGCCAACAAGAAAAAACGACTGGAATTTGCAAAAAAAAAAAAACATGAAAATTGGACACCTGATGATTGGGGAAAAATTGTTTGGTCTGACGAAACTAACTTTGAGGTAAGTTAACAGCTTCTATTTTCTAAACTTTGGATGTAATAATTGAAATTTTTATTTGAATACACATCCATAACGTTTATTCAAAAATTGTAACAAATTCTTTTTTTTTTTTTTTCATCAGATTTTTGATACCCCTGAAGCAGTTTATGTTTGCCGTAGGGATGGAGAAGCATTTCATCCTGATTGTGTGGTTCCAACTGTAAAATTTGGAGGAGGAAGCGTAATGGTTCGGGGCTGCATGGCTTCTTCAGGCACTGGAATGTTGTACAAATGTGAGGGCAGAATGAATTCCACAATTTGTACTAACATGCTGAGCCAGGTTTACCTAACCTCTTTGACTAAATTATTTAATAATAACATTCCAAGTGATGTAATCTTCCAACAAGATAATGCTCCATGTCATACGTCAAAAGTTTCAATAGGTTGGTTTGAGAAAAAAGGGATTACAGTGATGAAGTGACCCCCTCAATCCCCAGACCAAAATCCCATTGAAACTTTGTGGTCCCATTTAGGGAAAAGTGTGAGAATGCAAAAATGTTCATCAAAAAAAGAATTAGAGACCAAACTTCATGAAGAGTGGCAGAAAATAGATCCTACCACCTGCAACAACTTAGTCAATTATATGCAAAAACGAATAAAAGCTGTTATTAAGGCAAAAGGAGGACATACCACATATTGATTATTGTTATTAATGTTTACTTCACTATTTTTAACCTTTAAATATATAAGTTTGAATCATTATTTCGATTTTTCATTGGTGCTCCATAATTTTGGCCAAGGCTGTATATATATATATATATATATATATATATATATTGCCACAATCATCAGGTTGAACAGAAAAAATTAGGTGGCAATGTAAACCATTTGAATTAGTCTGATGATATATATATATATATATATATCATCACCAGACTAATTAAAATGGTTTACATTGCCACCTAATTTTTTCTATTCAACCTGATGATTGTGGCAATATTTACTTTTGCCAAATCAAATTTTCTGAAACAGTGATTGTATTGTAATTAATCACTGTATAGTATATACAAGAGCGAGTCGATAGTTAAAAAATATTTTGGTAACGTTGGACATAATTCGACGGCTACAGATGCTTTTGCCGAAGTCCTGAAAGTGTTACTATATAGTATATACAAGGGCGAGTCAAAATTTATGCAATATTTTGGTAACGTGAGGCACAGTTCGACAGCTACATATATTTTTGCTGAGGTCCTGAAGGTGATACTGTATAGTATATACAAGGGCGTGTTAATAGTTTAGCAATATTTTAGTAATGTGAAGCACAATTCGACAGCTGTCGATGCTTTCGCTGAGGTCCTGAAGGTGACGAATCCCACTGAATTGTGAGATGCTCAACTCACCTGATACTCTCTGAATTCAACTCACCAGGTTTACTTTTATCGCTTAGAGCACGGGTTCGGGACTCACGGCTTTAGGCCTATCTGATCTTGCCTAATCGCCAGGGGTCCTGCATCCAGAATGAGATTTCTTAAACCATCTGGTTACTACACCTTCACAAAATATTGTTAGGGCGCAGGTCAAACTCGTAAAATTGCAAGGTTGTATTATTAATAAATTCAACAATAATGTTAATCAAACACTGAAGAGTTCTGATAGAACGAAACAGGTCTGTGTGTGGATGACAATATATATATATATCATGTCGTGCAGCTTGCATAGATTTCCCTAACTCTCTCTCTCTCTCTCTCTCTATATATATATCATCCATCGCTTCCAGCAGGTCCTCCAGGCGACATCCTGTCTTCATACACAGCAGTTGTAGATAAGTTCTAACTGGTCGTTCCACATTTGCACGTCCGTGTGAAGGGGTCCTCCAGCGGTGTCCCGTACGTCTTGTTCGTCTAATTTGGATGGTCTTCGAGATGGGCGGTAGGTGACATACAGCTGCTGTTTTGTGAGATGCTATTTCCAGGGTTTATTTAATATAGCTCGTAGCATCCTTGTGCAATTGCTGTCAATCTTTTTTTGATCTGTACGCTTAGTCAGCGTCCAAGTGGTGCATCTATAAACAAAACTGAACAGTTTTGAAGCTCTGCAACCAAAAATAGAATTGTAACGCCTCTCTCAAGCCCAAAATAAAATTGCATAAATATATGTCTCAATTTATTTTTGGTGTGTTATTTATTCATATTTTAGGATACAGAGTTACAGTGTAGTCGTGATTGGTTATAAATAATACCTAATAATATCCGTTTCGATTATATGAGAATATATAAGACAGATTAAATAAAAACAAAGTGACAGAAGGGATCAGGCGTACATAATGCGTGATATCATCATCATCATCAAGTCGTGCCAATATCACGAATTCTCTCTCTCTCTCTCTCTCTCTCTCTCTCTCTCTCTCTCTCTCTCTCTCTCTCCATATATATATAGTGGGTAGAGCCAATGCCCCAGTAGACCAGGGTTCAATCCCAGGTTGAGTCATACCAAAGACTCAAAAAATGGTATTTGATGTCTCTTTTCTTAACACTCAGCATTTTAGGATATGAATCAATGGTAAGTGGAGCAATCCAGCGAAGGGTAGCGCCCTCCCTTACACCTAGGTGTAGTAGCAATTGAGAGTGGAGTCTTCAGGTTACCCTCCACTATGTTCGAGCAACTTATATATTTGCCATAGCTCTACATAGGTCCATCCAGTGTTGATCAATGTAAGTCTTTGCTGGTCGGTTAACACTAGTGTGTCCATACATTGGAGTTCACTATAGAACGTTACTTACGAGTTCGTTCCTGCTTCTCTAGCAGTTCCCAGTTCGAGCAGTAATAATGCAATGAAATTATCCTGTCACTTGAACCAAGAAATATAGTTTCTTTATATCACTTTTAAATGAATGTGTATATGTGGAGATTTAAGATTCTGATACATTCACGTACGTTATACAGTAAAACGTAATAGTACTGAACATATTGTTTTTTTTTTTCTTTTAATTATAATTTTTATTATTGATTCTTAGTTCAGCTAAATAAAGTAAAAACTAAATATATAATGACGAGGGGATAAAGCATTTTTGTCATTGCTACACATGTGTTTTGATTCATTCATGGCCCCTCACCTTAAAATGACTTCCGATCAAATCCGATAAATCTATGCGATGCATTGCAAGAACAAAAAAAAGATTTACTTACACATTTATTCATCAATAAATACAATGGAAATTTATTATTATCATTATTATTATTATTATTGTTGTTTACTCATTAGAGTTTTTCACATCAGCTAACGCTTATGGTTTTTCACTAGCGTTTGAGTGACAGCAAGTCTTCTCAAGTCTCCAGGACTCTTCTTAGTATTCTGTCCGTTCTAAATAACGCTATCGTTTGGATGGTCTCCACTCGTCCGCCAACTTCCAAGTCCTCCAGGCCCTTTAATAATCCTTTAGTTACTGTGCCAAAAGCACCAATCACAATTGGTATAATTGCTACTTTCATGTTCCATAGTTTTTTCAATTCTCTAGCAAGGTCGAGGTACTTACCCTTCTTTTGACATTCTTTCAGTTTTATTCTGTAGTCAGCCAGGACAGAAAAGTCGACAATTTTGCATTTTCTCTCATTTTTTTTTTTTTTTTTTTTGTTGATTATTATTAGGTTTGGTCTTCTGGCCGAGATTACATGATCCGTGTGTATGTCAAAGTCCCATAGGAGTTAATGTGTGTCATTTTCATGGACGGCTTTAAGGTTGTGCATATACCATTTATTCGTATGGTCAAATTTAAATTTCTTGCACATCTCCCAGTGGATCACCCTGCCCAACCAGTCGTGTCTAGTCTTATACTCCTTCTATGCTAATTTGCTGCATTCGCTTATGATGTGATTGATGGTTTCATCTCTGTCACCGCATAGCCTACATTTGCTATTTTATTGCGTCTTATCTATTCTCGCTTTGATATGATTGGTTCTTATGGCGTTGTTTTGTGCTGCTATTAGGAGAGATTCTGTTTCCCTCTTAGTTTGCTTTTCTTTTCCAGGTCCTGGTTTTCTCAGATGAGATGTTTATAAGTCGTTTAAAACGAGTTGTTTTTCGTCCCATTTTTGTTTCCTAGTTATTGTCATTCTGTTGTCCATTGAGTTTTCAGTATCGTCTCTGATAATTGTAATCAGTCCTCCTTCGTGTTTTTCTATGTAGCCTTCGAGCCGTTGTATGGATGTGTCAACTCTGTCTTCGATGCTGGCAAGTCCTTTTCCTCTCTCTTTTCTTGATAAATATAATCTGTCAACGTCGTCTCTGAGATGTAATGCCTTATGCATGGTCATTAGTTTTCTTGTTCTTTGCTCCATTTGTTTAAGTTCATCTCTGGTTCACTTCAGAAAGGGTACAACCCAGTTATTTATTCCTTTGATAGGGTTTCTTCCAGAGAGTTTTGTCTCGAGTAGTTTTCTAGTTCTCCTGAAATATTCTTTTTGAATTATTATTATTATTATTATTATACTCTTTACGAGTCTTTCAGCTCACGGTTTCCTGGTCTTCCACTGGAGTCTGAGTGACACCAAGTCTCCTCAGATCTTCAGTACTCTTCTCAATTGTCTGGCTGATCTTAACAGTGCTGTAATTTGGATTGTCTCGGTTCGTCCTCTAATTTCCAATTTTTCCAGTCTTTATTACTTTTTGGGGTCTAGATTTGAACGAATCCAGGTGTATTTCGGCCTCAGGTCCATCTTCGAATTATTGGAATTCTTTTTTCATGTTATTTATCAATTTGGCTTTTCTGTTATGTTCTTTCTGTTCTCATATTCTACTTCAAAATTGTTTTGCTACCTTTTGAAGTGGGTGTTGGTTTGTCCACGTGCATTATCCACTTACTTGTTGATTGAATTTTCTTTCGTTATTTTGGAATATCTCGTTTTATTCGGAGTTCTTGACCTTGTCTCAGAATCTTTTAAGTCTCCCTTTCGTCAATATCCTTTGATTTATCTATTCAAGTTGTATTGTTTGACTTGTCCGTTGCTTTTTTTTTCTTTTTTGGTCTCTTCATCCCAACTTATGCTTGTATACTTTCTCCTCCTTAGCATTTTTTCTTATTGTCGTCGTTTCTTTATCAATCTTTCTAATCTAATTTCTCATACAAGTTTTGTATTTCTATTCGGTTTCCTTGGGAGAACATTGTTTTTATCACTGACTAGTTTCGCCCCTGTATAAGTTAGCTCGATTAATTCAGTGATGTTACCTGTTGAGATATTTGTTTATTTACTTGTTTGTTTGTTTGGATTTTATGGCATATCCACCCTTGCAGGTTATTTAATGCCAAATCCATTATTTATACAAATAAACAGTTCTATTTATACAATTCAGTTTAGCATCAGTACATAGTTTAATTGTCAAAAACATTTCTATTTCAAGCTATTCAGTGTCATCAAACAGTTTTAATTAAAACAATTCAGTTTAGTATGAGTATAGTTTTTGTTTACATATAGTTAAATGTCAAAACAGTTCTATTTCATACAATTCAGTTTAGCACAAAATCAGTTCCAGTCAAACAATTCAGTTTAGCCTAATTATGCAGTTTAAATGTCAAAACAGTTCTATTCCAACCAACTCAGTTTAGCATAAATACGCTGTTTAGTTCTCTTTGACCCATAGATAGAACCCAATCAGATGCTAACAATCTGGGCTAGAGTGGAGGTGGGAACGATGACAATGAAAGGATACTCCGCATTCCCTAAAGCTTCAGCAGTACTGTAACGTCACCATCAGATTGTTTTGTGTCATATCCTGGACACATTTTGGGGGAGTCTTACCCCTCTGCAGAGATGCAATCAGGGTATTCTACAGCCCCAGCTGACTGGTCATTATGATATTTGGTAATAAGCTGTTTATCTTTTTGGTTTCTACCTTGAATTTTTT
The DNA here is from genome assembly GCA_963585895.1 of Sepioteuthis lessoniana. Classification (NCBI taxonomy): domain Eukaryota; kingdom Metazoa; phylum Mollusca; class Cephalopoda; order Myopsida; family Loliginidae; genus Sepioteuthis; species Sepioteuthis lessoniana. The sequence goes on from OY757919.1 coordinate 67,389,309, forward strand.
CAATCTTGATCTCTTAGGGAGCGTAATATAGTCTTATTTTCAGTCATTTTTTCTTCATTAACACTACATTTATCTTGTCACCTTGTATTTACATTTGTTTTATGGTTATGACGTCCGTTGTGTTTCAGCTATCAGCTTCTTAATTCGGTTAGGAGGCTCTTGCGTTTTGTTATTTAGTGAGGATTTCGTTCAAATTCTTCATTATTTACTTGTTCACATATTTCAAGGTCAGAAAATCAACTTTTCTGTAAAATCATTCTAGCTTGGTCTGCAAGGCTTTGGCTTATTGCATTAGATCTTGTGAATTTTGCCCAAATTTCTATTCTTTTTTCTATAGCCTCTTAATGAAGGATTGCTTTTAAAATAAGAGTGAAGTACATTTTTGTTGTTTCTCGAGTTCATTTTTCCATTAGTATCTTTCAGTTGAGTAGTTGCTTTGATCGTTGTTTATGTACTGGGAATTAGAACAATTAACATTTGCAGGATGCTACCGAGTCCCCTATATTAGCACTCAAAGGAGCACCTGCCTATCATGACACTCAGATCTGTTATTTGTGTCCCACCTTGATTTGGATTTTTCATTTTTCATGGGTAGTATAATGTCTGTATATCAGACCCAGAGGTTGACAATTATCAGTGTTCCTGTCACAAATGTGAACTGCTATTATTCAGAGGAAGAAGACACTTCTGCACGCTACCAGAAAGTAAATACTTACAGCTTTAAAATAAATAAGTTTTAACTTAGTACAAGTCCACATAACTCTTTATACTAAAATTTTTGGCTTGATCACATTTATCCAAACTCCTACCCATTTTCAATTTTGAGGAATAGGATTCTAAATTCAAATCAAGATAACAGCATTCTAATTTTACATACACTGATTTGATATGAAACACAGAGACAAAATTTCCTTTGTGATAATATAGCTTAAAGTTATAGAACTTGCAGTTTCCTCTGTTTCAATCATCTTCAAATCGGTACGAAGAGTAATTCATTGTAATACATTAAAAAGCTTTTGAAAAATAATAAGCTTCGTAGTATATAATGAAGCTCAGCCCAGAATAGTAGGCTTATGGTTTTTAGTAAAATAGTGCTCAGGCTAAAAAAAATATTCATGCAGGTTCAAAAGTTTAATGGTATCTAGATTAAAAGAACAACTGAAATTACTGCCAACTCTGGCTAATTTTTTTTTTTTTTTTCAAATGATAATTGCTTTACCGTTTCCAGTCTAATTTCCCAACCAGAGTTTGAGTTTTTGCTCATGTTCTTTAGGGGATTTTGTGACAGACTAATTTCGCTCCTGCATAGATTAGTTCGTTAAATTCAATGAAGTTGTTCGTTGAGATATTTGCTAATAATTAGTTTATTTTTTCAGTTTCTGTCTTGACTGTTTTCCAGTCTTGGTTTCTTAGCGATGGTAAGGTAGTCTTCTTTTCAGATATGATTATCTGCATAATCACGATATTCCTATTTTCTTTTTGTGTTAATGTTATTTCTGTGGTGTTTGGATGTGTAGTGTTTCGAGTATTTTACTTTGCGTTTCAATTCGGTTTGAGGGTTCTTGTTTTTTAGTATATAGCGTTTCAGTTACTCAATAAGAATCTTATTGAAATGTTTCCCTATATATTTGTTGGTGTATTTCTGATATTTCAAGGTTAGAAAACCTGCCTTTTTTTATTATTGTTCTGTCTTGGTCAGAAAATCTTTGTCTAAACTGTAGCGCATTCTTCCCAGATTTCTATCGTTGTTTTCCTATACCCTCTTTGTGTTGAGTTACTCCTAAAATAACAGTGAACTACAAGTTTGTTGTCTTCCGTAGTCCATTTTCTGCTTTGGTGTCTCTGATTTGATTGATTGCTAAGTTTGTAGTTTGTATACCTGAAACAGCCAAAATTTGCCGGATGCTGACAAGGTTCCCCTTGTTGGCTATTAAAGGAGTACCTGCGGATCATGACACCCAAACCTGTTGTCTGGGTCCTATGTTGAATTCTGTTTCGATCAATCATTTTTTCAGAGGTAGTATATTGTGGCTATATCAGACCCATGGGTTGTTTATTATCTACACTCTAGACATAGATGTGACCAAGTCCCCTCATTGTAAGAGAACTCTTATGCAGGTCACGGAAAAAAACTCGTAAATTTATTAGATTTTAACTTTAACTTTCAGAGTAGACTTCTTTTTTTTTTCATTTTTACTTTACCGTATAAGAGATATTTTGTACTTTAAATCCTAAACTATCTGCAGGTATTCCTGTATTCTGATTTTCACTTTGCTTTTTAAGAATGTAATATCATTTGGTTCTTCCTGTCACTGATAAGTAAATCTAATTAAAAAGTTAGCAACTTGAGTCGGGTCATTCTTCTATCTTTTTCCGGTGTTAACTCTCTCATTCTGAATACTCCTTATTAATTACGGCTTCAAACCATCAAATATATCAAATTTACACAAACTACTTTATGTATTAAAAAGACAAACAGCACAAAATTTAAAAGAAAACCAAAAGTACAAAACCTGAAGCAATGCGATTCCTTTCGATAGTTTGGCAAGATTTTAAATATTTACATATCATTTCGTCTTTGGAAAATCATCACAGATTGTACAGCAGAGTTTATTATTATTATGATCATTATTGGAATTTTTCACACCAACGTTAACTGATGGTTTCTCAGTGGAGTCTGAGTGACAGCAAATCTCCTCAAGTCTCCAGGACTCTCCTCAGCATTCTGGCCGATCTCAATAATGTACTAGTTTGGATGATCTCCAGTCATCCTGTTATTTCCAAGTCCTCCAGTCCCATTATCAATCCTTTGGTGACTGTACCGAGAGTACCAATTACAATTGGTATCACCATCACTTTCATGTTATGTAGTTTTTTTCAATTCCCTAGCAAGGTCGAGGTACTGATCCTTCTTGTCGCTTTCTTTCGATTTTACTCTGTGGTCAGTCGGGACAGCAAAGTACACAATTCTGCCAGTTCTTTTTTTTATTACTAAGTCTGGTCGTCTGGACAAGATTAGGTAATCCGTTTGTATTTCAAAATCCCAGAGAAGTTTGTACATCTCATTCTCCAGGACAGTTTTAGGTTGTGTGCATATACCATTTATTCGTATGATCAAGTTTAAACTTGTACAATTCTTAGTGAATCACTTTGCCCACCCAGTCGTGTCTTGTCTTATACTCTTTCTGTACAAGTTTTCAGCATTTACTTATTATGTAATTGATCATTTCGTCTCCATCACCACATAACCAACATCTACTGTTTTGGTGCTTCTTATCTATTCTTGTTTTGATATTATTGGTCCTTATAGCGTTGTTTTCAGCTACTATTAGAAGAGATTCAGTTTCTCTCATAAGGTTTCCCTTTCTTAGCCACGTCCAAGTTTGCTCGTGAGATGTCACTTGCTAGTTGTTTAAAACATTAATAGAGTTTTTCTTCTTCCTATATTTGTTTTCTGGTTATTTCCATTCGGTTGGACCTCATTGTCAGTATTGTTTCTGGAGGCTGTAATCAGTCTTCCTCCGCGCTTTTCTATGTATTCTTCGAGTCGTTGTATCGATGCGTCAACGCTGTTTTCAATACTGACAAATCCTCTTCTTCCTTCTTTTCTTAACACATATTGTCTATCAACATCATCTCTGGGATGTAAGGCCTTATGTATGGTCATAAGTTTTTTGTTCTCTGGTCCATTTGTTTAAGTTCTTCTCTGGTCAACTTCAAGAATGGTCTCGAGAACAGCCCAGGTATTTATCCCTTTATTTATTTACTTGGAGGACAGCCCAGGTATTTATCCCTTTTATTAGGTTCCGGCTATTTAGTTTGGTTTCGAGTAGCTTACTCGTTTTCCTTAGATACTCTTTTTAGTTTTTTCTTTCATCTCCACTTGTTTGATAGTGTCAGCTTCCGTATATTCCCAAGTTTTTGTAGGTTTTCTTTTCTCCGAGCGTTCTAATTTTTTCTTTATTTGGCAGTTCTATTCTTTCGGTTCGTTTCCCGCTTTTCATTATTAGCATGGCGTATTTTTAAATGCCAAATTATATCTCTATATCCTGACTGTATATTCTCTTTACGTGTATTAGAGTTTCCAATTCTTTTTTTGTTTTTGGCAAACTGTTTGATGTTGTCTATGTACATTAGGTGATTGATCTTTTCCTGCGAATTACTAAGTTTGTATCCGGCTGTGCATTTCCTGAGTATTTGTTTGAGTGGCATCATCGCTATAACAAATAGTAATAGTGATAACGCCTTTCCAAGAAATATACCTCTCTGGATCTTCGCTTGAGCTAAGCTTTTCACTCCAGCTGTCAATTCCACTCTCCAGTTTTTCATGGTTTTCTCGATAAAGTTTGTTATTATTATTATTATTATTATTACTCCTCTAGAGTTTTTCTTAAGTTTATTATTATTATTATTATTCCTCTAGAGTTTTTCACATCAGTATTAGCTAATGGTTTTTCACTGGAGTTTGAGTGACAGCAAGTCTCCTCAAGTCTCCAGGACTCGTCTCAGTATTCTGGCCGTCCCCAGCAATGCTGTCGTTTGGATAGTCTCTACCTATCCGCCAACTTCCAAGTCCTCCTGGCACTTTAATAATCCTTTAGTTACTGTGCCTAACGCACCAATCACAATTGGCACAATCGTTACTTATTATTATTATTATTATTTACGATGTTTCGAATGTGTAACTTCCAGTATTCTTTTGGTTGTTTCTCATTCTTTTTATTAAACTATTTGAATAAATGGAATTTAGATATTTAAATAAATCGAAAACCACCAAAAAAAAAGGCCGGGAACTATATGGTCAAAATATCGTTATTAGAAATAAGTTAAAAAATAAAAAATAGACCACTTAAAAAAAATTATATTAATGTGGAATATCCGCTTTTTTTAAGAAAAGGCATAAAACAACCTCTCAGATTAAGGATTATCGTCTGCTGCTTCTATTGTTTTACCCAATACCATTTATCACATGTCACCAGGATAGAAGTGAGGCTCAGCCAAGAAATTCGCACTGTTGCAAAAAAATACCATCAAGAAGCCAGAAATTAACTTGATTATCTACTAGATCAAGGAACAATTTCATTTGATTTGGTTTACGTAAAAATTTATCCAATAAAAATAATGGCCTTTTATTTTTGATAGCTCTACATTTAACTATTAAACAATATATTAAAGACAGACAAGCAAAACAATTCCCGGGATTCAATAAGTGTGCATATCATATTTGTTGACTCTACATTCAACTATTTGCGAATATAATCAGATATCATTCAACAACTGCATAGATCCAATTGTTATCTGTGAACTTTGAGACGTGTTCAGCTCAGCGAAACTTCTGCTTTCCGTACTCCGCCATGATGTCCTTTATTTCACTCCACTAACTGAATTATCTCGATTCGGAGTGGGTTAACGCAACAATATTGCTTATATGGTTCTTTTCTGTCTCGAAACCAGTCGTTGTTCTTCTTCTTTAAGATGGCCTATATCTTGTTTGCGTATAATATCGCATACAAAATGGTGCTCTTGAAACTTCAGATTGATTTTGACACCACTTGGCTGACTAGCGAGCAGGTCTTCTTAACCTCTTCAGTTTAGCTAGCTTCAATTTCTTGTGATGTGGTCGTGTTTGCAATTCAGTCTTTCCACAAGATAGGTAGTTCAGTACCTTTGTAGTTTAGTTGGACCTCCCTCGTCCAACATACCAAGCTACTAGTGTTCGCCAATGGCTCGGGAGACCGGGGTTCAATCTCAGGTTGAGTCATAGCAAAGACTCAAAAAATGGTACTGGTTGCCGTCTTACTTAACACTCAGCATTATAATGTTCGGATCAAGGATAAAGTGAAGTAACTCAAGGAATGAAGTAGCGCCCTTCCCTGCACCTCAGTGTTGTAGCTATTGAAAAGGGGGCCTTCAGGTCGCCCTCGAATATGGTCGCCAACTTACCTTTATAGTTACTGAACAGTAATACCCCCGGTTACCTTAGCACTCGAACAGCCATTTCCACTGCTGTGCCACGATGTGGAACTGAAGGATTTGAGGGTAGATTTACGAATTATAGTTTAATAATATTAAATGAAGTAAATGTTGTCCTGTGAAAAATTTCCGTAGATTTTTGAAGAGAAATATTTTGAAAATTTAAGAGGGTGACACTTGAGAGATTTATCGATTTGAATCTGTTTTTCTTCAGATTTCTTGTTTTGAATGAAGTAATTATAATTTTTAACTAAGTAATTATGTCATGTCATTATTATTACAATTACAGCGTAACTGACTAATTAGGTTTTAAAATTACTAATGAGATTCATAGCAGTACCTAATTAGGACGTTTTAATTAAATGTTTCGAATTATTTTGGTAAGTCTTTTTTTTTTCTTTTAAAGTTTGTCAGTTAAAATTCTGTGCGATTCGTTACTCTTTACACCAAAATAGTTTTCCTCTGATAACTTTTTTTATTCTTAAGTTCTCTTTTCCAGAGCAATTTCCCTTTTCCTTATGAGTAGCGTGTTTTGTTTTGTTTTTGTTTTTTTTTTTTTGTTGGTTTTTTTTGGGGGGGTTGGGGGGGTTCTTCTTTTTTTTTTGGAGGTCTTTTTGTTTATTTCTTTTTGCTTTTAGGTATTTTGTTTTGTTTTGTTTTGTTTTTTATCTTTTTTTCTTTAGTTTTTTACTTAAAACCACTGTGTGGGTCCAATGTGTGTACTTATCCTATTCAGTACCGCAACTTCAAACAATTTAACAATATCTATAGGACACACAACCAATACCATTTCCAGAGTTGGACAATTGAATCTATCATATTCGGTAGTTTTACATGCTACTAATGATCAATATATAGAGGACACACAAGCAAAACTACCTCCTGGGTCCAATAAGTGAGTATATAAAATTTCGTGACTCTGAATCCAACTATTTAACAATATATTGTGGACACACAAGCAAAACAGCATCCTGGGAATAAGACGTGTGCATATCATATTTGGTCGTTCGACATTCAACAATTCAGTGATATACTGAGGAGTCATAAACAAACCACTATTAAGTTAATTAATTCTTCGATGATTAAATAGCTTGTAAAGTTATCTCTTTCAGGTTTAATGGTTAAAAGATTAGGAATTACGGATCCACCATAATCATTCTTAGGTATTTGCGTTATAATGCTGAACATTTCAACTTTATGGTGTCTATCACTGCTATTGAAGGGTTACTTACTCTCCACGTTACATGAGACTGATTGCATCGATTATAAGGTAACTGTTGCAAGTGTTGGTTTTGGTTTGTTTCTTTTTTAATGGTATATCAACCTTTGCGGCTTATTTAATGCCAAAGCTATCCTTATAAAAGAACAGCAATGATACAGTTTAAACCATAGCAAGAGGGATACGGCTGGCTGCTACCTTTGCCAAAAATATCATTCTGAAAGGGAACATAATACTTCGACTGGAGTTCGCACTTGTTTCCAACGACGTAACTGTCAAGCTCGTGGGTCAGTGGGTCACGAGGACTTCTTCCCCATGGCAAGGAACGATCCCTGATTAGACACTACGCAACAAGTTTGTTTGCCCTAAAGGCACGTGTGTAAAGGAGGGTTGAATTAAGAATTTCCTTCTCCACGACCAGTTTTCACACCTACAAGTCTACGCTAGTCAGCCTGCCCTACTATTTACTCATATCTGTAAGGAGAAGAGCCGGATTTATGCCTTTCTCAAGGTGCGAAATGAAATACAAGCAGGATTTGAACTTAAGGCACCGAGTCGATTTTCTGCAACGATAACCGTTATGCCACACGTACCACTCGGCGAGCAAATTAGTTAGCTCTAATTTGTGAGTTCGATCCTCACTGTGTGTTTCTAATACTTGTGACCTTGTACGAGATCTATGCAGACTTTGTAAATAACGTTAACTAGTTTACATCAGTACTTTAAGTCGAGTGATTTCTTTTACAGGGAGGGGGGACAGGAGTTCGTTACTAAGGTTCACTGCCGATTCTTTTCCCGCCTTTTTCTCTCTTATACTAATTTTTTTCACCGAATTTATATTTACAATAATCCCTTCTGTAAAAGAAGGTGTGTGTGTGAGAGAGAGAGAGAGAGAGGGGGGGCAGAGGAGCAGAGAGTGGATCCGGGTGAGATATGGAGGTGCATACTGTTACATGGCTGCCATATGATACGTAGAAAAAAAAAAAGAGGACGCTAATTTATCATTTTTCCTTCCGCCCTTTCATCACTCTGCTTATTTTATTTTTGCTCTAATATTTAAAAAAAAGATGTTATAAACATTGAAGAAATAAGACAAGAGATTGATATTTTTCATGTCTTCTTTTATGAACTGAGATTTGTTTTCATCTTTTTTTCCAAATTTATTCTCTATAATAATATATATAATTGGCAGAAAAAAAACCAACAGAGCGTCATTTGGCTATTATAAATTTATTTCAGCTGGTCACTCCATATGAGAAACCAACCTCTTCAGACAGCCATTACATAATGAAAGGAAAAAATTATAAAAATATTTTGCCCAGTCGGCTGGGGCTGTAGAATACACCGACTGCTTCTTTGCAGAGGGGTAACCCCCCACTGCCAACGAGTGTCCTGGATATGACACTAAACAATCTCATGGTGAAGTTCCAGCGATGCTGGTGCTTTGGAGAATGCGGCGTACCCCTTCTTTGCCATTGCTCCCGGGTCCACTATGGCCCGGGGTGGTAACACCTGATAGGGTCCAATCTATGGGTCAAATAGAACTAAACTGCGTATTTTTGCTAAACTGAATAGTTTGAAACAGAACTTTGACTAAACTGAATAGCTTGAAATAAATAAAAAATCTGACAATTAAACTGTGCACTCATGCTAAACTGAATTGTTTGAAATAGAACTGATTATTTGTATAAAAATGGATTTGGCATTAAATGACCAACTACCAAACAACATAAAAATATTTTTCAATGGATTCTTACACGTAGTAAACGTAATGAACTAACTTTTAAATGCCGCCATAAAACAGATTTAAACCCACATGGAAAAGTTTAATAATAGAAAAATTTATAGCAATAACAATAAAGTAAAGTTGGCGACCGTAATCGAGGGTGACCCGAAGGCTCCCTTTTCGATAGCTTCTACACCAAGATGTAGGGGAGGGCGCTACTCCTTTCCCTGGATTGCTCCATTTTACCCTTGATTCTTACCTTATAATGCTGAGTGTTAAGCAAGGTAGCATCAAGTATCATTTTTGAGTCTTTGGTATGACTCGACCTGGGATTGAACCCGGGTCTCCCGGGCCATTGGCGAACACTCTAACCATATGCCAATGTCCGGTATTAGTAATAACAATAGTAGGCTAAAATTAATGATATCAGTATTATTATTGGTATTGTTTGTGATGTAATAACGGTAATCAGTAAAAAAAGAATAAATTTTCCTGGTCAGATGGCCAACGCCGAAGGAAAAGAATGTCTTCAGCCAGAAGGAAGGAGAAAAAGAGAGGAAAGAAGAAAGAAAAAGAAGGGAAAAGGAAAAGGATAAAAGGAGGGAAAAAATTAGTTTAATAAAGAAAATATATTTTAATGAATACCTATGACTAGAAACCATGGAAAACAGTATGGTGGATGTGAAGTAAGGCAGGTGAATCCAAAGTTGAGTCAACGGTGAGATTCACCAGATGATGATGGAAGAACTGCATAGTCCAACGGCCAGAGTCAGATAGTTCAATCAGTAAACTACTGTTACCCATCGATAAATGTGGGTCTATTGATGAGAGAAAAACGTCCAAAAAAGATTTTTTCATGTGGCCTTCTAGAATTCTCTTGCCTAAAAAGTATATGTTCACATTTGTGTCAGGTGTGCCGATTCTAAACAACTCCTGGGTCTGGTATAGTCACAATATACAACCCATGATATATCAATTGTCAAACCGAAATATAACACAACGTAGGACCCAAGCATCTCGCCTGGGTGTCATGATCAGCAGGTGCTCCCCGGATTGCCAACATGGGGACCTAATCAGCATCCTGTGGATGTTGGCTGTTCTTTTTTCAGGTACACAAACGAGGACCCAACTAACCTCACAAACCAGAGACACAAACAAAGAAAATGATCTAGGGAAAGAACAAACTTGCACTTGGGTGTTATTTTAGGAGCAACCCTACACAAAGAGGATATAGGAAAAGAATAATAGAAATCTGAGAAGAATGCGCTCGTTTTCAGACAACAAGCCAAAGACTCGCTGACCAAGTTAGAATGATAATCAGGAAGGGTTGGTTTTCAGACCTTGAAATATTAGAAATACAACAAAAATTAAACAAGTAATCAAGGCAACAAGATTCTAAAACTGTAATCGACACATCAAACACTGAAAAACTAGAACAATCCAACCGAAATGAACTGCAAAATAATAAAACCGAAACACCACACAACCAAACCACACAGAACTAGAAAAGAATTATGTCTGAAAAGAATTCTAGAGTACTATCGCTTAGAAACCAAGACTGAAAAACAGTCAAGGCAAAAACGAAAAAAATAAATAAATTATTAACATATATCTCAAGGGACAACATCATGGAATTAAACGAAATAATTTATACAGGAGAGAAATTAGTCTGTGATAAGATCGGTGTTCCACTAAAGACAACAAATGAAAACTCAAAACTTGGATGAGATATTCGACTGGAAAGGACAAAGCATCACAAGTAAAAAAAACTCTGAAACATGTTGAGACAAAAAGGAAAAAGCAGCGCAAAAAAATCGCTGGAACATGTTGAGACAAAAAGGAAAAAGCAGCACAAGTAAAAAAAACTGGAACATGTTGAGACAAAAAGGAAAAAGCATCACAAATAAAAAAGAACGCTGGAACATGTTGAGACAAAAAGGAAAAAGCATCACAAATAAAAAAAAACGCTGGAACATGTTGAGACAAAAAGGAAAAAGCAGCACAAATAAAAAACGCTGGAACATGTTGAGACAAAAAGGAAAAAGTAGCACAAATAAAAATGACAAGACAACTTGAGGAAATAAAAGTATTGGCGAAAGAATGAAGATTAAAAAGATAACAAGACAGAGTAAAATAATACAGACAAAACAGATTGTTCCAAAACAACAACAAAGATTTAACCAGCAAGTAGTGGGAGATGGCGGGAAGACATACCAACAACCAGATGCAAGGGAAGCAAAATAATTTTGGGCCAAAATATGGAAACAAAGGGAACATAACAAAAAAGCCGAATGAATAAGTAACATGGGGAAAGAGTTAGAAAGACTCGAAGAAGGACTGAAGGCAAAAATACATATCGATTCACTCAGAACAACACTAAAAACATACCAAATTGGAAAACTCAAGGCCATGATGGCATGCATGGATTCTGGTTTTAAAAAATTCACCTCCATTCATGACGAGGGGGTGTCCTCGTGGTGTAATGGTTAAAGCGATGGACTGCGAAATCGTAGTAAGCGAGTTCGAAATCCAGTCGCGCTATTACTTTCGGACGAATACCTTTAGGAAAGGTATGAACCCCCTTATCATACCAGCTATGGGTTAAATAGTACCACTACTGTTCTTCTAGGAGAATGGCTTTGGCAATAAATAACCTTACAAAGGTTGATATGCCATTAAACAAAGAAACCAAACCAAACCATCTATTCATGACAGACTAGCTATCGAAATGAATATATGCCTACAAGAAGCAGACGTACCCGAATGGATGACCAAACGAAAGACCACACTGATTCAGAAAGACCTCCTCAAAAGAACTGCCCCAAAACAACTACAGACACATGACAGGACTATCTATAACGTGGAAAATACTAGCGGTACAAATAAGGTAAGAGATTTATGACTCGCTAACAAGCTGCAGAAACAGAAAGAATGAAGCAGAGGATCTAGAGGCCCAGGAGAGCAACTCTATATTGATCAACACATCCTCAACGAGTGCAAGATGAGACGGAAAAATTTAGCTATGGCATAGATTGACCTCAAAAAGCCATATGTTGATATAAACAGCCTCAAAATGTACAAGATATCAAAAGAAATTATAAACTTTATCAAGAAAGCCATGAAAAACTGGAGAGTGGAATTGACAGCTGGAGTGAAAAGCTTTGCTCAAACGAAGATCCAGAGAGGTATACTCCAGGGAGATGCACAATCACTATTACTGTTCGAAATAACGATGATGCCACTCAAACAAATACTCAGGAAATGCACAAGTAGGCACAAACTTAGTAAATCACAGAAAAAAAACAATCACCTAATGTACATGGACGACATCAAAAAATAATTGGAAACTCTAATACACGCAAGGAGAATATACAGTCAGGATATAGAGATAGAATTTGGCATAGAAAAATGCACCATGCTCATAATGAAAAGCGGGAAACGACACATGACGGAAAGAATAGAACTACCAATAAAGAAAAGGAAACCTATAAATACTTTGGAATATCGGAAGCTGACAACATCAAACAAGTGCGGATGAAAAGAAAAATTAAAAAAGATTATATCAGGAAAACGAGAAAGCTACTCGAAAGCAAACTAAATAGCAGGAACCTAATAACATGGATAGATATCTGGGCTGTCCTCCAAGTAAGATACTTGGGATCATTCTTGAAGTTGACCAAAGAAGAACTTAAACAAATGGACCAGAGAACAAAAAACTAATAACCATGCATTAGGCCCTACATTGCAGAGATGACGTTGAAAGACTATATGTGTTACAAAAAGAAGAGGAGGACTTGCTAGCATTGAAGACAGCATTGACTCATCGATACAACGACTCGAAGACTACATAGAAAAACGCGGTGGAAGACTGATTACAGCCTCCAGAAATAATAATGACAACATGAAGACCAACCGAACGAAAATAACCAGAAAACAAAAATGGAAAGAAAAACAATTCTATGAATGTTTTAAGCAACTAATAAGCGACATCTCATACGAGAAAATCTGGACGTGGTTAAGAAAGAAAACCTTATACTAGCGGCACAAATAAGGTAAGAGATTTATGACTCGCTAACAAGCTGCAGAAACAGAAAGAATGATGCAGAGGATCTAGAGACCCAGGAGAGCAACTCTATATTGATTAACACATCCTCAACGAGTGCAAGATGAAACGGAAAAATTTAGCTATGGCATGGATTGACCACAAAAAGTCATATATGGGTATAAACAGCCTCAAAATGTACAAGATATCAAAAGAAATTATGAGAGAACCTTATGAGAGAAACTAAATCTCTTCTAATAGTAGTTGAAAACAACGCCATAAGGACCAGTCATATCAAAGCAAGAATAGATAAGATGTAACAAAACAGCACATGTAGGTTATGTGGTAATAGAAACGAAATGATCAATCGCGTAATAACCAAATGCAGAAAACTAGCGCAGAAAGAGTGTAAGACTAGACCCAACTGGGTGGGCAAAGTGATTCCCTGGCAAATGTTCAAGAAGTTTAAACTTGATCATACGAACAAATGGGATATGCACAACCCAGAACTGTCCTGGAGAATGAGACGCACAAACTTCTCTGGGATTTTGAGATACAAACGGATCACCTCATCTCGGCCAGACGACCAGTTGCTGAAGGTTCTGTGAGTTTTGTTAAATCTTTTTTATATGACACCAAATAATGACATTACATCCGGTTTTGACGCCAACTTCTGGCCCATATCTTTTTCCCTCTCCTCTTTCTTTTATTTTTTAAACGAGTAAGAATCCATTTTTATAATTTTTCTCTCGATTATGTAATGGCCAACTAAAGAGTTTGGTTTCTCATATGGAGTAACCTGCTAAAATAGATTTATAATAGCCAAATGACGTTGAGTTTTTCTTCCAACTATATGAATTGGCTCTGTATGAAATTCATAAATATATATATGAATTACACTGGTCAGCGATGTTTTCAAGATCGAACATATAATAACTAATTTTGAGGCAGTTTTTACGCTGAATCCAAAAAACATACTCATTTTTCTTAATCAGATCACATTTTTAAGATACAAGCTCTTACTTGAAATGTATAGAACAGCATAGTGTCATAGTAAACTGAAAAATACACAAAAGAAGCTATTCATGGATGAAAGGTCTTTTCAGGGGCTTCCTCCTGTGCTCGGTAGCCACTGCATCCCGTTTTAAGCAGCAGCAGAAGTCAGCGAGAAAGTTTACATCCCACCGGCTTTGGTAGCATTCTTCCATAATGCAAATGTCTTGGAGAAAACGCTCACCATGCTCTTCACTTAAATCGCCATAGTTCTTTGAAAAATAGTCCAAGTGTGACCACAGAAAGTGTACTTTGACTGATATTCGTTCCCTAAGTTGGCGGAAACGTTTTAATAGCTCTTCCATTTCCTTCTTTTATTCCGCACTCCGGTAGTTTCCCAGAAAGTTTGTAACTATGGACTTCAGTGACTGCCAGGCGAACAGTTCAGCTACTTTCAATGCTTCGTCAGACATTAGGTCCTTATTTTAGGGCCGTCAAATATACCAGCTTTGAGCTTCTCCATGCTTATCCGTGGGAACAACTCCTGGAGGAAAGCAAACCCATTGCCTTCCCAGTCCATTACCTTCACAAAGTTCTTCATTGCTCCTAACGATATGTATGGGTGGAATCAGTATTTTGTTCGATTCAACAAGAGAGTGAGACTGTACGTTATGTGAGCCAGGTTTTACCCTTGTCTTAACGGCCACTCTTGTATGATATAATGTTGGTCGTCACCCCGGCTGTCCAAGGAACACAGAAAACAAGGATGCTTTGTGTAGCCACCTTAGAGTCTTAGGACCAATCCAAGCACCTTAAGATATCCACAGCTCAACCATTTGTGCTCCTGCTAGTTAACAGCAAACAGCAAATGAAATATAATAGATGAAAAACTATGTCCATTATGAAGATGGTCTGCTTTGAGACTTCTGCTAGATGAGTCAATAAAAAATTCCGTAGCAACATACTCTAAGCCGATCGATTTGATCAATCCAGCAATGTTGTTGTAATAAACCAATTATGACTTATCTAGGAACGTGAAAAACCATGTTAATTCTCTTTCACAGACTCGATACCAGTTGAACGTTGTTTCTACTACTAACAGATGTTTCTGTTTGAGACGTGAACCCAGCAGCAAAGCAGACTCTTTTGAAAGACTCAGGTGTTGTGTCAGGTCGTTGAGTTCTGCTTGTGTCAAGGGTACTGGCTGATCGTCTTCTTCTAGCTAGTATGCGTCATCGCCAGCTACGACAGTCATATTGTGTTCGGAATCAGAACTATATTCTATGTTACCACTATATTCTATGTTACCACTAATACCCTTGGGAAAAGTATGAACCCAATTATTCTCCCTCCAGCTATGGGTAAAATATTAGGGTAGACTGGGTTCTTCAGCCTTGGTGAGGCAACTAGCCTAGGAGAAGGAAAACTCTGAATTCAAACCTGTTAAACTCCGCTTAAAAATTGACCTTGTGTCATATCCTGCCTCAGCGGAGGGGGTGGTAAATATATATTTTCTATGTTACCATATAGCTCAGGAACAGGAAGTTCTGGACCATGAGGGATTGGTCTTATGGCAAAAGGAATATCAGGGTATTGGACATGATGGTTGTTCTTGGGATTCGTTCCTTTTAGATTTATCATGCAGAAATAGCAGTCCGTAATGTGATCTTTTCCTTCCCTCCAGACCAGTGGAATAGCAAATGGCATACTCTTCCTTTTACCATTTCTCCAATCCCTCAAGCTATCCACACGTTTTACCGCAAACGTGGGGAGTGAATGGTTTATACTGATCCCCTAGTTTGAATCCAAAATAATCACGATATGCCTTCTTCACAAAGTCAGTGATATTTGCTTGATGATTGGGAAGAACCATATTACCGCAGATATAACAGAACCTATCCATTTTTACAGGAATACAAATGTCAAGCTGAAAAGAGAACAATAATTCACTCAGCTCATCATTAGCACTTGACAATACATTAAAATCATTTTAAGCAGAGGGATAAGCCCCGCCCCCTTTAGGTATGTGGGTATTTGTGAGTAGATAGGTACTCTGTAATTAGGTACACAAACAACATTATATGTTCTACTAAACATCAGGCACCCACGATCAGCCGCGACAAGTAGAGTCCATAGGCTTTTGGATAAGTGTTATTATAGCATATAACTCTAGAAGTATTCAAGAACATCTTAAAAATCAGACCTGACCAAACACAATGAATGGTATTTTTGAATTCAGTATAAAATGGCAATCATATATCACTTGATAAACCTTTGACCTTTGGAAAAAAATTTAACGTAGGGCAGTGTTATCATACAATGAGCATTTCTAGAGATTTATCAGAATCCATTTATATATTCTCAAATTGAATCATTCCCAATTCATCTTCTTTACATACATATATATGTGTGTGTGTGTGTGTGTGTGCGATAAAACTATCTTTTAATGTATTTTTATTAATCCATCGAAATAAATATATACGTGTGTGTGTGTGTGTGTGTGTGTGTGTGTGTGTGTATGATAAGATTATCTATCTGTGTCTTTTAATATACTTCTATCTATTCATCTAAATATGTGTGTGTGTGTGTGTTTGTGTCTGTGTGCACGCGCGTATCATCATGTTTATCTGTATATTTAACGATTCATTTCTATCTATCTGAGTCTTGTCATATCTATCAATGTAACTCTTCATATCTATCTATCTATCAATCTATCTATCTACTTACTTCTTTTTAAATCTATCTTGCTCATAAGAGTTATCTATAACAAAATACGACTGCAACTTCGACCAAAACCATCATTCTTTTTCTTCATTTACCGCATCATTTGTGATATTTGATGTGTTCTACTCATTCCAGATGCATAATTCGCTTGGCAATGTGTATCAACCATTGCATATTTCATGTTGCTCAGACAAAATATTTTTGACATTACCTTTTAGAAATTAAAGCTGTGAATGCCATTTTCTCTTTAAGAAAACTTCAACTGAATCGGGCACTGGCAAAAAAAAATATGGGGCAGCCGGTGCAGGTTAGAATCATTCAAGTAATGAGTCTGTAAAATTATCTCGCAACCTGTTATGCATCAGTATGATACAGATTCTGCCAATAACACTCCACCGATGTTTAATTCAAATTATATACTTATTTACCCAACCCCTCCGCACGGGCTGGATGTGATACAAGGTCAATTTGTTAAGCTGATGTTTGCTTGGTTGGTTGGTTGGTTTTATGGGATATCAACCTTTGTAGGTTATTTAATGCCAAATCCATTTTTATATAAATAATCAGTTTTATTTCAAACAATTCAGTTTAGCATAAGTACACAGTTTAATTGTCAAAAATATTTCTATCTAAAGCTTTTCGGTTTAGTCAAATAGTTGTTAGGCTGAGTTTAACAGGTTTGAATTCAGGGTTTTCCTTCTCCTGGATCGGTTGCTTAAGAGATAAGTCTATTCACTCATAGCTGGGGGGAGAATAGTTGGATTTATAACTTTCTCAATGATATTATGCGAAATGCAAACAGCCTTGTTCAGGATTTGAACTCAGGTCACCTTGTCTATTTCCTACGACGGGTAACCATTACACTACAGCTACCTCCAATTTAAATTATATACCTGCACTGCCTTCCAGTAACAAATCATTTTTACCTCTTTCTAATTAGATTCATTATGAATATTTAACCAACTTAAACTTGTTGGTATGTAATCAAATATCCTCGTGTGTTGTCTAAGACGAACAGTTGGGGTCAAAATTAGTTGTCGCTACTGAATATTTATATATTATCGAGGGAAATGTGAATGCTTGAAGTTATTGCTGATTTTACCATAAAGTAGTTTATTCCGTATTTATTCGTTAGCCTAGTCGGCTGGGGCTGTAGAATATACCGACTGCATCTCTGCAGAGGGATATGACCCCAACTCTTTATAACGAATGTCCTGGATATGACACTAAACAATCTGATGGTGAGGCTCCAGTGATGCTGAAGATTTAGGGAATGTAGAGTACAGCATCATTACCACTGTTCCCAGGTCCACTCTGGCTCAGAGTGGTAGCACCTGATAGGGTCCTATCTATGGGTTAAATAGAACTGTTTGACATTTAACCTGAGCGCAAACAAATGTTTAATGCTAAATTGACTTGTTAGAACTAGAACTGTTTGATCATTTAACTGTGAGTAAACAAATGCCTAATGTCCAATTGAATTGTTAGTGATGCATAACAATACTTTGAACCATTTAACTTTGCTGACTTAGGCTAAATTGAATTGTTAGAAATAGAACTGTTTGATCACTTAACTGTGTGTATCTATAAAATGAGTTTACAAATTATACGTTTCATATATATGTAAAAACAAGATTTGGGATTAATTAACCAACAATGGTTGATATGCCATAAAACCAAATGAAACCAATCTTATTCGGGATTTTTTAAAAAGTTTTAAGCGATTATCATTAAGTCGTCTCTAGACTCCCTCTCTCTCTATATATATATATATGTATATATATATATATCCGTCTCTAGCGTCGATCACTCAAGGCAGGTCTTGCCTAGGGCATCCAAGTCCACACAAAAACGTTGTAAGTCCTTGATGGTAAGCTAAAACTGATGCGTTTATTCGAGGAAGTTCATACGAGAACGTTACTAATGAGTTCGTTCAAACTTTGACCAGTAGTGTCCGGCATTTCTTGTTCGTCTTACTTGGATGGTTTATGGGCTGGGAGGTAGGTGGCCGTATAACCACTGTTTTGTGGGCTATTGCTTCCAGGATTTGTTCAAAACAGCACGCAGCGTTATTGTGCAGTTTCCATCTAGCTTTTTCTTTAACCCTTTCATTAGCGCCCAAGAAGTGCATCTATATAGTCGTACTTACACGGCCACTGCTTGGAAGAAATACCATTTTGTTTTATTAGAGAGATCAGATTTCTATATGATAGATAGCCTATCAGCAACAGTCCCGCCTTCGCTAGGTGTATGTTGCTATCACGTTCAGTAGATGAGATATTATTGCTATTGTATGTGAATTGGTTTACTGATTTCAAAGACTTTCCACTCATCAAGGAGATGCCACTGTTTTGTTTAAAATACACGAATTCGTAGAGGGCAATGCCTCGTTCGGCTCTGAAGTAAGAACTTAGCTTTGGTTGGTGTATTTGCCAGAAGCGCTAGATCATCTGCGTTGTCTGAGTCTATCATAGTTTCTTTGGGATTCATAGCTATAGACTTTTCTAAAAATTGATGCAATCCAAAATTATTCGGCCCTTCCTCTTATGTAAATAATGAAATAATATTTCTCTATTATAATTGTTTTCTTGTTTTTGTTTTCAAAATGAAATAGTATTTGACTGATTCTATGACATTCTGGAAGGTTCTGAAGAGGACAATATGTGAGTACCACGAAAATGTATTGGTTCTTCACCCATGGTGAGGGCTACTGAATTTGACAAGAGGCTCCGAATGAAGATTGCTGATGCGTACAAGCAAAGTGATAGATATACAGCGCTTTCCAATTCTTTTTTTAAGTTTCTAGATCGACAATTCAATACAATTCGACTGATGGTGTTAAGAATAAGTTAAAACCTAATAGAAAAAGATTACTTTCTGAGAGAATTTGAAATAAAATTGTTAAGAGATCTCTATAAGAATCATCACTTAACTCCAAAGGACATTGTCAATAATGTAAAGACAGCATAGTTGCATGTATCGACGAAGACAGCCAATTGATGCCTTCATCAAGTAGGTCTTCGAGCTTGTCGCCCAAGGAAAACGTCTTTGCTTAACGTTAAACACCTAAAAAGCATATTAACTTATGCTAGAAGCCATTTACAATATTGGAGTGAATAGTGGAATTCTGTTTCATAGTCAGATGAGACCAAACTAAAACTATTTGTTCACATGAAGTCGCGATATGGATGTGGGGAATCAAATGAATCTCACAACTCCCACCCCAAATACCCTCCCAACCATTAAGGTTTTATCTCTTCATTTAATGGCATATCAATCTACATGAGTTATTTATTGCCAAAGCCATCTTTGTAGTAGATCAACAGTGATACTATTTAACCTATTTGTCGGTATATAAGAGAGTTCATATCTTTCCTAATGGAAATTCTATTCAATTATAATCCTTTGTTTGCACGCAGTGAAGTCGTTCCGAGTATTGCTATGTATTACTAATAGTTGTTGTAAGTAAGTTGGCGACCTTAGTCGTGGGTGACCTGAAGGCTCCCTTTTCGATAGCTACTACACCGATGAGTAGGGGAGGGCGCTACTCCATTCCCTGGTAATGCTAATAATTCAATTAAACATCAGTTATTTGTTTACACACAGTTAAATGAATAAAGAATCTTATTTCTAACTATTCAATCTAGCATAAGTCATTTGTTTGCACATAGTTTAAATGTCAAACAGTTCTATTTAACCCATAGGTGGGACCTCGTCAGGTGCTACCACTCCAAGCCAGAGTGGACCTGGGAGTGATAGCAATGAAGAGGTTACCTGTATTCCCCAAAGCTTCGGCATTACTGGAGCCTCACCATTAAATTGTTTAGTGCCATATCCGGGACAATCGTTGGCGGAGGGCCTTACCCCTCTGCTGAGATACAGTCGGTGTATTCTACAGACCCAGCCGACTGGGCTGGTTAAATGTTTGTTTGATGTTATGTGTTGAATTGTATCACTACTGTTCTTTTACAACGATGGCTTTGGAATTAAGAAACCCACCAAGGTTGATATACTATTGAGCAAAATAACCGAAATGGAACAATTTTGAGGAAAAGAAAGATTATATCAAAGTTTAAAAGAATAACAAATATTAACAAAGAAAATGATAAATTGGTCCTTCGCAATCTCATATACATATAATTCTGCTTATTTTCTTTTCTACCTTCTTGTTACACTTTCAGGTAAAATATTTGTGCTGATTTCTTCTTTCCTGCTATGGAAGCAGACGACAAAATTATCGAGGCATGTGTGTATTATCATGACAACAGACGATTATATGATTTTCAGGGTTGAGTAAGTTGTTTCAAGTGATAAACATTTGAATGCATAAAGTCACATTCCTTGTGCTTAATATCTCACTTTCTTCACCTTCAAGCTCTCTCTCTCTCTCTCTCTCTCTCTCTCTCTCTCTCTCTCTCTCTCTCTCCACATATGTATACATATTATTTCTCTCTCTCTCTCTCTCTTTTTCTCTCTCTCTCTCCACATATGTATACATATTATTTCTCTCTCTCTCTCTCTCTTTTTCTCTCTCTCTCTCTCCACATATGTATACATATTATTTCTCTCTCTCTCTCTCTCCACATATGTATACATATTATCTCTCTCTCTCTCTCTCTCTCTCCACATATGTATGCATATTATTTTTTTCTCTTTCTCTCCCTCTCTCTCTCTCTAACACACACACATACACACACACTCAAGGATCATTATTCGATGCAAAAATAATTAATCTTTTCATTTCTATTTATTTTTCTCTTCCATCTTTAAGGGTTCCACAGAAAACAATTCTATAAATTGTTACCATATTCAAATTATGACGACTGTGTAGTAGTAACAGTAGTTGAAGTAGTAATAAAAATCAACTTTAAATTTGAATATAATTGGAGTTTAGCTAATTACTGGGTAGCCTTGTCTTATTTATCTATTTATTTATCTAAGGAATCAAATGATCTATAATAATCTAAAATAGAATATTTTATACGAAATGAAAGATACAAGCTTGTATACTTGTATAAAGGAGTCATTTTAATGTATATATATATATATATATATATATATATATATATACACAGATATATATATATTGTCCAGTTTTGATTTGATTCTAGATTATTTTGTATTGATTACAAATTA
This sequence comes from Sepioteuthis lessoniana, assembly GCA_963585895.1. Taxonomy (NCBI): domain Eukaryota; kingdom Metazoa; phylum Mollusca; class Cephalopoda; order Myopsida; family Loliginidae; genus Sepioteuthis; species Sepioteuthis lessoniana. Next base: position 67,411,122 of record OY757919.1, read on the forward strand.
AGTTTTTAGATTTTTAAGCTGTTTTATTTGGTTTATTCTTTATTGTATTGATTGATTGATTTCATCGGAATGTCAACGCGTCGAGGATTATTTTATGCCTAGATCTTAAAGAATTACATTCATTGGAAGTTTATATTCCCATTTTTGCGTTGTTATTTCTTAAATATTTTTTGTTTTGTTTTATTTTTGCACGCAGTTCTATGGAATAAGAATAATTTTTAAACAACCTCAAATCTCAAGAACAGGAGCCTCACCCTCAGATGCAGTTAAGTGTCATAACTAGGACATCCTTGAGGTGTCTTACCTCTCAGTGTATTCTAAGCCACGCTGGCAAGGAGAGCAACAAAAAGAAAGCTTTAGCAAATTTAAGTAAAAACTTAATGCAACAAGAATTAATTAAAGGTTTCCAAATATTCTTAGTTGAGTCAGCAGTTACGTTTGATGTTTATTGTATTCTTATTAACAAGTTCTATTAATTTAGTTTGGTTTGGTGTGGTTTGGTTTTATGGCATATCAACCACTGTAGGTTATTTAATGCTAAATCTATTTTAAACGTATGAGCAGTTCTATTTCAAACAATTCAGTTTAGCATAAGGACACAGTTTAGTTCTATTTGACCCATAGATAGGATCCTATCAAGTTGTTGTATATTGACCTACGACCCGGCCAGGCGGTCAAAATAGGAAATGCACCTGTGTAAATAACAGGTGCATCCGGTCTTCAAGGAATTATAGAGGGCCCGTTGTGTTTGGGAGGATAAAAGATGCATCCGTATTGTACCTTTATGCACACATGTCAAGATAACCAACCGCGCAAGGATAGTAAAACAAATTTAAATAATAATTAGCCGGGCAAGTGTTACATAGAAAGAAGGTCGCCTTCTAACTAAGATTATGTTTTGTTGTGGTTCAAGTGATTTCTTTTTGTGTTTTTTTCAGCTATCATTGTCCTGGAGAATTAATTTGTAAAATGTGTGAGGGTGATGGAGATGGACGTGAAGAAAAATTTCTCATGTGAAATTTTGAAAAATAAGAGGGGGATGATTGTTGTATATTGACCTACGACCCGGCCGGGCTGTCAAAATAGGAAATGCACCTGTGTAAATAACAGGTGCATCCGGTCGAGGAATAGCAGAGTATAACCTTGACCGTGTATGGGTTGAATGAGTGCAACTTGTGACGCCCATAAGAAGATGGTGGACATGAACTATTATATAATACAGTGCTCAGGAAATTCAAGCAGTTGGAGACAAGATGCGGTAGAGAAAGCCAGCACCCAGCAGAGGGAGCCCTCAGGCCCCCGTTGAGAGTTTGGAGACCAGACCAGTTAGAAATAAGATGGAATAGAGAAAACCAGCACCCAGAGAGGCTGGGCCCCAGGCCCCCTGTTGAGCAGCCGATGAGAACGGGAAAGAAACGCTAATGGCCAGAAGAGTGGGGGTCAATATGTTACAGTTCTCTTCGGTCTCCAACTCCCTCTCACACACAGCCCTTTCAAATAAAGTGAGAGGTATATTTTTCTAAGAACTGTGTCGTTCGTCTTTATTGTGTCATTATGTTCTGCATACAGATGTTCATGCATATGTAGATGTATTTGTATTATGTGTTTGTATAGTTGGTCATGGTGGTGACTATACAACAAAGTGCTACCACTCCGGGCCAGAGTGGACCAGGGAACGATGGCAAGGAAGGTGTACTCTGCATTCGCCAAAGCTCCTGCATTACTAGGACCACACCATCAGATTGTTTAGTGTCATATCCAGAACACTCGTTGGAGGAGGAGTCTTACCCCACTATAGAGAAGCAGTCGGTGTATTCAACAGCGCCAACCGACTAGGCAAAAGTTTTATTAAATAGTAAGTTGCCTAACTTCCAAAGGGAACATAAAGGCACATATGTGGTTGGAACTCATTTACTTCCAAGCTGCAATCAAGCACTTCAGCCATTACGTCACTGGGACTCCTCCATTAGCTTTAGCATATCCATGATATACGAGGATCATTAATTAAGTTTCCATACTTTTTTCGTATAGGCACTTTTATTGATAGTATACACATGAAACTCTAGTCCCCTTCAAAGTAATCTCCTCCGGCTGCAATGCTCTTGTACCGTTCCAACAACTTCTGTAAGGCCCCATGGATGTCTTCTTGTGTGAGCGTGTCAATGACCTTCGTCACAGCCTCTTTCATTTCCTTAATTGTCTCATAACGACAGCCTCTGAACCTAGGGAATAACCAAAAGTCACAGGGAGCAAGGTCTGGACTATAGGGAGGCGGAGGAACTGTCTTGATGCCTATCTTGGTCAAATAGTCTGTGACAACGATGGAGTTGTGGACTGGTGCATTGTCCTGCTGGAAATGCCACTGACCCGATTTGAAGAGTGCTGGCCTCTTCCGTCGGAATCTCTTCCTGAACTCCCTTAAAATCTCAACATAGTAACCCTAACCCTAAGCCTTTGGCCAATCAACTCTGGTCTATTGACTTCCTTACTCCTCCCACACCTCTCATCATCCCTCACAGACTCCCGGACTTCTTTGAATCTCTTATGCCACTCTAAAACTGATGCTCGATTCATGCAAGATGGTCGAAAAACAATCTGACGCATTCCATACGTTTCTGTGGCATCATTTTTTCCACGTTTAAAACAGAATTTTATTGCATATCGTTCTTCTAAAGTGTCCTCACGTCCAGATTACATTTTTGAAATTCACCAGCTGTGACAATCAGGATTTAGTAGGGTGTATTCCAATTGCTGCTGTAGCTGTTCCTTTGAATCTGAAATCATAAACATTGGTCAGTCATCTCATAAGATGTATAGCAATAACATAGTGAATTCTCAAGAGTCTACCACAATTTTAAATGCCTGTACAAGTCTGGAAACTTATTGAAGGCACCACGTACTAACATTGAACACAACGAAAGAAAAGACAAGATAAATTCAATTACACATGCAAGAACATTTAACCTTTTACGAGGGTCGGCTGAAAAGTTCACAAGCTGACCAGATGGAATTTGACCAAATGAGGTTTATTTTTCAACATAGCCCCACCTGCTTTCAATCTAATTCACCGATGAATGTGTGATGTCTACGGAAAAACTTGTTTTAGTCAAAAAATGTTTACCAATTGGCTAAGTATGGGGTTGCCACTACGACAGTCCATGGAGGGGAAACACATAGACTATCTGGTAAAGAGAAAATTCTGGGCGTAGCGATCAGTAAAGAAGGCTTCTGAGATATTAAAGGACCCATCACTATTGTGATACTATGGTTGTCACAGTACCGAATGTAACGAGTGCAACACCATTGCACCATCTCGAACATCAATAAATGTTTCACTTCTTCAAACACAGTGTGACTCAGTAGTTCCAGCACAGAAGGTAATTATTGTTCAGATTGCATACAGTTTTCTAGCAGTCATCGAAGCACAAGAGAGAGAGAAAGATAGATAGATAGAGAGAGAGAGGGAGATAGAGAACGACTCAACTCAGGTGTTAAGCCTCAGCCCACCCATCCTTCTGTTCACGCGTTTGACCCTTTCAATTTGACTTATATTTACACTTAAAGAGTTTAGCTAACTTTAAAGACATCTGAACAAATAACAACTTGACCAAACTAAATAATAAAATAATTAATGTAATTATCACTGTGATTTATTTTTTTTTTTTTTTGTACTATTGATTTCCTTGAGAAAAGGTGCAACTGTAAAAACAACTTCCTGTTGCACACGCCTTAAGAAATATTTCACTTATTTAGTAGATAACCCTCGTCCATCAGTAAAATTAAAGAAAAAATGGTAAAAGAAAAAAAACAATCCCTTAATAAGTTTCCTTTTTCCTATTCTGATGCAGAAATATAGATATCTTCATAACATTGTTTTGTAGGGATACAATAAATGACAATATCCCTACAGACTTCGTAATTTGTCACGAGACAATTCAGAAACATTAAACAGGAGAGACTTTGTCTCGAACCTCATAAGGCAACGGTAATTCCGTGTGACTATTTTACATTGCCGCATCAAGTACGCTTTTTTTCCTATTTTTGTAACCCTTCTACATACTGCTTGTTTACAGAACAGAATATATATAGTAAGTAAAGTAAAGTTAGCGACCTTAGTCAAGGCTCCCTTTCGATAGCTACTACACCAAGGTGTAGGGGAGTGCGCGACTCCTTTCCCTGGTTTGCTCCACTTTACCCCTGATCCGTATCTTATAATGCTGAGTGTTAAGCAAGGAGGTATTAAGTACCATTTTTGTGTCTTGACCTGGGATTGAACCCTGGTCTCCCGGTCTATTAACGAAATGCGTATTATTTCTTTTAATACTGCAAATATGAATATAACGAGAAAGGACTTTAAAGCTCATTGGCTAAAAAGCTTATATAAGGATGTCATATTTGCTGTTGATGACTTAATTGACCAATAGGAACCAAACACTGCAATGCCGACTGAAAAAGTATATGGACCGAAAGGAGGACTATTTGGAAAAATAAAGCTCATTTGCTGACATTCGAAGAGAATATGTTGGTCTACCTTTGAAGATCTTAACCGACCCACTTATATATATATATATATACGATTTTTAAAATCTACTTAACTGTTATAAAAGTATTTTGAAATTAAAATAGAGCTGGTTGAAAGCATAAACTTGTAAAAGAAATTTACAATATAAACCCAGATGAAACAAAAAAAAAACTCTCATTAAACAGCGTGGTGTCTCTATATATATATGATCTCTTCATCTATCTATCTCTTTCTATCTCTCTGTATCAATCCATATATATATATATATATATGTGTGTGTGTGTGTGTCTATTCTTATCAGTTATTTTAATCTTATTCATACATGTCAATCTTATCTGCCTTTCTATGTATCTGCACACACCACACACACACACACACACACACATGTAAAATTTTAGTAATTCATACATGATGATATCGATTGTCTTTCTTTCCATCTCTCTCTCTCTCTCTCTATATATATATATATATATATATATATATATATATTGTGTGTGTGTGTGTGGATGTGTGGATGGGTGTATTTAAGTGCGCGTGCGCTTTGTTTTCGCTTGTAATATTTCATATTCAGTGCTCATCACAGTGATGAGAGTATTTCTCCCTCGTTCAATTTCTCCTCAATTTGAAATTTTCTAATCTTTTACTTGCAAACATTTTTTCGACAAGCTGAATTTTTACTTCACTCGACAAGTAGATCTACTTAAAGAAAATATGACATTCAGATATTATTTTTAGCGTGCTTTGACTTGGAATTTATTGATTAATTATATTCTTTTTTTTTTTCTTTTACTTCAGGATCATATAATATTATCTAAATATTCAGTTAATGTTGCATTTTAGAACATTTTTAATCATTTTACTTTTGTGTTCGTTTTGGTTTGTTTTTTTTTTTTGGTGGGGGAGGGGAGAAGGTATTTGTTCGTTTGTGTGCTTGTTTTGTTTTGTTTTCAAAATAAAGAAATAAAATTTATTTTAAAAGATATTTTTCCTTTATATCAATTTTCTAGCAATTCTTTTTTTTTTTTTTTTTTTTTTTTTGGAGGGATTTTTTTTTTCGGTAAACCACTTCTCCGCTTTTTGATTTCATTTTTTTTTTTCTTGTGACAATTTTTCCTGTTTTACAGTTTATTATAGTTTTCAAGTTAATATTACTGTTGTTGAAATGCTTTTATCAGCACAGTTTGTCACAAGAATGTTGATCAAAAGAAAGAAAAAATTCATGCCACCAAGAAAACTTTTTAAAAAAAAAACTGTTGCAATATATGCCAAAGGTAAATTCCATCTTATCTATATGATAAGCTTCAAAGTTTGTTTTTCTTAAAACAACGACGCAATTTCTCAATGAATGTTTACTAAATTAAGAAAATGGATAAATATATACAAATTAAGTTATTCAAGTGAATTTGTTTAACCAATCCCTTCCCTCGCCACAAACATGATGTGACACAAGGCCAATTCTTTAGCAGAGTACAACTGGGCTATTGGCCTAATGAGTAGAGTGTTTGCCAATGGTCTGGGAGACCGAGGTTCAATCCAGATCGAGTCATACTAAAGACTCAAAAAATGCTTAACACTCAGAATTATAAGGTAAGGATCAAGGGTAAAGTGGAACAATACAGGGAATGGAGTAGCGCCCCCCCCCTATTAAAAAGGGAGTCTTCGGGTCACCCTCGACTCAGGTCGCCAACTTTACTTACAACTGGTTTAGATTTAGATTTTTCCTTCTCCTAGACCGGTTGATCTAAGGTTAAGAGATCAGTTTTCCCTACTATTTACTCATAGTTGTGGGGGCAATAGTTGGATTCATGCTTTTTTCTTAGGGCATTCGCGTCGTTAAATGCAAACCGCCTCGTTTAGGATTTGACTCGGGGGCCGAGTCCATTTCCAAAGCCGATAAGTCATTTAAATATAACAAAAAAATGTCTCGATATATTTCGCATCCGAGTAACGTCGGGTATATACTGCTATAGTGCTTATAAAGAATTGGACCGCTTCAAGGCTTCTGATCTCAAGAAAAGTAGAATGGGATTTGTTGGCGAGTATTTTCTTGCATGTGACGAATAAGATTCTAAGTTATATTTGGTATTTGCTAAATCTAGCTTAATCTGATATTTGCTAAATCTAGCTTAATCTGGTATTTGCTAAATCTAGCTTAATCTAATAATTGTTAAATCTAGCTTAATCTGGTATTTGCTATATCTAGCTTAATCTGGTATTTGCTAAATCTACCTTAATTTGGTATTTGCAAAATCTAACTTAACCCGGTGTTTGCTAAATCTAGCTTAATCTTAACAGGATACCCAGTAAATATCAAACCTGCAACTGGTATGAAAAAAAAGTTTGGTAACTATTTCAACATGGCATGGTTGTAAGTACTCATAACAATTTAGCAAGCTAAACTAGCAAACCTTCACGGGTGAATTCGAGTATCATTGAGTACCCCATTCATTCACCTTTGTGCCACATCGAAGCAAAGAACTTCGTAAATTCCTAATACCAATAATTTGCATACAAATAAATGGTTTCAAGTATTTCAAGCAATTATATAGTTTCAATCAAATATTACTGAAAATCTTTTATAAACAATTAGTGCTTTTTGTACTAATTCTTAAAACAAAATATTTTTCACACAGACAGTAATATAGTTGCAAGTATTCATATCTAATCCTGATAATTTTCTAAATGTTCTATCTGACTCAGAGATGTGATTCAAACAGGTACTGCTCTACCAGGTTTGAATGAACTTGGGAGTTATGACTCTAAAAATGCTGGCCCACCCTTTTTAGTTTCACAACCAAAGGTACTTCTACCCAGGACAACCTTTCTGGGTTTCTTAACCCTCAGCAGGGGATACAATCGGTGTATTCTATAGCCTGTCAGTAGGGCAAAACGTTGATTTTTATTCAAACATTCGTTGTTCTGACGATGTCAATAGTACTATATGCCAACAAATTTAAGATAAGGCCACAACTTGACACCCACGTTCGCCCGAACAGTTATTAAGGGATTCATGTATTTGGTTCCATGTTAGAAATACAATATTACTATTATGCTCAATACTTAGGAAACTAGAACTCCCAGAATATACATCCTTAATTGATGCAATATATAAATAAAATGTGAGTTCAAAAAGTATTGAGAATTTCAAAACATCATTCCACTAAAATGGAAAACTATATTGTATTATATCTAAATGTATTTTACTATATTTAAATGTATAGTAGTGTATTTAAAAAGTTAAAAACTAAAAAAAAAAAATATTGGGCCCCCCAAAATATCAAAAGATAGAAAAAGAAAAGAAAAGGAAAAAAATAGAATGGCAATATTCTTCCATCCCCCCCCACCAACCATACACGTACCGATCTAAAGAATGTCGCGTTAAGAACAGATGTTTATCCTGTTAGTTAAGGTAGTAAACCAGAAAGTTTTCAATGGGGATAAGATAAATTAGTCCACAGGCCACGAATGAATCTAGAATATGATTTAAACGGTAACCCGAATTTGACTATTTTTTTTTTTTTTTTTTAGATTTTTTTTAACATTCAAACCCCAGTTCCAATGAAGTGAAAAACTGCATTTTACGATTGTGTTAATGATTTTAAAAATCACTTAAAATATGGGTCCACAAAAAATACCAAAAGATTAAAAAGGGAAAAAAGAAACAAAAAAAAGGGGAAAAGTCATAACGATGTCATTGATTAAACAAGAAAGTAGCAAGGGAGATAACCCACAAAAGTTGATTGAAAAAAGGAATCGGTGGACTTGAACTAAAACTTATAAATTTTAAAGGAGTAAGTATATATATATATATTTCATACACATATAGACTGCAATCCACATTGTTATTTTGCAACCTCAAGTCAAACATGTATCGTCATATAAATAATAAATTCACAATGACAATTTAACCAGGTTTGAGTTTCCTTCTAATTGCACTATATATATATATATATAGATAGATAGAGAGAGAGAGAGAGAGAGAGAGAGAGAGAGAGAGAGAGAGAGAGAGAGAGTTTATTTCAAGAAAAAACAATATTCGGTCACATTAGGATAATAAATTTATTTCTATCCTGTTAAGAGCATTGATATGAACCAAAGACTCCAAAATATTTTTTTAATAGAACTTCATCAGATCTAACAAGAAAAAATAAAATAATCCTCCTATTTTATTTTCTTGTTGGATCTGATGAAGTCCCGTTAAAAATTATTTTGAAAAAACATCAGATTAACTGGATTAAAGAATACCTTATATATATATATATATATATATATATATATATATATATATATATATATATATATATATATATAGTACAATTAAATGGAGACTCAAACTCGGTTAAGCCGTCATAATAAATTTATTTCGGCGGAGAATATTGTTGGTATATTCTCCGTCTCGTCAGATGACTTTTTTACATGCTCTGTCTTGTCGCAGAGATGCGAATGAGGAGTTACAGTTCCTATTTAGATATAGATATATATATGAGGGGCTAATTGTGCCGAGTTGGGGGCTTAATATTTTAGCAATGGCACGAGCTATTTTGTGTGTGGCGCTACCGATGCTGAAGATAATGGGTCGTAGAGGGGTGTCTGGGTTTGGGTCGGCCATATAATGTAGGGATTGTTGCATGGTGTTCGATGAGGGATGTCCAGATTTTTTTTATTGTCAGCTGAATGCTCTTCTTCCTTGGTAGAATACCAAGTTACATCTGTAACAGGAACACAGAAAATGATAAACCTCTGGGTCTGATATAGTAAGTTTGGCGACCGTAATCGAGGACGACCCAAAAGCTCCTGTTTCATTGGCTACTACTCTGAAGTGTAGGTCAGGGCGCTAATCCTTTCCCTGGATTGCTCTACTTTACCCTTGATCCCTACTTTATAATGCTGAGTGTTAAGCAAGGCTGTATCAAGTACCATTTTTGAGTCTTTGGTATGACTCGACCTGGGATTGAACCCCAGTCTCCCAGGCCATTGACAAACCACTCTCTATTACCCATAAAATGTAAAATATGAATACAAAGAAATATGAAACTCAAATAACAGAGTATTATGATCGGCAGGTACTTCTTTAAGAATCAACATTGGGGACCTGATCGAAATTCTGTGAATGAGGGCTCAAAACTCAAAGCAGCAATACAGGAAATTGAACTAGAGAAGACAACAACATGTAATTCATCGCTAGTTTAAAAGCAATCCTACACAAAAAAGACTATAGGAAAAGAAAAATCAAAATTTTGGAAGAATCCGATAAATTTAATGTAAGCTAAAGACTTGCCGACCAAGCAAAGATGATTTTAAAGAAAAGCTGGTTTTCTGATCTCGAGATAGTAGAAATATTTGGACAAGTAAGTCATGAAGAACATGCTCAAGAAGAACACCCTAAACGAGCTGAAACAAAAAATACTGATAAATAAAACATTATGGAATCTAGCACCACAACGTTAATGTTAACACAAGATGAAATCAATAATGTAAAGTTAATAAAACAAACTCATGACTGAAAAGAAAGTGATATTACCATCTGTAAGGAATCAAGACTGGAAAAAATCAAATTAGAAACCAAAAAAGTAAATAAATTATAAACAAATATTCGAATGGATAACATCACCGAACTGAACGACCTTAAAATATGCAGGAGCCAAACTAGTCAATGACAAAATTGGTATTTCCCTAAGGAACCAGAACAGAAATACAAAACCTGAATGAGAAATGAGCCTAGAAGGTTGAATAAAGAAACAAAATGAAGAAAAATACTCAAGGACATAATGGAAAGAAAAGACCGAAATAAGTCAAAGACTAACAAGATTGAAAATATAACTCGAAGGAATAAAGCTTTGTTGACTCTGTCTTCGCTATTTAACTCACACACACACACACACACACACACACACACACATATATATATATATATATATATATATATATATAGAGAGAGAGAGAGAGAGAAAGAGTTGTGATTAAAATTTAAATGCTAACCAAGTTTTTAACCCGTAAAAACTTTACCGTGCTCTATGTGTGAAAATGCAGAACAATATCTCAAAATATTTCAAATATAGAATAAGATAATAAAACGGGATAAAAAAATGATGACTTAGAGTTTGACGTTGTCGAACCTCAAGTAGGCTAGTATTCAACTCGTCTATGATTTATAATTACTGTGTGTGGATGAGTGTGGGTGGGTGTGTTTAAAGATTGCAGCATCTAAAAAGTGCTCGATATCTGTGATAGACCATATATAGGCAGAAGAACGAAGAAATTTGAACTACATACTCTAACTAATAGTTTCAGGTTTTGACGATCATCCGACATTACAACATTTTATGGGATTTCAAGAGTTAAAAGACTGTAATATAATTGTGGAGGGATTTCGTTTTATATATCTTGCCTTTCGGTTTAGTTAGGCTGAGAACCTTTCGCTTAGTGCATGGGTTAGTTAGGTGCACACATTGAGTGCAGGTTTTCACGTGCGTGCGGGGCGGATGTGACAATCAGAGATGTCACAATAAAAACCTCAGATAGTAAATATGACCGGGGACGTGAATGACGTCGTGTCCGGAAGCGCTGGGGATTTTGGAATTTGAAGAAAGGTAGTTAGTTGAGACTTAAACTCCGAACGAGAGAGTTGAGATTCGAGTCTAGAGGAAGGAAGTCGATTTTGGGGTCTACGAAATGTGCCGCGCGTTTGTTGAAGAAATTGTGTCTCTCTCTCCTCATGTCGAAAAACCTTAAACTCAAAAACGTAATAAAAAGTTTCGTACCTGAACCAAAAAAAAAAGAGTGTCGTAAGTGTTTCGTGTTTTTTGGATTCCTATATGTTTATGAACATTTGTGAACATTTTCCGTATATGTATGAATAAGTCTATTTCACATACTCATATCTGGCTATGTAACAGGACAGTGGTACATGAAAGACGCGAAATATAAAACGGACTCCGATTGCAATAGGTCTGATGAAA
>OY757919.1:67425102-67540102 GCA_963585895.1 Sepioteuthis lessoniana
TGATAAAATCAAAAAACACAAAAAACAGGACTGAAGATCTGAAGAAGTCCCGTTAATTTAATTAATTTTTTTTTTCGTGTTTTTTGATTTTATCAAAAACACATAACAGGATGGACATAAATTTATAATCCTAATGTGACCGGTTTATGTTTTTTCTTAATGAAATTATTGTTCTGTAATGTCTGTTACATTGAGCTCTTTACCAGGAAAATTTAAATGTTCGCTTTTGAATAGTTTTCTTGTCCTGATGGAATTACACCCAACTCCGGTTTAACTGGACCAAATAATACATACATACATACATACATATCATCATCATCATCATCGCGCTGGTAGCACGGATATCCCTGACCCTCTCTCGCCACTCCTCCCTATCGTTCATCGCCCTAGGTAGGTCTTCAGGACAACATCCCGTATCCTCACATAGCTGCTGAATGTATGTTCGTGCTGGTCGTCCTGCTTTTGCGCGGCCATGTGTGGGGATCCATAAGAGTACATCTCTTATGAGTTCATCTCTGCTTCTCCAGCATTGTCCTGCATGTCTGGTTCGTCTAACTTGAATAGTTTTCGTGATAGGGGGCAGGTGGCCGTACAGTTGGTGTCTTGTGGGGTGTTGCTGCCAGGACTTGTTCAGGATTGCACGCAGCATTCTTGTGTAATTACCATCTAGCTTCTTCTCCAGCCGTTTTGTTAGCGTCCATGTAGTGCAGCCATATAGCAGTATCGATGTGACCGCTGCCTCTTCGTGGTTAACATACTGGAATTCCACATCTTAGTAAGCGAGTTCGAACTCGATATGCCATAAAAACAAAGAAACCAAATATACCAACTTATAATTAATTTCCCATTTTAATGTTATGTTTTTTTACGTTTTTTTATAACATTGCAAAAATCACGTAAACGTATAGTTCGATTAAACTGAGATGCTGAGGACATTGAACGAATTTAAAACAGAACGCAGTTAACGGAAATAGAATATCATCCAGGGAAACAGTATATTAAATTAAAAAAATCTTTACGCTTGCAAACAAGGCCTGATGATGGCCTATGAAAGGTCCGAAAGCGCTCGAGACATTTGAGGTAAATTCATCTACCAACTCCAACCTAAAACCAAAGCACTTGTCAGGAAACTTGAAAGGATCTTAATAAGATTATATAGACCAAATGTGTTTTTATTATTTAATGAAACATGCTTAAATGAAGGACTGCTGCCCAACAACACACACACACACACACACACACACATATATATATATATATATTGTTTTATTTGCAATATAATGAGACTAGTCTTCTTAAAAAATAACTCTCTCTCTCTCTCTCTCTCTCTCTCTCTCTCTCTCTCTCTCTCTCTCTCTCTCTGCTATTCATACATCACTGCCATAATTTTTTATCGCTAAATCGTTTTGTGTGAAAAGTTTTCAAGCATCAAGATTCCATTGTTTGTTTATACGAGATATCAGTTTCAAAATAGTCATTTGAACTAAAAGTATACAAGCTGTCGACGGGGCTTAGAATATGCTGACGGCATTCCCTGCTGAAGAATAAGACAGCTTCCTTCTTCACTCACCCCCCCCCCCAAACTGTATCTGATAGGGACACTCCAGTTCTGGATCTTTGGGAGAGTGTGGCGTACCTTTTCATTACCATTACTCCCAACTTCACTCTCACCTATTAGGGTCCATTGAGTCAAATAGATCTGTTTAAAAGTTGTTCGTATTCGATTGGACCGTGTGCCAAAAATTTTTTTAAAAAATATCTTAAGGAACAACTACACTAAAAATGTAAATATGAGCGTACAATGAATGGGATTCCCTAACTTCCAGGCATAAAATAACCCTACACAAGTTGACATGTCTCTAAAATCAATGAATTAAATCTTAGCTTACCACGGAGTGAAATTAAGATTCGAACTCACTAACAATAACTTGCGAGCAAACTATTACGCCACGTGAGGCATTCTTTCTTTGCCTAAAATTGGCAGCAAAAAATGTGTTACCTCATGATCAACCATAATTTGCACTACTATGACAACAAGCCATTGATAGTTCCAGGAACTGGAGTGCTTCGTTATGGGGACATTATTACATGAAGAAATAAAAAATTCTTGTGTTATTTCTTGATTGCTTATCTTATAAAAGTATAGAAAATAGCCATTATTTCCTTCAAACTTTGCTTTATTGATCTGAATAAAGAAATTTAGGAATTAACCCGTCGTATCGATACTGCTGTATGGATGCACTAGACGGCAATTACACAAGAATGTTGAGAGCAATATTGAACAAGTCCTGGCGGCAACACTCCACAAGACGCCAACTATACGGCCACCTGCCTCCCATCACGAAAACTATCCAAGTTAGACGAACCAGACATGCAGGACATTGCTGGAGAAGCAAGGACGAGCTCATAAGTGATGTACTCCTATGGACTCCCACATATGGCCGGGCAAAAGCAGGACGACCAGCACGAACATACATTCAGCAGATATGTGAGGATACGGAATGTAGCCCTGAAGACCTGCCAGAGGCGATGAACCATACGGAAAAGAGGTGAGAGAGTGTCAGGGATATCCGTACTAGTGACACGACATGATGATGATGATGATGATGATGATGATGATGATGATGATGATTCAAAACGGGCAATTACGCATCTTTCATTTACATAAGGCCTGACTAAAGCAACAATTGAATTAAAACTTACAAATATTTGTATTAAAGTTATATAAAAATTAACAAAAATGATTAATAAGTTCCTGAAATTTCTCTATGAGCTATTTAACACGTAATCTACCTTGAATATTCAAGAAAATTGGTATATATTGAATTTTCTTTATCCAGGTCACAAAATCAAATTTGGAAGAAAAAATAGGTGTTTTCGATTTACTATCGACATAGGCAATTGGTAAATAATTTCTGCACTGGAAAAAGAGAAAAAGTAAAACTTTGTGACACAGTATTATCTAGTTGTTAGGGCATATCATTTCTACTCAGTAGTGAATCGGATACTTACTGGGTGTCTCATGTTTCATGTCTTGTGAGTAGACTGTGGTCTCTCATGCTATACCTACTCATTTACACAAAAGCTGCGATGGTCAGAACTATTCCCTGATGTCTGTGACATGTCGAGGTCAAAGCCATCAGACTGGACAATTTTTTCTTCTTTTTCCTAACGTTTGTGTGTGGTCCCACGCTTTAAAAATGTCTTGTTATGTATAACATTAAAGTAGGATGATATTTAAACTCTTACCCAGCCTCCATAGTTAACCTTGACTGGCGCCAATAAGATAAGATAGATAACATTGAAAGCGGGATGCCTCGCCCGAAGGGAATTATTAACAAGCTTGTCTCGTAAATCATCACTGTTGAGTTGTTTGTTCAGTCTTAAACTGGGTGTCCCATGTATGTAACCTTTTGCCAAGACTAAGCCAAGAGGAAAGCTTGACGATCTAAACGGAACAACCATTTTGGTGTACATACAAGCTGGTTGGCGGTTGGTTGGTTGGTTGGTTCTACGGTAATGTCAACCTTTTTCGGGTTATTTAACGTCGAAGTCAGTCTTTTTTCTTTTCAATTACTTATAAGGTTTCGAGAAACTATTTCTATCAAATAATAATAGTAATAATAATAATCTTGTCGTGCCGCCAGCACGGATATCCCTGGCCCTCTCTCTCTCCACTTCTCCCTATCGTTCATCGCCTCTGGCTTCTACAGCTGCTGTATGTATGTTCGAGCTGGTCGTCCTGCTTTTGCTCGGCCATATGTGGATGTCCATAGGAGTACATCGCTTATAGGCTCGTCCCTGCTTCTCCAGCAGTGTCCTGCATGTCTGGTTTGTCTAACTTGGATAGTTTTCGTGATGGGAGGTAGGTGGCCGTATAGTTGGTGTCTTGTGGGGTGTTGCCGCCACGGCTTGTTCAATATTGCTCGCAACATTCTTGTGTAATTGCCGTCTAGCTTCTCCAGCCATTTAGTAAACGTCCAAGTAGTGCATCCATACAGCAGTATCGACACGACCGCTGCTACCTGGAAGAAACTGCGTTTCATTTTATCGGTCAGGTCTGAAATAGTCAGGATGCTCGGAGAAAAGGAAACTTACAAATACTTGGGAATGCTGGAAGCGGACACCATCAAACAAGGGGAAATGAAAGAAAAAAAGAATACTTTAGGAGAACGAGAAAACTACTCGAAACCAAACTATATCGTAGAAATCTCATCAAAAGGAGAAACACGTGGGCGATTCCCCTCGAAAGATACTCGGGACCATTCTTAAAGTGGACGAGAGAAGAACTTCAACAAATGGATCAGAGAACAAGAAAACTAAGGCATTACATCCCAGATATGATGTAGGCAGACTGTATGTGTCAAGAAAAAGGGGAAGAGGACTTAGCAGTGTTCAAAATAGCGTTGATCATCGATATGACTTGAAGACAGCATAAAAAGTGCAAAGGAAGAGTGATTACAGCCACCAGAAACAATACGAAGAACACAAACATCAACAGAACAAAAATAACCAGAAAACAAAAATGGAGAAAAAAAACAACTGTATAGACATTTCAAATGACAAACGATCAAAATCTCACACGAGTAAACGTGGACATGGCTAAGAAATGGAAACCTTAAGAGAGAAACTGAATATCTTCTGATAGCAGCATAAAACAACGCCTTAAGGACTAACTATGTCAAAGCAAAAATAGACAAGACGCAACAAAATAACAGATGTAAATTATGTGGTGATAGAGACGAAACGATCATTCACATAATAAGCAAATGCAGTAAATTACCACAAAAGGAGTTTAAGAATAGACACGCCTGGGTGGAGAAAATGATCCACTCGGAATTATGCAAGAAGTTTGAATTTGACCATACGAACAAATCTCAGACGTGGTGATAGTTAAAAAAAAAAGAACCTGCCGCATAGTAAACTTTGCCGTCTAGCTGACCACAGGGAGAAAAGTAATCGAAAAGAGAGATAAGTACCTAGACCTTGTAAGAGAACTGAAAAAACTATGGAACATAAAAGTGACAGTGATTCCAATTGTATTTGATGCGCTTGGTAGTGTTACCAAAAGATTGGTACTGGGACAGTAGGACTTGTAAACAAGAGAACAAAGGAGACCATCGAAACTACAACATTATTAAGATCGGCCCGAATCCTGAGAAAAGTCGTGGAGACTTGGGGAGGCTTGCTATCACTCAAACTCTAATGAGAAATCATCAGCAAACACTGGTATGAAAAACTCTCAAAAGAGTAAAATAAAATAATAATTATATTAATCCTTTGCACACACTTATACTTTCAAATAATTATTCTTAATACAAGGAAAATGCATTTTAATGGCACCAACTGTTCCTATCTAATACAAATATTTGTCACGCTTATATCATTTCAAGTATTCCAAGCTAATATTAATAATTCTGAACAGAATTATATGGTTGCAAGTATTCTAAGAAATTACTCACATTTAAGTAGTTTGAAGTGTTTCAAGCAATTATATTATATACAGTAAAGTTGGCGACCATAGTTGAGAGTGACCCGAAGGCTCCCTTTTCAATAGCTACAACACCGACGTGTACGAGAGGGCACTACTCCATTCCCTAGATTGCTCCACTTTACTCTCGATCCTCATAACGTTGAGTGTTAAGCAAGGGGGCATCAAGTACCATTTTTTTAGTCTTTGGTATGACTCGACCTGGGATTGAACCCCGGTCTCTCAGGTCATTGACGAACACTCTACTCATTTGGCAAATGGCCCGGTAATCCCTTTTGAATAATTATTGCTAGTGAGGTTGTGAGCAACAAATCACTACTTTCTATATTCAAAATTCTTCTCTCTTTGCTTCGTAATTTATATACATTGCTAAACCCAGATTCCACGATATTCGAACTTGGCAAAGATTGTAAAATGGGCTCAACAGTCACACAAACCTTGAGATATTTTGCTAAAAAATTTTCGTTCATCCAGGAATGTCAAATTTCTTTAAATGTGTTTATAAGTTTCGCTTCAAGAAGGAAAATCATTTCAATAAAATCTTCTTTAAGAAAGACGTCGGAATTATCACTTTCCACTTCAACATCGTTCGTTCATTTAAATGATGTTTTGAATGGATTCTATGTGAACGACACATCACCAATTGCCATCACACCCAATCAGGCATTTTACCCTCATGCAAATAATGAGAGAGGCCTTGCGCACGTGCCAGACACTTGTCGGCCGAATTGATGGTACACGAACCGGCTCGCGTGGTTTCGTTCGGCTGATCTTGCTCGTTAGCTAAGGTGGTTATTCTTTGGTTTCGCGGGGGATTTCACCTGCTTCAGCAGGACCAAATTTATTGCTTGCTGATGGTGGCACCCTAGTAAGGAAATGCCGACGGGGCCAAGAATTTCTGGCACCGCTGGTCGTGTGAACTTCAGTCCGTGTCCAATTACCGTTTTACAAAATGCTTTGTGCCATACTCTATCTTAACTGTGAGATGGACAAATACTACCCAATCAGGCATTTTGCTAAGTGTACGGTATCTGACAACTTGTCTACATGATCTAGCGATTTTTCTTCTGCAATAAAGAAATTTATAAATGCAAACTAGTAAACTCAAAACTTGTGGACGAAATTTTATTTACCTCGGGAGGCGGGTATATGAACCACTTTCAGAAGTCCTATGGTAAATTGTACTCTTGTAAACCAATATAACTAAATCGAATTTTAAACCTTTACATGTTTGTCTGTTTATGAATGATTGGTTTTAAAGACATGTCAACCTGTCTAGGATTATTTTATTCCAAGAAGTTAAGGAATTGCGTTCATTGTACGTTTATATTTATATTTTTGTGTAGTTTTTTTTAAGTGTTTGTTTTTGTTTTTAGGTGTTTTTTGTGGGGGGTCGTTCTTTTTTATTTTTGTTTTTATTTTTGTTGTTTGTTTTTTTTACTGTTTAACCATTCAGCTGTGTAGAAACAAATGATTTATTCTAAATAAAATTATTCGTGTTTGATAGGAATACTTAAAACTATTTAACTGTGTGCAAACAAATGAGCTCTGAGTTGTTTAAAATGTTACCTACTCGCTATTCGTTTACAAATATATATGAACAGGATTTGGCGTCAAATAACAGAAAAGGACTGATATGCCATAAAACCCAACCAACTAACCAACCTTATTTGAGGGCGATGTTCTTTTGACTAGTCTAATGTATTAAAGATTTTTAACCTTCATCTTTGGGAGAGTCCCCATGAGGTAACAGCCAAAGTACTAAAGTAAGCGAGTTCGACCTCCAGTCTCACTATTACATTCACTGTTGAATTAATACTTTTGGGAAAGGTATGAACCCCCCTTACCATCCCAGCTATATATTGAATAGTAACACTACTGTTCTTCAACAAGATGGCTTTATGATTAAATTAACCCTGAAAGTTGATCTGCTATTAAACAAAGAAACTAAACTCAGCCAAGCCCTCCACGGGTAGGACAAGAAAAATATATATTCAAGACCATAATCACTAATGTGGCGTCACTCTAGCCCCAATGCTACCAGTTTACAAACGTACACATCAGACTAACCCATCCAGATTGAAAGGCTCATTTTTGCTATGTCCATCAGCAAGACTCAAGGCAAATTCCTTAAAGTTGTACTATGGGTCTTAGATTACCTACGTCTTAGATAACCTATATGTTGGATATTCATAACTAATCAAAAAGAACTCTCTTTATTTGCAAAAAATGTAAAATCAAGAATTATGGTATCCAAAGATGCCCTCAGAAACTAATATTTTTTTAATATTTAAAACGCTTTTTGTTATGTATTCATCCCATGTTTATTCATGGAACTTTGTTAAATATATATGCGATTTATTTCATTAAAATTTTATCTCTTATCTTTTTCACCCTGAAGATTTTTGTTAATCCCCTTATATCTAAGAAAGAATTTTTTTTTCTTCTTCCACTTTACATCTACTATTTCCAAATTGTTTTCTCAATAATAAAAAAAAAGCAGACAGATTTTTTAATCTTCTGTCGGTAGTGCTAATGGTTCCTCTGATGAAACAGTCGTTTCACAATTTATTTGAGTTCTTTCACTGACTATGATATAGTCAATGAGATAAGTTCAAAACCTGGACGAGACTGTTTGCCTTTGCCTGAATTCAAACCAGCTGTACTCTGCTTGCAAAAAATTGATCTTGTGTCGCATACTACCGAAAAGGGTTGAGTAAGTACGCACCATTTTGTTTCTATTACTCCCAAATGCAATCTGACTCGGATTAGTAATACATGTTAGAGTCCCCTCTATTGATCAAATTAATCTGTTTAAAGAATATTAATATTAAATAGCAATACTTGAAAACATATAAGTGTTTACAAACAAATTATTATTTCTCCTTGAGAGTTTTTCACTCTAGGTCTCCAAAACTTTTCTCAGTATTCTTGCCAGTCTTAATAATCCTGTAGTTTGGGTGGTATTGGCTCATTCTCTGATTTCCAACTCTTCCAGTCCTCTTACCAAACCTTTGGGGATTGTTCCAAATGAACCAATTATAATTGGTATCACCTTTATCTTCATGTTCCAATGCGTTTTTAGTCCTCTAGCAAGGTTCAAAAACTTCTGTCTCGTTTCGTTTTCTTTGATTTTCACTCTGTGGTCAGCCGGGACGGCAAAGTCTACAATTTGGCAGGTTCTCTTTTTCTCGCTAAATATTACTCGGTTTGGTCGTCCGACCGGGATTAGGTGATCCGTTTGTATCTCAAAGTCTAAGAAAATTTTACGGGTCTCATTCTCCAGGACCGATTCTAGTTTGTGCATGTACTATTTGTTAGTATTGTCAAATTTCAATCTTTTGTACACTTCCAAGTGGATCACCTTCCCCACCCTGTCATGTCTAGTCTTGTACTCTTTTGTGCTGATTTGCAGCATTCACAGCAAATTACCTTATCATGTGATTAGCTTATTACGTGATTAATCATTTCATCTTAATCACCATAATATCTACACTTGCTATTCTGTTGCGTCTTATCTATTTTCACCTTAACATAGTTGGTCCTCATGGCGTTATTTTGTGCTGCTATTAAAAGAGACTCAGTTTCTCTCTTAAAATTTCCCTTTCGTAGCTATGTCCTGGTCTTCTCGAATAAAATTTTGTCAGTTTGTCGCTTAAAATATCTATACAGTTATTTTTCTTCTCATTTCTGATTCTTAGTTATTGTTGTTCAGTTGATCTTTATGTTGTCAGTGCTGTTTCTGGTAGTTTTAATTAGTCTTTCTTGGGGGGCTGCTCGTGGTGTAATGGTTACAGCGCTGGACGGCAAAATCGTCATAAGCCACTTTGAACTCCAGTCGTGCAATTAAGTTCACTTTTGGACAAATGCCTTTTGGAAAGGTATGAACCCTCTTATCCTCCCAGCTATGGGTTAAATTGCATCACTACTGTTCTTCTAGAAGGATGACTTTGGCATTAAATAACCCATAAAGATTGATATGCCATTAAACAAAAAAAAACAAACAAAGAAAAGTAGTCTTTCTTTGCTCTTTATATAGTCTTTTAGTCATTGTAACGAAGAATCGACGCTTTCTTGAATGCAAGCCAATCCTCTTCCTCCTTCTTTTCTTAACACATATAATCTGTCTACGTCATCTTTCGGAATAAGGCCTTGTGCATGGGCATCAATTTTCGTGTCTTCTAGTCCATTCGTCTGTTCCTCCCTCGGCCAAGAATTATCCCGCTTACATCGGAGACTAGCCACGTTTTTATCCCTTTGATGCGATTTTTACTGCAGAGTTTAGTTTCGAGAAGTTTTCTCGTTCGTTTGAGGTATTCTGTTCTTATTTTCTCCTTCATCTCCGCTTGTTTGATGATGTCTGCTTCCAATATTTCCATGTACTTGTAATGTTCCTTTTCTCCAAGCGTTCTGATCTTTCAGTTATTTGTCTTTTTCTACTTCTCATTATTAGCATGGCACATTTTTCTATCCTATATCCTGATTGGATATTCGATATTCTTATTGATTGTATTACAGTCTCCAATTCTTTTTCATGTTTTTTACAAACTTGATGTTGTCCATGTACATAAAGCGTTTGATATTTTTTTGCGACTTAGTAAATTTGTAACCCCCACCACCACCACCACCAGTAAATTTTCTGACAATGTGATTGAATTATACCATCGTTATTACTAATAGTAATGACGAAACAGCACCTCTCTGGATATTCACTTCTGCTAAAATTTTTCCTCCTGCTGTTAATTCCATTTTCCAGTTTTTCATGGCTTCTTTGATGAACTTTATGGCTTTGTTGGATATCTGGTACATTTTTGGCAGTCTATTATCCAGCTTTGCAAGACTATATCGTAGGTTTTTTTTTTTTTTTTTTTTTTAGTCAATCCACGCCTCGAATACATTTTCTGTCTCGTTTTGCTCTCTTTGTGGAAGTGCTGAGCAATGTACAGTAGATCACCGGTTACTCTTGTTCCCTTGTGACATCCTTTCCGCTCTTTGGGAAACAGTCTTCAGCTTACTGGCAAGTAATAGATCTCCCTAATCTGTGCTGTTAGGATTTTCTACATGTTATGTAGACACGTTATCGTTCTATAATTACTGAGGACGGTTTCTTTTACGAGGTCTTCTGGATCAGGATGGTCTTCTCCTAGGTCATCCATTTGGGTATATTTATATATTCAAAGCATCTACTCAGTTCTAAAACCAGTTTATCGTAAATAGACGTGATTTTTTTAAATCAGAATTTATATATGCCATCATGGCCCAGCGTTTTCCATTTCGGTGTATTTTACATCCAGCTGACTGGGATTTATGGCTTTATGGTATACCAAATATTTAGGTAATAACATCACCTCGTCATAAGGCAGTGGTTTGTATGATAGCATCATAGATCGTTAGTTAGTTCCACGTTTTTCATATTGATTATGGAGTCGAGTTTTGATTTTTTAAGAAAAGGAAATAAGAACCAAGCCTCAGAACTAGGCAGTAATAGGACATTGATACAACAGGACCATTCATTTTTTTTTTTTGAGAGGGAGGTGTTTTTTGTTTTGTTTTGTTGCCATGCACTACAAGAGAAGGCAGAAATAGGTACCCCAAATGACGAATATGAAAATTTTGTAGAAGCACACCTTGAGGCGGCAGCAAAGTGTATTCCAACAAAACCTAGAACTAAATATAGAGCCCCTTGGGAAACGCTAGCGGTTAGAGAAAAACGTACACTTGTGAAGACTGCCTCCAAAAGCTATCAAAAGAACCCAACAAACACAAATGCACGAGAACTAGAAAAGGCACAACATCAATTAACAGGAATATACCTAAAAGAACAGGCAGAATACATACAAAATCAGATAGATAAGATTAGAGACTCGGTGGAAGACAGACAATCCAGGATAGCCTGGCAAACAATAAACGAAGTAAGTGGAAGAAAAAGCACAGCCAAAGCAAAATTGAAAGCTGCAAGCCAACAAGAAAGAGTAAAACTGTGGGAACAGCATTTCAAAAATCTACTAGGAAACCCACCGGAAATAACGGATGAACCGATCACCAGAATTATTAGCAAGCAATTAGACGTAAAACTAGGTCCTTTCACCAAAGAAGAACTCGACTTAGTTCTCAGAAGAATTAAAAATAGGAAAGCGGCAGGGCTAGACGAGATCCCCCCAGAAGTGTGGAAGACTAGACAATTCGACGATATACTGCTCCGGCAATGCAACGCAGTCTATAGTCAAAATAGGATAGAGAGATGGACGAAGGGATGCATCCTTCCATTCCCTAAAAAAGGCGACCTCGGACTAGCCAAGAACTACCGAGGGATAACACTTACATCCATAGCAGCCAAAATCTACAATGCCCTACTACGAAACCGCATAGAACCCAAAATAGACAACATCCTTAGGAAAAACCAAAATGGCTTCCGGAGAAATAGATCCACAACCTCACAAATACTGACCATCCGTAGAATCCTGGAAGGCGTTCGGGCAAAAAACTTACAGGCGACATTACTATTTGTCGACTTTACCAAGGCCTTCGATTCCATACACAGAGGGAAGATGGAGCAAATCCTACTAGCATACGGCCTACCAAAAGAAACCGTAGCAGCGATAATGATTCTCTACAGAAACTCCAAAGTGAAAGTACGTTCCCCAGATGGAAACACGGAATACTTCGACATTGTTGCAGGAGTACTACAAGGAGACACACTAGCCCCGTACCTCTTTATCATCTGTCTAGACTATGTGCTTAGGACTTCGATCGACAAAATCAGAGAAAATGGCTTCGAGCTGACTAAGAGAAGAAGCAAAAGGTACCCCGCAAAAACAATCACGGACGCCGACTACGCTGATGACTTGGCGATACTAGCGAATACGCCTAATCAAGCAGAGACACTACTGCATAGTCTGGAACGAGCCGCAGCTGGCATTGGCCTCCATGTCAATGCAAACAAAACTGAATATATGTGTTACAACCAAACGGGCAACATTGCCACACTAGACGGAGCCTCTCTGAAACTAGTCGACAAATTCACCTACCTAGGAAGTAGCGTCTCATCAACCGAAAAAGACATCGACACACGACTGACGAAGGCATGGACAGCTATCGATAGGCTCTCGATCATATGGAAGTCGGACCTAACTGATAAAATGAAACGCAGTTTCTTCCAGGCAGCGGTTGTGTCGATACTGCTATATGGATGCACCACATGGACGCTAACAAAACGGCTGGAGAGGAGGCTGGACGGAAATTACACAAGAATGTTGAGAGCAGTATTAAACAAGTCCTGGCGACAACACCCCACGAGACTCCAACTATACAGACACTTGCCCCCCATCACGAAAACTATACAAGTTCGACGAACCAGACACGCAGGACACTGCTGGAGAAGCAAGGACGCGCTCATAAGCGATGTACTCCTGTGGACCCCCACATATGGATGTGCAAGAGTGGGACGACCAGCACGAACCTACATACAGCAACTATGTGAGGACACAGGATGTAACCCTGAAGACCTGCCGGAGGCGATGAATGATAGGGAGAAATGGCGAGAGAGGGTCAGGGATATCCGCGCTGGCGGCGTGACATGATGATGATGAACAAGTCAACAGAAGGGGGCATGACGAATGAGCAGCACTTAGAAATCTAAAAATGTCAGTCAATAGGTCAGTGAAGATTAATATCCAAAAGCTACGAGAGTTTTGTTGTCCTACCCTCCAATGATTTCTGAGAAAAAGAAAGGTTTCCGGTGATTAAGAAGGCTGTTATTTATTCAAGCTGAGAAATACCTACGGTTACAACACAATCATAGAAGGAGGTACGAGGTTGTTTGCCTTTCACTTCGCCGCGCTACTGCTCTCAGGTAAGGCATGAATCCAACACTTCTTCCCACTCCCTACCAATGAATAAATAATAGAGCTGTCTGGACTTTCCAACTTTGGTATGCAACCGCTCTCGGAGAAGGAAAACTCTGAATAATTGTAAGATTCTCTATCTGTTTATATCTATCTAGATCAAGCGTTTATCTGTTTTATCTACCTATCTATTTATTTATGTATCGATCGATCGATCGACCCAGAATCTGTTTATATCCATCTATTTTTCTACCAATATATCTATCAATTCCAAGTCTGTTCATATCCATCTATTCTGATATTGTTTTAATCGATCGATCGGTCGGTCGGTCGATTTCTAGCCTGTTTCTCTCTCTCCCTTTCTTTCTCCCAATCTATCTATCTAGATAGATAGATAGATCCTTTGCCTGATAGGTAGATAGATACCTACTACGTCGTAATCGAACAGGCTTATCGTTACTTCAGTAATAGGAAAATAACTTGTGCTTGACCGGAAGTCAAGACAAGGTACAGCGTGTCAGATAAGCAAATGTTTTTGAACGGCTCCACCAGTGAGTTTGTCTTGTTGATTCTCTTTCCCCCACCAAACTTATGGCAGTATCACCCTTTATTCTGCCATCGATAAGATTCCTCTTTGCCAGGATAAATAAACTGGTTCATCCCAGGGGGAGGACCCCTCCACCCGGCAGCACTTACTCCATGGAAGGCTCAGGATCAATTTCTAAAGAAGAACTTTGAGGAAGCTAGGCTATTTTTGGTATCATCCATCCGTACACCTCGTATTACATCCCACCTTCCCAGTGATAGGAATATATATACACTAGTGACTGTCTACTGAGCTTAGTAAACGTGTATGTTTCTTTGATCAGGCGGTATTCTCTCAAAGAGGCTGATCTTGAACAACAGATTTTAATGGTAGCATTGGTTTTGTATGTAATCAGTAAATTGTTGCGATTGTACAACTACATTCATGTCCTTATTACCAACGAGCAATAAGTGAGCCATGCCAGATGTGTTGCAAGCCAACGATTTACAGTTATATATATATATATATATACATATTTATAAATATATATATATATATATATATATATACATTTCGCTTTCATAGGTATCGTTTCGCCTTGTTTCTATAACGGCCTTTCTTTTTTGTTTTCTCGTATTTCACTTTTCTCTTTTCTTTTCTTTTTTCTTTCTATTTTCTTTACCCTTTTTTTTTTTGGTGGGGGGGTTCTTTCCTTTTCTCTGTTTCAATATTTTCTCTCTTTTTTTCTTTTCTCTGGTCCATTTTTTTATCTTTCTTTTTTCTTTTCTTTGTTTCTCTTCAATTTTCTTTACTCTTTTCTTTTCCTTTCTTTTTTTTTTTTTTTTTCCTTTTCTTTACTTTTCTCTACTTCATTTTTCTTTTCTTTTCTTTTTTTCTTTTTTTTTCTTATCTTTCATGTCATTCCTGTTTTGGTATTTTTTCATCATTCCTAATCTCTTTTTGCCTTTTCTATTATATCTTCTTTTTTCTTTTCTATTTCTTTTCAATCTTTTATCTATTTTCTCGTCACTCTTATATCTTCGCTTCTCTCTTTCTTTTCTCAACTTTCATTTGGTCTCTCACATCTCTTTTCTCAGTTGACCTTTTCTCATTTAAAGTGTCTCTTCTTTATTTTATTTTATTTTTTTTTCCTCTCTCTTTTTCTTCTCTTCGGTTTCATTTTTACCTCTTTTCTAGGCAATCTTCTCTCATTTCGCCTCTCTCTCTCTCTCTCTCTCTCTCTCTCTCTCTCTCTCTCTCTCGCTCGCTCGCTCTTTTTGTTCTTTTCTTATATTTTCTCTTGTCTCTTGTATCTTATCTCTTTTATCTTTTCTTCTCTCTCTCTCTCTCTCTCTCTCTCTCTCTCTCTCGCTCGCTCGCTCGCTCTTTTTGTTCTTTTCTTATATTTTCTCTTGTCTCTTGTATCTTATCTCTTTTATCTTTTCTTCTCTCTCTCTCTCTCTCTCTCTCTCTCATTTTCTCTTTATCTATCTATCTATCTATCTATCTATCTATCTTTTCTATTTTTTGTTTTCTATTTTCCTTTTTCTTATCTCTATTTTCTATTCACTTTTCTTTTTTCCTTTTTCTCGTTCGTAGTTGAATATTTGGTTTCTATCAAGATCTGAGATATTGCAGTGGATGCCACTGTGTTTTGTTAAAGTATTTTCACGCTCATATTTGACACTAAATCCTTACAAATTATTGAATCCCAATTATTTCAGCATGGCTGAATATCAGACATTACAGACATTTTTTCATTTTGAATGAAATCGTAAACATCTGTATGTATTAAATTAATTAAAAGAATATATATGACAATTGGTGAGTCGCCATGGAGTAATGTTAAACAATTCAAACTCACTAATCCTTATATTTGGCGAGTTTGATTCTCACTGAGTCTTAAGAACAGTGATATTATGGTGTACTAGGAAAAATAAATCAGATCCCCATCATTGGAGAGTGGTTAACAAGCTAATCTCATTGATCATTACTACTGCAGTGATTTTGATCCTCACAGAATGTCAAACAATTGGGGTCTTGAGCTTTATTAACCGAATTATGATAAATATCAACGATTCGTCTCAACACAGTGGTTAGCAAGCGAGTCTCATTGACCATTGCTAAAACATTGAGATAGGTCATCACAAGGTGTCAAGTAATTTTAGCCCTATGCTGTACTAAAATTAAATAGTTAATAAGAGCGTCTCATCATAGAGCACTGGTTAACAAGCTAGCTTCATATACCATAACTATAACTTTGTGAACCTCACAAAGCATCAAATAGTTTTGGTCTCTTGCCTTATCAAGCAAAATAGTAAAAAAAAAAGAAATAGCGCTTGCTCAGAGGGCTGTGGTTAGCAAGCTAGCCTCATAAACCATTATTATGTTATATGATTAGGGTCTCTGATTGAGTGTTTTAATAGTCGACAACAGGACGGTGAAAAAGAAAAGAAGATGTATGAAAAAGAGAATCGAGGCAAGCCAAGAGATACATACACAGGGAAGAAAGGTTTTAATAAAGAAATGAATGGGAAATTGTAGACCGGGATAGGAGCCGGCGCCAGTGTTAAAAATAGAAACGGCAATGAGTGTTGATTGGCTGGAAGAAACAGCAATGAGTTCTGATTGACTGGAAGAAATTCAAATGGAAAAGCCGTTAGAGCAGTGGATGCGGGATAGAAAACAAGAAAAGAGTTGGTTGGGTCCCAGACGCGAGGTTGTGAGGACGGACCTCGCAAACAACCAGGTACGAGAACTACAACAGAAAAAGAGAAAGTTAATATCAAGATCTGTTTCTAACCTCTCTCTCTCTCTACTCATGACATTCTATTTCTCTTTGTCTAGCTAAAGATGTCGACTCACTTATAATCTGTTTCTCTCTTCTCGACGACTACTAAAATGTGTAGTAGCGAATAAATTATTGCATTTGCGAACCAAGACGGGGTTTTGTATGTTCGCCACTTCTTTTCATCATAGTAGAGGTTACAACAGGGTTCCGACTGAAACTTTAGACGTAGCGCTACAAGGGTCTGCCAAGAACCGTAGTAGTACAAGCGTCTATGCGGTGTAGCAATAGTACAAGCGTCCATTTGAGAATCATACCGTTACAAACTTGTCTTTGTTCCGTGTAACGTTACAACAATAGCAGTAAGTCTGATCCTCGCAGTGTCAAACTGTTGTAGCTTTATGGTATATAAACAGGCATAGGGAGAGTGGTTCGTTATATTCGTATCTTTTGAACCATAATGTTAAGTCGGCTGGGGCTGTAGAATACACTGACTGCATCTCTGCAGATGGTTGATACTGCCCCAACGAGTATCCTGCATATAACCCTAACCAATCTGATGGTGAGGCTCTAGTAGTGCTAGAGCTTTGAGGAATGCAGAGTACCCTTTCATTGCCATTGCTTCCAGCTCCACTCAGACCCGGAGTGGTAACACCTGATAGGATCCTATCAATGGGTCAAATAGACCTGATTGACATTTAAACTGTGTACTTATGCTAAATTGAATTGTTAGAAATAGTTGATATAAAACTGTTTTACTGGGGGTAAACAAAAAACTGTGTACTTATTCTTGTTTAAAATAGAACTTTTTAATCTCGTGTGTAAACAAATTACTGATGTTTAAATTAACTCTTATAATACATCACGATACTTGGAACCATTTAAGTTTGTTGACATGCTAAACTGAATTGTTTGAAAAAGAAGTGTTTGGATTGTTTGAAATAGAACTGTTTTTACATTTAACTGTGGCTGCAAAAACCTATTTAAATAAATGATTAACTGCGTGTAAACAAAAAACTGGACACATGCTGAACTGAATTGTTTGAAATAGAAGTTTTTACTTTTAACTGTGTATTCATATAAGATATAAGTGAAACCATTTAATTGTGTAAAAAAATGAGCTCAGGCTCGTTTAAAAGAATATATATATATATATATATATATATATATATATACCTCTCCGCACGAGTATGATATTTTTGAGCGAAGGTTGAATTCGAAATTTTCTTTCTCCATGAGCGGTTGCCTTACCAATTGTTGTATAGTGGCTCGTATCACGTGACTTCCGGTAACACGGAAGTATAAAAGACACCGTGTCTCTCAAGCACAGGAAGAAGCAGAAACAGAAAGAGACAGCTCTGCAAGGACGTCGGTCAGTGGTCAGACCAACTTCGTAACACCAACAACACGAGATTTATAATACTAGTCGGACTGTACCACTTGAGTTAATAAATAATTAACTCTATTTCACTATGTATCTTTTCCTTACCTCGATCCAACATTAATAAAAATGATTTGGTATTAAATAACCTATAATGGTTGATATGCCATGAAACGAAACGAAACCAAAAATTTTCATTTTTTTTTTTACATCAGTAGTGACAAAAATACCCAAAATCTCTCGTTTGTTCTCAACTTTGATTGAATCTTGACACCTTGCCTTCGGACTGACTGAATGACCTTCTCTTTTTACTATTCATTTCCAGGTCTGTCACTTCTCCACTTGACCAAATTCATAAGGAGGGGAAACCCAGAGGTGTAGCGGCTAATGTCCTGAAAAGTGGCGTTGTTGCAAGTTAATTCGAACTCCACTAGTGCTATTATGCTCATTCTAGTAAAAAGTATGAACCTCTTATTCCCCCAGGTGTGGCTTAAATAGTACCACTACTGTTCTATGGATGGTTTTGGCATCAAATGATCCACGAAGTTTGATATAGCATTAAGCAAAAAAAAAAAAAAAAAAAAAAAAAACTAGCCTAATCGAAAGATACCAGAATTTTATAGTTACTCGTATAACATTATAGTCAAAATGTATATATATATTCATATATAAATATATCTATATATATTCATATATATATATATATATATATATATACCTCTCCGCACGAGTATGATATTTTGAAGCGAACGTTGAATTCAAAGTTTTCTTTCTCCATGAGCGGTTGCCTTACCAAATTTAAAGAGCTCAGTCTGCCTATTATCTACCTATAGCTGGAGGAAGAATAATTCGATTCATACCTTTCACAAGGATATTAGTGCTCTATGAATTGCAAACAGTCTTGTCCAGGGTTTGAACTCGTATCGCCGCAATCATTACACCAGGAAGCTCTCCGACAGTCAAAATGTACATGATTAGGTATCATTTATCACAAAACCCAACGATATTGAAACTCTAAAGCTAAAATATATATAAGTAAAAAGTATAGTTGGCGTCCTTAGTCGAGGGAGACCTGAAGGTTCCTTTTTCAATTGCAACTAAACAGAGGTGTAGAGGGGGCGATACTCCATTCCCTGGATTGCTCCATTTTACCCTTGATCCTTACCTTATAATGCTGAGTGTTAAGCAAGACGGCATCAAGTATCATTTTTGAGTCTTTCGTATGACTCGACCTAGGATTGAACCCAGATCTCCCGGACCATTGGCGAACACTCTACTCATTAGGCCAATATATATTATGTTAAACTAAGTAAAGCTTGTATAAGACAGTTTTGAAAATTTGTATTTAACAGCAAAATTGGACAAAATTCAATATCTACATTTATTCACTTTCAGTCGTAATACTTCAACACACTTGTTTTGCATTGAATCAATAAGTTTTCTGAGAGTTTCAGATGGATTTCATTCCAATACTGTTTAATACAAAATTTTAAAGTTTCTCTATCTTCAAATTGACGTTTATTTTTGTATACTCTTCTTGAAAAAATTCCGCGCAAATTTTCTATAGGGTTTAAATCTGGAGACTTAGTGGGTCAGTCCAAAACATCAATATTTTTCTTTTAAACCAACCTTCTGTGAGCTTAGAAGTGTGTGTGACTGCGTTGTCCTGTTGAAAAATTGTATTATTGGTGTCTAGCCGATTCATAAATGGGAAGAACTTTTTCCAACACATTGATATATCGAGCAGAGTTTTATTTTCCTTCCATTACTACTAAATCAGCCTTTGCAAACGCAGAAAAAGCTCCCCAAACCATAACAGATCCTCCTCTAAAAAGTCTTTTTGAAAACAGCTGCTTCTCCTTTCTTAAATCATGCCAATAACACCGAGAGCCGTCAGGTCTATCCAAATTAAACTTTTTCTCATCAGAAAACACCACGGCTTCCCATTTCTCCTTTGTCCATGTTACTTTTTTCTTTACCCAATCAACGCGCATCTTCTTATGTTTAGAGGTTAAAGCCGGAGTTGTCTCCCTGTTTCGATATACGAGATTTGGTGATTCATGGAGAAGTTGACGAACTCTTCTTGGAGTAATGGGTAAATTCGGTGATTTTTGAAGATCTCTTGAGTTTGATTGTCCTTTAGAAGCTTCACAAAAAAGTCGACGTCTCGCTGTATTTGTAATTTTTGATGGACGACCTTGACGTTTTCTGGTGCCATACGATTCAGGGCCCTTTAGATAATTTTTCACAACTGTTTGGGGCCTCGACAGTTCTCTTGCAATGAAACTCAAAGATTTTCCTTTCAGTTAATAGGCAAAAATTTACCCTTTTTCATTTTCATTAAGAGAAGAGTTCCTAGGCATTTTGCAATAACTGTATTTAATCATGAAATGTTTAAACAGGACTCAATGGTTTTTAAATCATGATAAGAATTTTATTATAATCTGCGCATGCACTTATTCTTCTTTTGGCATTCTGAAGTAAACGAGATATACATTTTCCAAAACTGTCTTAGTATTATTTCCACCCTCAAAAATGAAGTTTTGTTAATGACATTTTTTTGGTGGAAAGTTGATATAAAATCGAATATGTATACTAATACCCATCAGATCTAGGTACCACACACAAAGTTTCAGGGGAATTTATGATGTAATAAGAAAATTATTAACGATTTAATAGGGTGTCTTATTCTTATTTACACAACTATATAATGTAGAGTACCTCGTATTGTTGTATAGTCACATACAACTACACAATACATTTACAAATATAAGCAGAAACATAGTCAACAATAATGACGAACTTCAATGAACGAACTAACACACTTCTTTATAAAAATATATCTCTCACACTTTATTCTCGAAAGGGTTGATGTTGGTTGTGTGTGAGAGGTGAGTAGGAAACGGGAACAGACTGCTACACATTGACCCAAAGTTCTTTTGAGCATAGCAGCACTTCTTTCGCATTCTGACTAAGCTGTTCAACCATGGGTCACTGAGGGCCCAAACCCTCTGTCTGGAGCTGGTTCTCACTCCGCTGGCATCCTATCTCCTACTGAAACTGCAACTGACTCAAGCCGTCTGTGGCACCTGGTTATATAATTGTCTTACGTTCACCTGTTTCCTGTGGGCGTACGCATCTGTCACCATCACCAAATTCAACCACGTCCACAGATCAAGGGGATATTCCGATATCTTCGACCGGAGGCACCTGTTTCGCTGTTCTTCCGCTTATTTACTCAGGTGCGTCTCTTGATTGACAGCTCGGTCGAGGGTCAATATGTTACTGTATGAAACATAATTAATAGCAGTTGTCTGCTAGTTTCGTAGTGTAATGGTTAACGCGATGGATTGCAGAATCGTAGTAAGCGAGTTTGAACTCCAGTCGTTCGCTATTACGTTCAATTTCGGACAAATACCTTTGGGAAAGGTATCTACCCCCTTATCCTCCCAACTATAGGTTAAATAGTTCCTCTACTGTTCTTCTTCTAGAAGAATGGCTTTGGCATTAAATAACCTAGAAAGCTTGATATGGTATTAAACAAAGAAACCGAAACCTAACTCGGTACCAATTGAAATAACGGTGTTGTATTAGCCATGATACAACTATACGTATACATACATATACATGCGGAAGCATAATCAACAATAATGACGAACGAACACATTTCTTTAGAAAAATATACCTCTCACACTTTATTCTCGAAAGGGTTGCGAAAGGGTTGATGTAGGTTATGTGTGAGAGGTGAGTTGGAGACGGAGAGAGACTGCCACATATTGACCCCAAGTTCCTCTGACTATAGCAGCACTTCTTCCTCATTCTGCTAGGCTGCTCAACAGGGGTCCTGAGGGCCTAAGCCCTCAGTCTGCAAGCTGATTCTCACGCTGGCATCTTACCTCTAACTGGAACTGCAACTCGAACTCCAACTAACTCAAGCCGTTTGTGGTTATATAATTGTTTGACATCCACCTGCTTCCTGTGGGCGTCCACAGGTCAAGGTGATATTCCGATATCTTCGACCGGATGCACCTGTTTTTTGATTGACGGCTGGGTCGAGGGTCAATATGTTACAACGGAAGATATTGAATCAAATAAAAATGTACGCGAGAGAGAGAGAGAGAGAGAGAGAGAGAGAGAGAGAGAGAGAGAGAGAGAACAAATAGTTGAGGAAGAAAATATGTCGAGAAGTAGATGTTGGGCTTTTTTGTATAACAAAACGGTGAAAAAATAACGTGAACAATTAAAAAGGAAATGAGCGATTAATATTTTTTAATTCACTTGAAATCTTACTAAACCTTCAACAAAATGAACCAAATTATATTCAATAAAGGCAGACGTTAGAAATTGGAAAAGAAAAGATAATTATAATACCACTAGTTTACTCATGCCGTCAGAAATAACGTTCGTATTTATGTCATTTTGTAATTATATATCATTTATAAGATAGTTTCAAGAAAAGATTTATCTTTCTCTGTATTTTTCTTGTTTATGTTCATTACTTTTTGGATATTAAGCTAAAAGTAAAATTAACAATTGATCCACTGACTTGACCTCAGACAATAATGGAAAATGATCTATATTAAACAGGTTTAAAATTCTATACATTTTTTGCTCATTTCATTTATGAAATAACCTGTTAGAATTGACATAATTTCATGACCCTACGTCAAACTTTAATGATGAAACAAAATATTCTATCATTCATCTTATGAGATGTATAGTAAAAAAACAAGAAAACAATTAAACGTTGCTTAAAAAATGAAATGGACGTTAATTCAATTAATTGCTGAATTAATAAAGATATTAATAAAGCTTTATCAAAATACAAACCAAACAAAAAGTTGCCTTTTTTACCCTATTTCCCTGTGGCGTAATGGCTAACGTGTTCGACTTCGGCCTCATCGTAAACGAGTTCGAACTCCAGTCGCCCCATTACATTTACTTTCGGACTAATACCATTAGGAAAATAATGAACACCTTTATTTGCTAAATAGTTCAACTAATTTCCTTCAACAAGGAAGATTTTACCATCAAATAACACGCAAAGGTTGATATGCCATTAAACAAAGAAGCCAAACTTTTGGAGCGTCATTTTATCCCCTGTAGATGAATAATATCCCTAAAAAGGTGGTGTCCTGGATATGACACAAAACTGAATCTGATGGTGAGATCTGGAGATCTGGGGAATATGGAGAACCCTTCCATTGCCATTACACCCCGGTTAGTGTTAGTACCACTTAGGGTCCAATTTATAGGTCGAATAGATCCGTTTGAAAAATTGTTCGTATTCGGTAGGACTGTGTGCCAAAAAATACTAAGGGACAGCTTTACAAAAATGAAAATATGAACGAACAATGAAGGCGATTCTCTTACTTCTAGGAATATAAAATAACTCTAGATGAATTGCCATTCAAATCAATCAATCAATCGATGCATTCGAGGGTCGTTCAAAAGGTTATAAGCCTCACCCACTAGGAAGACTTATAGATGAACATTTTTATTATAGTTATACACCATCACTTTTTATAAAAGGAGAAAAATTAATTCAGTGGTGAGATTCATATAAAAGCGAAAGTATGCGACGAATCTAAAATCTAGATGAGGTTTTGAACTTTTTTAGTAAACCTTGTAAGTGCTATTTCCGTCCCTGTATCCGTTGTAATTTCCATGAAAATAAACTGGTGGCTTTACTTTCCGAGCTTCCATTGTATTTTAAACTTTCTTTTGAGAAGGAACTTTTGTTTGGTTTATCTGGTTTGGGAGAGATAGCTGCTTCGGTTCTACGTAATGATATAGGTCGGTGTTCAAATCAGATGATATACTCTGTTTTGAATACGGATTTACAAGGCAAGCAGGTAACATCCCTCATATTTTTCTCCAATTGTTGTTGCAAAAATTACTTTTATTCTCGGAAAGCCACAAAGTTTCCCTCCTCACCCTTTAAGGAAGCGCAAACTCTAAATACAAATCATTTTTCTTCTTCTTCTTCTTCTTCTTCTTCTTCTTCTTCTTCTTCTTCTTTTTGTGAGGAAGTTTTGTCCTTTCACATTGTTGCTATTATTTGCCACATTTCTCCAGTCTTCCTTGAATTACACATAAGAATTACTGTTTTCCATCAAATAGAACAAAAATCATCAAAAAAATTTATGCAATGCCCATATGCGCATTCTGTTGCAATTTCAGAAGCACACTTAATGTCTTTCCGTAAAATGTTTACCGTCGTTTATTTATTCATCTTTAAATTAGAAATGAATTGCTTCTTTAGCGATAGAAATAATGATTTTGTCAACGAGAAATCACCTGAAGTCATAAAATAATTGCAAAACTATTAGCCATTCATGTTTCTTTCCCTGGGGTTGAACTTTGATTACACCCCCGCCCACTAACAACGAAATAACCCGAAGAATGATGTTCTTTTGCGATTTTTTATGATTTATGAACGTGGGCGACTTGAACACCACGCAGATTTACTTAATTTCTGCTAATTCAAAAATAGCTCCTTTTAAATCGACCTCGGGGTTTTCTACTATTGTAAATATCGTCATCATCATCCATTTGAATTCGGATATTTTACAGCTTCTACTCAGAATGTTTTGAACACGTAATGAAGGATGAAAATTGAACTAGATCCCTTCGTGTGAAAAAAATGGACACAATCGATTTAATGGGGGAGGCTAGAGGTCTTGTATGAACGTTGGGATTCCAACGCCAAAAAAAGAAAAAGAAAAAATTAATGAATGAATGAAGAAAAGGAGTAGATAAAATCATATAAAAGTAAAAAGAAAAAAAAAGAAAGATAAAATATAGAACCGCATCATTCAATGTGTTACATAATAGATGAGGTTTATTTTTGTGTTACATAATAGATGAGGTTTATTTTTGTGTTACATAATAGATAAGGTTTATTTTTGTGTTACATAACAGATTAGGTTTATTTTTGTGTTACATAATAGATTAGGTTTATTTTTGTGTTACATAATAGATTAGGTTTATTTTTGTGACATGTAATCTAGCATTTAAACTGTTAAACGCGGAAAAATACAAGAGTCAATGAGTTAGATAGACAACCGTTAAATCCCGGGTCAATTTGAGGCTACGGATCTCATTAGACGGTTTCAGTTAGGTGGCCAAAACGGTTCTAGAGAGGAATAAGTTAATGAGAAACTCTCAAAGCAAAAAGTTGAACTCACTACTCTACTCTCACTGATGCCCCGTTTAGGCCGAGTGGGTAATTAAAATTGGTTTGGTTGGAGTTTATGGCATATCAACCATTATAGGCTATTTTATGCTAAATCCTATTCATACATATATGTTAAATATATAGGATTTGTAAACATATTTTGTTGAAAACATTTTTAAATGAGTCTGAGCTCATTTTTTCGCATAGTTAAATGGTTTCAAGTATTTCTAAATAACACGAATAATTCTATTTACTATTAATCATTTGTTTGCA
Organism: Sepioteuthis lessoniana; assembly: GCA_963585895.1. Classification (NCBI taxonomy): domain Eukaryota; kingdom Metazoa; phylum Mollusca; class Cephalopoda; order Myopsida; family Loliginidae; genus Sepioteuthis; species Sepioteuthis lessoniana. The sequence continues at coordinate 67,450,586 of OY757919.1, forward strand.
TACAGTTAAATGATTTCATGTATTGCTATGTAACAGTAACAATTTACATCAGTCATTTGTTTGCACACATTTGGAGGTGCCTGTGGTGTAATGGTTATCGTCGTAGGAAATGGACACGGCGACACGAGTTCAAATCCTGGACGAGACTGATTGCATTTCACATAGCTCTAATACCCTTGGGAAAGGTATGAATCCAATTATTCTCCCTCCAGCTATGGGTAAATAATAGGGCAGACTAGGTTCTTCAGCCTTGGTGAGGCAACTAGTCTAGGATAAGGGAAACTCTGAATTCAAACCTGTTAAACTCCGCTTAAAGATTGACCTTGTGTCATATCCTGCCCGAGCGGAGGGGTTGGTAAATATGATTTGTTTGCACTAATTTAAATGAATATACATATAATTTGTAAGTGAATAGTTGATAAGTAATTTCATTTTAAACCCATTTGTTTGCACACTAAAGTAAAAGTAAAGTTGGTAACCGTAGTCTAGGGTGACCCAAAGGCTCCCTTTTCGATAGCAACTGCACCAAGGTGTAGGGAAGGGCGCTACTCTTTTGTCAGGATTGACCCACTTTACCCTTGATCCGTACCTTATAATGCTGAGTGTTAAGCAAGGAGGCATTCAAATACCATTTTTGAGTCTTTGTTATGACTCGACCTGGGACTGAACCGCGGTGTCCCGGGCCATTGGCGAATTGTTTGCAAACATTGAAGTGGTTACAAGTATTGCTATTTAACACTAACCAAAAAAAAGCAAAAAGAGAGTTCATGTATGGAGGCTGGGATTCGAAAAGAAAGGAAGAAAGAAAGAAAGAAAGAAAGAAAGAAATTATATGAAAGAAAAATAGATGAAATATAGAAATGCATCACGTAAATAAAGAGAACGAAAAAATAGAAGGAATATCGAGTACGAATGCAGGTATTCAAATCCATTGAAAGAAAAAAATGAAATGAATGAATGAATGAAAAAAAGAATGAAGTGAAAGAAATCATACAAAAGGGAAAAGAAGATGAAATATAAAACCGCATTAGTCAATTAAACAAAAAGAAAAAAAGAGGGAAAGTCACTTACGAACGCTGGGATTCCAAACCCGGAGGAAAAGAAAAAAAGAAAGAAAGAAAGAAATATGAAAAAAAGAATGGAAGTAAAAAAGAAAGAAACCATTAAAACGAAAGGGAAATATGTAATAAGAAACAAACAAACAAACAAACTAACAAACTATATAAAAGAAAAAATTGTAAAATATAGAACTGCATCAATCAATGAATCAAAAAGAAAGAAAAAGAAGGATATTATGTATAAATGCTGGGTTTGAATACCACGGTCTGGGCACTTCTTTCTATTTCTCTTTTTTTATGGGGGTGTGGATCTTGGCTTTTTTCTCTCATTCCGTATGAAGACAAGGATACGGCAGACGACAGATTTCAAACCCATGCAACACTATTAGCTCTTCTGTCCCTATAAATGTAGTTGTAAGCATGCCTATATGAGTATATATGTGTATAGACACAACAGGATGCAATTCAAAATCAATAAGCAGGGTTTAACAGGTTTGAATACAGAGTTTTCCTTCTCCTAGACAGGTCGGAATACCAATATTAAATAGCACATACAGGCCTACTCTTTAGAGGTGGAGAGAGAATAGTCGGATACATAATTAGAGGTGGAGAGAGAATAGTCGGATACATAATTTTCCCAAGGTTCTTAGCACTATGTAAAAATGCAACCAGGCTCCCAAGAGCTTGAACTCGAGTCATCGTGTCTATGACCTACGATAATGACCTTTACACAATGAGCGCCTCCTCTAGGTATGGCATTTGCCTTGGTATATATATGCATGTAGAGGTGAGTATACTAGCACGAGTGTGTGACTCCATAGCGTATATATGTGTCTGTATATGGATGTGTGTATAGTAGAGTCAGAAGGATAGCTAAACGACGTAGGGAGGTCGGCAGATTTTTATAGATGATAAAATGGAAAGAGAAAGCTTTCTCGATGGGCATGAAAGGATTGCATTTTTTAAATGTAGATCATTAACTGAAGTCTTCAGCGCTAGTAAAGCCAGTGGTCAATAGCCAAGGATATCATTTTTAAGTACTTTATATTTGGGAGATTCAGCCGCGAGTTAGTACTTTATATCTGGGAAATTCATGCGAGTGGAGAGTTAGTACTTTATATCTGTGAGATTCAATGGCCTCTATATAGACAAGGATGCAATCAGCAGACAGATGAGTGGTGGCCCGACCAATGTCGGTTACCCCCCCTCCATTCCTTGTGGTTGATCAGAAGAGGAACATACATATGAGAGTTTGGTTTGGTTTGGTTTAGTTCACCTGATTAACCGTATATCAACCCTTTTGGCTTATTCAATGCCGAAACCATCCTTGTAGAAGAACAGCAATGGTACTATTTAACCCATTGCTGGAATGTATAAATGGGTTTATACCTTTACCAAGAGTATTAGTCCGAAAGTGAACGTAATAGCACGAATGGAGATCGAACTTGCCTACTAGGATGTCACAGTTGAACACATTAGTCACAACGCCAAAAGGACTCCCCGCTAGGAGTAGATTGCTGAGAGAGAGAATGAGATTAAAAACTTCGTCTGCTGTTTTTATCACGCTAGTGAGAGATCAGCACCCAAGTCTATATTGTATGGGTAGTGTCCGGAGCGTAGTGGCTAAAGTGCTGAACTGGTGCCTCAAAGCAAGTGAGTTCGAACTCCAGTCGAGCTATTACTTTCACTTTCGAACTAATACTCTTGGGAAAAGTATGAACCCCCTTATCCCCACATGTAAATAGTACTATTGCTGTTCGTCTACAAGGTTGAATTCGGCATTCAATATGCCATTAAAACAAAGAAAGCAAACACAACCACATTGCGACGTGTCATACGCGCCTCACCATCAAGATAAACCAGAAGAATTGTCATGAATAAAGACGGCTGTCCGTGAGTATTCTCAGAATTCGTTTCTTCTTGCGCAGTTAACCCGTGGCTCGTATAGAATCGACCAAATATTGAATAATAGATTGACTGTATCTTTTATTGGGCATGAATTGAAATATTCTCAAAATAGTTAAACCGCTGTGACCAAAAACGGAATGGTCGAGTCAAAGGTTACATTATCTGGTTTACTGGCATACCAACTCTTGATGGTTATTCAGTGCCAAATGCACGTGATTTTTAAGTGACTGGAAACTTTTTAAATGAGTTAGAGCTCATATGTTTGCGCACAGTAAAATGATTTGAAGCATTGCTATGTTATACGAATAATTCAGTTTAATATTAATAATTTGTTGGCACACAGCTAAATGGTTTCAAGCATTGCCATCTAATACGAATAATTCAGTTTAATATTAATCATTTGTTTGCACACAGCTAAATGGTTACAGTAAATGATTAAACAGTTCTATTTAATCCATAATTGGGACCCTAAGAAGTACAACGACTCTGACTTAAAGTGGACCTGGGGTTAATAGCAATGAAGGGGTACTCCACATTTCCTAAAATTCCAGTACTAAAGCCTCACCATCAGACGGTTTAGAGTCATATCGGTGGAATCTTCCCCTCTGCAGAGATGTAGTCGACGTATTCTATAGCCTGGCCTGACTGGGCTTGTTGAGTCTAAGCTGAAATCAAGTAAGTGTAATTGACGAATAGTAACCTTTAAGATCAGTTGAAAGCTTGCCTGCCAATAGAGGAGTAAAAGTCAGGCGACAAAAATCCTAGAAATTAGAAATTAGATTCCTCGTTCATACAATGAACTAAGCATTGTGCACACACTAAAGATATTAATCATCCCTGCATGGAGAAGCGATGAAATGTGGGACAGTGAGAACTAACCACTCACCGAAGTATTCAAGAAGTGAAGATGGTGAGAAGACTATGTAACACAAAACATGCAAGTGACAAATCTTTATATATATATATATATATATATATATATATATATATATATATAATCAGTAAATTTGGAGAAAATTCATTTTTTAGTATAAAACGAATTTACAAAAAATACCACTGCAATGGAAAATTATGTCATTTGATCAAAGTACTTTCATTCCGAAAATATTCTCTCTGAACGAGCAGCAGCAAGCATAGGCCTCTATGTTAATGCACACAAAACGGAATATATGTGCTATAACCAAACGGGGGACATCTCCACTCTAGAAGGAACCCCTCTTAAACTAGTAGACAAATTCACATACCTAGGAAGCAGCGTCGAATCAACCGAAAAGGACATCGAAACGAGGATAACGAAAGCATGGACAGCTATCAATAGGCTATCAATTATATGGAAATCAGACCTAACCGATAAAATGAAACGCAGTTTCTTCCAGGCAGCGGTCACATCGATACTGCTATATGGCTGCACTACATGGACGCTAACAAAACGGCTGGAGAAGAAGCTAGATGGCAATTATACAAGAATGCTGCGTGCAATCCTGAACAAGTCCTGGCAGCAACACCCCACAAGACACCAAATGTACGGCCACCTGCCCCCTATCACGAAAACTATGCAAGTTAGAAGAACCAGACATGCAGGACACTGCTGGAGAAGTAGGGACGAACTCATAAGAGATGTACTCTTATGGATCCCCACACATGGCCGCGCAAAAGCAGGACGACCAGCGCGAACATACATTCACCAGCTATGTGAGGATACAGGATGTTGTTCTGAAGACCTACCTAGGACGATGAACGATAGGTTGTAGTGGCGAGAGAGGGTCAGGGATATCCGTGCTACCAGCGCGAGATGATGATGATGATGATGATGATATATAAGGGGAAGAAAGGAAGAAATACATACAAGTGAACAAATAGCCGAATAACGACGTCATTGTGGCAAAGAAGCAAAGTAAAGTGGCCTCCCGATTTTTAAAGGAAAGATTTAGAAGTCATCAGTAGAGCTTAGCTCTGATTGGCTGTTGCAAAATTATATATAGAGCTTTTTCTGTGGTCATTTTTTTCTCCTTGTGTGGATGCGCAGGTTAGCTGCCGGGATGGGAGTTGGAGTAAGATCAATGCCAACTAGGTCATTTGGGTGAGGGGGTCTGATATTGCAAGACCCGAAACCTCCCATGAACCCAAAGGAAACATCACTGATGACCCATCCCGATGCATCAACAAAGATGTATGATATATATATATATATATATATATATATTAAAAGAATAGATCCACAAATGAATCTGAATTTGGTAATTAGGTTTTTATTATTTCATATACTTGTGCTCTTTATATGTTTCAGACTTTTGATCTACTTCAAGAGATATATAATTGCAAGGGGTTTAGAAGGGATGTATTAAATTGTTGTGGATTTTAGAAGAATAGAGAAAGGCACTACGAACGTGTAATAGCGTAATTGATTTCCGAAGAGTAGTGTAGGAAAAAAATCATATTTTATTTTTATTCAATCGGAATTTACAATTTGCTTTGATGAGAATGCTATTTGTCAGAACAGTAGAATTATTTTGATAACAAAGGGAATTATGAAAACAAAGCCATAATATCTCAAGATTAGATAGAACGAAAGAGACCAAGTGACAAGGCAGAAATTCAGGCGGTGAAACAGCTCTCAAGCTGTGAGCTTTATGGACCTTATACGAAACAGCCCTGACTAGAGAAAGTGAGAAAGCCGTCCAAATACTACGCTGTAAAGAAAAACAAACATAATCGCCACTTAAGATTGTCCTTGGTATAGAAGATAAACCTAGCCTTAGACGAATAACTGAGGTTCTCAGATAGAATTTGTCACTTATGTAAGAACTTTGAATGCAAAAACTTTGAACGACTTTTTTTATATTTTCGAAATACTGTAATTGTTGCAAAGCCATATTTGTTCTCTGTTTTTGGACGCAATTTTTTTCTACTAACTTTCTACTACTTAATTGTGTGGTGGCATTCGTCTAATTGCTAACTGGCAGCACCGATCAGTGTTTGATTCGTTGTCCTGATCTTGAAAACACAATGTAGGTAGATAGCGAATCATTTCGTGTTATCCTGAGATATTTCCGAGCAGTGGAACATTCAGCAGATGGAAAACTGAATCACCCCCGTGTTTAGCAAGAGGCGACGCACTGTCTTACAATTTTGATAGGAATGTGATCCTTTTTCATTCCAGGCTTTGTTTCTGTGAATGTCCTATTGGAGTTGATTATCCGAAAAGACCTCCGGTCTCTGCACATGTTTGCTGTATGCATAAAAGCGTGTTTTTATAAATATATCTAATATATATATATATATATATATATATATATGCACTCTCTTTGTGCTTGTATGTACGTTTGCATACAGCCACGTACATCCATGTATACACACATCCGAATACATATGTTTTCAAAATTTTCTTCTCTGTGTGTGTGTGTGTGTGTGTGTGTGTGTGTGTGTGTGTGTGTGTGCGTGTGTGTGTGTGTCTGTGTGTATACACACTTTCACATTAGCGTATATTTATATATTTACATACGTCTTTTCAATTGCATGGGTTGAGTTCAGTGTGTATTTGATTCCACACATACATGTATTTTAAGCTCGTCTCTGTGTGTATGTTTGCATATATATATATATATATATATATATATATGAGGGGTGGGTATGAAATAGAAGAAAGTGGAGTATATAATATAATCACAAAAAGGAAAATCCTATACCTTCGAAAACCCAAAAGCATCTTTCATAAATAGAATAGAAATTTAAGCTACAATTCAAAAGACGTAGTTGACATAATTGTATGTTTTAACTATAAAACGGTTTACATTGGTACTGAACTATAGAGTCTCTTCACATAAAAGCAAGATTGAATTATCAGAAAAAATATTATTCGTATTAGATAGGACCGTGTGCAAAAATTGACCTGTTAAAAATTATTCGTATTCGATCAGACGGTGTGCAAAAAAATTCTTTAGAAATTATTTGTCAAAATGTCTGATATAAAGCCTGATAATTTTTTATTACTTCGAGTATTCGAAATATTGTTCTCATTGTTATCATCATAATGTTCGAAGTTCTGTGTGAGCTACTGAGTTCAGCACCAAAAACCTGAAGAAGGCTGAATGATGCATCGGCTGAAACGTTGTAAGTCGAACAATGAAAATGGGTACATTAGTCCGAATGCTCTAAATGATAAAAAAAAAACTCTTAAGAAATAACTGCACAATATATTTAAATGTGAACATACAATGAACGTGATTCCTTAACCTCTAGGTATAAAATAACCCAAAACGGGTTGACATGCAATTAAAATCAATCAATCAAAAGAAAAGTTTTTAATTGTTTATCCCAGAATTGCTAATATGTTAAAATAGTATGAGTTAAAAAAAAACTTTAACCTCTTGTCTTTTGTATGCTTCAACTTCAGAAGACCCTGAACAGTTTCCAAACACTTATAATTCATTGCGTTCTAGTAGTAAGTAATAGATATTATTTACAGTCCACGACACCATTGAGGCTGGGTTTTTAAACACAACGCTTTGATGTTATTCGGAGATAAATATCACTTTCACGAGTAGAATAAACTATAGTTTTATTTTTATTTGCAAAAGAAAGATTTCAACAAGTTCTATTCAGTGATATAATGGATTTAAACTAGCAGTAAAAACTTACAGATGAAAACACAAAACAGGCCTCAATGGTGTTACGAACTGTTATGTTCGAAACTATAAGTTGCCACTTTTACTTCTAATTGTGTACGGATTCTAACCAAAATGGCAAATTTTCTTTTCTTCTGGAAGGACAAATAAATTTCTGGTTGGTTGGTTTTACGTCAGTTTTTGTTGGTTTATCTAATGACGACATCAGTATTTTTTCAAGGACTTATATGGTCTCATGTAATTAATGATAATCATTTGTAATAATTAAATATATATATATATATATATATATATATATGGGGGGGTCAAGGAACTATTGAACCCAGTTGGCTGGGGCTGTAGAATACACCGATTGCATCTCTGCAGAGGAGTAAAACTTCCCCAACTAGTATTCTGGATAAGACATTAAGCCATCTGATTGTGAGGCTCTGGTCTTGGATTTTTGGGGAACGTAGTGTACCTTTTCATTGCCACCGCTCCAAGGTCCACTTAGGCCTGGAATGGCGGCACCAGAAAGAACCCTATCCATGGATCAAATAGAACTGTTTGACATTTAAATTTTGTGCAAACAAATGACTTATGCTGAATTTAATTGCTTGACATAGAACTGTTTGATCATTTAACTGTGTGTAAACAAATGACTGATGTTTAATTAAATTGTTAGTGATACATAGCAATACTTCAAACCATTTGACCGAGTGCAAATGAATTAGAACTGTTGAATAGAATTATTAGTGTTAAGTAGCAATACTTGAAACCACTTTACTGTGTGCAAACAAATAATAGATATTGTATAGAATTATAAGTTTTAGATAGCAATAATTGAGACCATTTAACTGTGTCGAAACAATAGCAATACAAGAGTGCAAACAAATCAGTTCTCACTTTAAAATGATATTACCTACAAACTACTCACTCACAAATCATAATGTATATCCTTTTAGATGCTCACAAACAAAGGATTGATATTCAATAGTTTTATTGGTGTTAGAAATACTTTAAACCATTTAACTGTGTCCAAAGAAAAAGGAGCTCAGGCTCATTTAAAAATGTTATCTACAAAATGTGTTTACAAATCATATATTTAATATATATGTATAACGAAGATTTGGCATTAAATAACCTACAAGGGATGATATGCCATAAAGCCAAACCAAACCAAACTAAATCAAGTAACTATTCTAATGTTAAATAAAATAATTAAAGAGGTATTCTCGTTCATTATACGTTCATATTTACATTTTTGTGTGGTTATTTCTTAAGAGTTATTTCCCTTTTTCAAACGGTCCTATCCAATAGGAATAATTTTTAAACAGATCTATTTAACCCATAGATGAGACCTTAACAAGTATTAGTATCACGAGTAAGGGTGAACCTTGGATTAATAGCAATGAAGAGTACTCTACACTCCCCAGATCTCCAGAACTCGAGCACTACCATTAAATACAGTTTTGTGTCATACCAAGAATGCAAAAACTTTTCATAGATTCACATTTGATTTTAAGTTGGGACAAATATTCTGTCACCGCTTCTTTATGAATGTTAAAGAAATCTTAGAAAAATTTGAAGTTTACTTAGATCTTTATTGATAATCCAATCAGTCAACTGTACTATTCGTTTTGTAATGGTTAGCAAGCTAGTCATGTTGATCAATTACGACTGAATAGTGAGATTGATTCTCGTTAGACGTCCCTGTACTTGAGGTCTTGTGCCAAATCTAAGCAGCCGGTTTTCCTTTAGACCTATGGTCAAGTCAAACTGAAAACACCGATTCCTGCTTATCACTGAATGTAATCAGCATTAAGTCTGATTAGCACTTAGATGGGTGGCACCTTGATAACTTGAGGATTCCGTGTGGCGGAGTGGCTAATGTGCTAGACTGAGACATCGTAGTTAGCTAGTTCAAACTCCAGTCACACTTTCACATTAATACTCAAGGGAAAGGTATGGTTTCAAGGATTCCTGTTTAGCACTAATAATTCTATCTAATATTAATCAGTTATTTTCCCATGATTAAATGATTTCAAGTATTCCTATCTAACACCAATAACTATTTAGTATCAATCACTTGTTTGCACACAATTACAGGTTTTCAAGTATTATTTTGAACATTTGTAATTCCTTTTATCAAGTATTCCTATCTAATACAAATAATTTTCACTCAGCTCTATGGTTTCAAATAAATGATAATCCTAAGAGATCTATTTGACCCATACATAAGACCCTACCAGGTACTAACAATCCGGGTCAGAGTGAACCTGGGAGTAATGGAAGGGATACTTCACATTCTCCAAAGTTCCAGGACTGGAGCCACACTATCAGGTGCAGTTTAGTGTCTAATCCAGGATACCTATGTACCAGACTAAGTATAGAAAATAATAACTATGATGCGTTGTTTACAAATCTTTAGAAGTTCAGATATTTGATGAATGAATTTCACATCGACTCACATAAACAAACATCGCTCAGTGTTTAAACATTTGTCTTTCTCTACTTGTTATTTACCAAGCTTTGCTTAGTTTGGAACACAGTTTACAGTATCTGCTGCTACTAAGTGATCACTCACCAAAGTACTTATTTGTTTGTTATGCCTTCTGGGTCATCTACCCTTTTTTCTATCTTCTCACATCGACCTTTAAGAAAAAAAATTGCACGGAACATATATACTATTAATACAATATCTATATACAGATCAAATTCTGATTACTAATTCAGCAAATAATTCCTAAAAATACCTTCTTGAATTCTTTTTCTTACCATTATTTCCGAATTCATCAAATTCCGTTTTAAAATGTCTTATGTTATTACTGTTTTTGATCTGATTAGCTAATTTCTTCCAAAAATATATAACTCCCTTAGCAAAAACAAATACCATTGTTTAATAGGCTTAGTTTCTAAAATCAGTCTGGACAGTAAATTTCCAATTCGAGGAGATTTGTTTTAAAAAATTGTATTCCATGATTAGAAATTTTATCAATAATTTTGAAAGTCACAGTTAGGTCACCTCTTATTTTTATTTCTTGTAAAATAGTTCATTTTAATTTCTCTAACCTCTCCTTAAACCTGTAATATTTTACTCTTTTTATTAGTTTTGTCACTCTTCTTTGTACGCCCTCCAATCTCAATCATCATCAAGTCATGCTGATATCACAATTCCTTATATCTCTCTCTCTCTCTCTCTCTCTCTCTCTCTCTCTCTCTCTCTCTCTCTCACTCACACGCACAATTTCTCTCTAACGCACACACATCATCCGTCCCTATCGTCTATCGCTTTCGGTGGGTCCTCTAGATTGCATCCAATGTCCACGCAGAGATGATGTAAATTTTTGCTGATCAGCCAGCACTAGTGTGTCCATGTATGGTAGTCCATAGGAGAACGTCGCTTATGAATTCTTCCTTACTTCTTCAGTAGTGTCCAGTATATCTTGTTCGTCTTACTTAGATGGTTTGTATGATGGAAGGTAAGTAGCCTTACAACTACTGTTTTGTGGGGTTCTGCTACCTGGATTTATTCAAAACAAGCTCTTAACATTCTTGTGTAGCTTCCATCGAGCTTTTCCTCCAAACTTTTGTTGCAGTTTAAGTGGTGCGACAATACAGTAGTATCGACGCGGCCACAGCTTGAAAGATATCCTGTTTTATTTTATCAGAAAGATCAGATTTCTATATGACCGACAACCTGTCAATAGCAGTCCATGCCTTTCCAATGCATATGTAAACATTGCTTTCAGTAGATGAGATCTGGCTGCCGAGGTTTGTGAACTGGTCAACTAATTCTGTTTTATCTATGTTCACGCAATGGTCAATAGCTCTGACTAACTGCTGCAGATTGTGCAACAGATATTCGACTTAGGCGAGTATATTTGCGAGAAAAGCTGGATCATCTGCGTAGTTTGCGTCTGTCATAGTTTCTGCGAGATATCCTCTGCTTCTTGTTTTTTTTTTATGTGAAACCATTTTCTTTTATTAGATATAAGTTAGCGACCTTAATCGAAGGTGACCCGAAGGTTCCCTTTTCTATAGCTACTACACCGAGGTGTAGGGGAGGGCGCTACTCCATTCCGTGTATTGCTCCACTTTACTCTTGATCCTTACCTTTTAATGCTGAGTATTAAGTAAGACGGCATCAAGTACCATTTTTGAGTCTTTGGCATGACTCGACCTGGGATTGAACCCCAGTCTCCCAGACCATTGGCGGGCACTCTACTCATTATGCCAATGGCCCGGGTGCTAATATATCTCTTTCAAGACAACTTAAAAGTCGATGTCTCATCTGGTAAGTGAACCATCGCTTTTGTGTTTTTATAAAGCATCATTATAGCAGTAATAACTTCGTTGGGAAGACGATATACTGAAAGTATTTGCTCAATCTTTTCTCTGTGCATAGAATCAAATGCTTTGGAGAAATCTAATAGTATTGCTTCTAGATTTTTGCACGTACTCCTATGATTCGACAGATAATCAGTATCTATCAGATTGTTGATCAATTTTTGCGAAAGCCTATCTGATTTTTCCTCAGAATTTTCTCAACCTCAGGTCGGATACGATTGAGAAGCAGGGTATTATAAACCTTATCTGGGGGTGCCCGCGGTGTAATGGTTATCGTCATAGGAAATGAACACGGCGACACGAGTTCAAATCCTGGACGAGACTAATTGCATTTCACATAGCACTAATACCCTTGGGATAGGTATGAATCCAATTATTCTCCCTCTAGCTATGGGTAAATAGTAGGTTCTTCAGCCTTGATGAGGCAACTAGTCTAGGAGAAGAGAAACTCTGAATTCAAACCTGTTAAACTCCGCTTAAAAATTGACCTTGTGTCATATCCTGCCCAAGCGGAGGGGTTGGTAAATATATATAAACCTTATCAGTTATAGCATTAATAGTTATACCCCTGTAGTTCTGAGTAATTCCGAGTTCGGCTTTTTGGGGTAAGAGGAGCATGTAGACAATCGTTCATTCCTCTATAATAATTTGTTAATACACAATTTTCCAAAGAAGTATTTCGTAACTTTTCTATACATAAGGAGGTATTTCGTCAAGGCCTGCCGCTTTTTTGAGTTTTTTTTATTTTTTCCATGCTGCGTCAAGTTCTTCCTCTCTAAACTGTCCAGGTTTGACCAGTTTTGCCATAAATAATTTCTTTAATAGGTTTATCCCTGATTTCAGGAAGGTTTCTTTGTAGATGCTTGAAATGTTCTTTCCACTTCTGAAATCTTTCTTCTTGGCTGGCAACTTTTAGTTTTGCTCTTGAGGTGCTTTTCCTACAATAGACAAAATATGATTGTCACCTTTATCGCAGCTTACCTATGATCATCTGGCAGGAACCGGGGCTTTCAGCTTGGATTGACTGTAAGCCACTTGTCTTTCCTTGTGCACGAAACAGACAATATTTTTGATAAGATAGAGAGAGAAAATAAGACAGTGTTGGCATATATGTTGATAGAAAAGATAGGTTGATGATGTGAGATTATTTTTCGTAGACATTTTAAAACATTTGTTAAACATTTTGTTTACATTGGTACACAAGATGTATGTTAATTGGAAATACATCTTTTTAAAGAGGTATTCATGAAGCTTTGCGTAGTCTGGCACAAAGTCTCAATTTGCTTTTACCAAGTGTTCCTATATATTCACCAATTTAAGTACTGATTACTGTCTAGTCGCTAGAGTTTAGAATACGCTGACCGTATCCCATTCAGAGGAGTAAAATTCCTTCTCAAAAAAGTGATGTCCTGATGGTGACAGTAAACTGCGTTTGGTGTCCAGGTTCCAGTTCTGGGTAATGTGGAGAATCCATTCGTTGCTATCACTTCCAAGTCCACTCTGACCTGGAGTGGTAGTACCTGTTAGGGTCCCATCAATAGGTCAAATAGATCTGTTTAAAAGTAACTTGTATTCGATAGGAATACTTTATGCTATATAACTGTAAATTATTTTTATCAAGAAGTTACTTGAAGCTATAATTTGTTTATTAAGGATTATCATTGGAATATGTGATTAATGTCTAGATCCGGGACAGTCATCAAGATCTCAAATCAAACGAAATATTGTGGGGTTTTTTAAATCTTTGTTAAAATAAAATTCTTTCTTACAGATTGCTGGAAGTTGGGCAAGCTATACTCTACAATACATTTAGCGGTACGGTTATCAGAGATGGAAACAGAATCGGTGATCGGAGTTCGATTTCTGTTTGCGCCTAATTTCACACTAATACTATAATGGATTTTCCTCTTTCTTTAAGCAAATAATAAAAGAATAAAGCTGTTAAAAAGCGTTCGAAAGTCGGAAATCATTTCGACATAGTATTTACATTACAAACAGGATTTCACTTTTAAATTAAATTAAAAAAACATTTTTAAATGAAAAATAGGAGTAACAGTAGGTCTTTCGTATGCAAGATATTAAAAAAAAAGATTTTTCTCGGTCCTTTTTCGTGGTCAGAGTCTCGTCGTTTAGATGTGCCCTTATCAGCACTAAGGCAAAGGGCATGAAATTAAACTTTTTACATGATCACAATTAAATAACGTGACTGCATCACACAATTAAATTTTGCCTTTTTTTTGTTGTTGTTGTTGGGATTTGGGGAGGGTTATTTTATTCTGTTTTTTTTTTTTGCTTGTTTTTGTTTTGTTTTTGTTTTGTTTTTTTGTTTTTTTTTATTTTATCTTATTAATTAATTTATTTATTTTTTGCATGCGCAAATTGAAAACGACTCCGCGACAACTAGCAAAAGTGATCACTGCCATTACTTTCTTGGTTTTTCTTTTTTTCTGTCTTTCTTTTTTATTTGTTTTTTTTTTTTTTTCTTTGCTTTTTTTTTTTTTCGGCCAAAGGAGAGGGGATGGATGGATAGGTGTAATCGACTTGCGCCTCGAGAAATGTAAATCTATCCCTCAGATGGAAAGATTTAATTGTTTCTGCTGTGAGTCGTTTATTTATTCTGAGATCAGTAATAGTCTGAAGCAATATAAAACAGTTGAAAAAATGTATATTTATAACATTGTGTTTTGTTGAAATCTATTAGGGTGTGTCTTTTTATATGAATGTTTATATTTATTATTATTATTATTATTATTATTATTATTGATGTTGCTGTTGTTGTAGTTGTTGCTTTTTTCACTATCTCTCAAAATTGTAGGATTTCACTCGTAGTGGTAGTATCATTATCTGTAAAGTCACTGCAAGAACTTCTGACAAACAAGACAGAGCAGAGTCTCTGTGGTGTAGTACCTAATGTATTGGACTGGGACGTCGTAGTAAGCGTGTTCGAACCCCCAGTTGTGCTATTCTGTTCATTTTCTGTCTTATTACCTTAGGAAAGGTATGAGTCCTCTTATCCTCCCAGCTATGGGTTAAATAGCATCACTGTTGTTTTTTTTTTCTGGAAGGATGGTTTGGGCTTTAAATAACCAATGAATGTTGATATGCCATTAAACCACCAGACCAAACAAGACTTTTCCTAAAATGTGTACTGTATGCAACAGAAGTGACTTATGCAGGGTACAGTCATTGTATTTAGCTTTTAGTTGATCCAAGGAGTTTTGCAGTTTTATTGGAATAGGATCAAGTGCTCCGAACGCCACTGCTATTGCTTTCATTCAACTTCATTTTATGCCAGTTCTACTTTGAGAGTAGAGTATTTCCCAATCTTCATATTTTCTTTTACTGCGTCGCTTTGATCAACAGAAATAGCTACATCAATACTTTGGCATACTCCTTGGCGAGGACAGGGGATTACAATGTCTGGACAACTACGTTCGAGCTTTTGGTTTGTTTTGAAATCCTAATCCTACAGAATTTCTGATTTCCCTAGGTCCTCCATGACTTGAATAGAAACATCCCCAAACGATTTATTAGCTACATTTTAAGCATATTTTTAGCAGTGAAAATGCTGATAGACGATATCATGAAAAATTCTATATTCTTTTTTATATTGTTATTTTTGTGATACTCCTTGCGAGTTTTTCGCATCAGGACTAACACGAAACTTTTCACTGAAGTCCACATGACAGCAAGTCTCCTGGGGTTTCCAGTACTTTTCTAAATAGTCTAGCTGATTGTAACAGCTGTTTTATAGTAGAGAAAGACAACAACACTGATGTATAAAAATGCAATTAGCATCTTTTCTTTTTTTTTTTTTTATTACCCAATATGTACGGGTGAGAAAGTCAAGTAAGAAAGAGTCGAAGACGGCTAAGCTACACACATACAATGTCTGTAGCTCAGCCGTCTTCGATCCCCTCTTCTCAGAGGCCGACGGTACGGATCTTCTGTAAAATCTCTTCTCTCTAGTTGGGTCGAAACGTTCCTGGTTATATGATATCCCGGATGCCTACGCAAATTCTCGTGGTCACATCTTCAGCCTGATGTCTACGCAACGTATGTGATCACGCTTCTTTCCATCATACCAGCCACACAATTTACGATTCATTTCAGCGGGGAACACCTGCCTCCTGATTACTTTAGGTAAACAGCTGTATCGACATGTCAAAGGGGTCCTCAAGTCAATATCTAACACAGTGTTGAAATCTGGAGTCTCTAGATTCTTCATCTGATTTCCAATTCCCCCAATATCTTTTCGAGGCATTTGAGGACCGTTCCAACTACAACTGATATCACTGTCACCTTCATGTTCCACAGCTTTTTCGGCTCTGTGACTAGTTCCATGAATTGATATTTATCCAACAACCCACCAAATAGGATTGGAGACAAGGTCGTTTTAATGTGGGAGCCGCTCACGAATCGAGATTCATGCGCGGCAGATGCAAAAGAATTCTTGATCCCTGAGGTTTTTTCTTATTGATGCACCTCAGGCGCCAAGCAATGAACTTACCTCAACTGAATCAAGTATTGCTTGCAGGAACTGCCCGCTAGGAGCAGGCTATTCAAATTAATAACACCCACCCGGCGCAAACGCCAGACAGGAGCGTATTATGAATTCATGTTTTGTATCACAAAATCTCTGAAAATTTGATGCGTTTCATTTTCTATCTCAGATTCTGATTTGTGATTATACCATTTGTTAGAATGGTCAAACTTTCATATATTGCACAATCTCCAGTGAATAAGATCTGCATTCATGGAAATTAATTACTTTAACAGTATTATTTACGATATAATATGTTATTTATTTATCATATAATATATGATTTATGAATTGTATCATAGATTATTTATTTATTATGAATTGAATATATCTTGTTTCGTATTTCTCGTGTATTGTATAAGAAATTATTCATTTATTATATAATATGTGCAGCTGAAAACAGTTGTTATTTAGTATAATATAAAATACAAAATAAGAAAAACCCGACATTTTTATCGATGATTATATTATATTTTGTATTTATCTATTCACTATTTCATTTATTTATTTATCTATCAATGTATTTGCAATATAGACTTCCTAAGGTACAGACACTTGATTTTGGTCCTCAGCAAGAATTCTGGGAAGAGACATTTTGATTTTATGCTAAGTGCACAGATACTATTCTTTTATCCGAACAGAAGTTACGGACTGACAAAGAAACAAAGAAACAAACAAAAAATTACATGGTTCATTAAATAAATAAATTTCAATAACTAACAAATTATCTGGTTTAAATCGAAGTTGGAAAATCTAAAATCCATGTAAAAAAACAATTCATTAAAATACATAACTAATTATTTGTTATGGCTAGAAATTCCAATTAAACAACTCGGGGGAAGGTAGTTATTTATTCCAATCCCAAAGAATGCAACTTCGGCACAACGTTAGGTTTAATGTGACTTCACTGTGAATGGGTTGGTGGTGCCAAAATTGATCCAACTCTGTTGATACTCCCGTTTGAGGAACGCTTCCAGAATCATGGACTGACTCTGACTTTATCACCTTTTAGTGCAATTTGGTTGGTGCTGTTTGAGGGAATGACTTCTGGAAGGAAAGCTAGATGCTCATTCCTCATCACGGATCCTTTCCGAAGGAGTAATTCCAGACTGCCGTCAGTTATGATACCTCGGGACCACATAATACTATTAAATGACCCAAAATACGTGTGTACAAAAGCTCTGCCCTTTTTTCAAAATATATACAAGGATGGATTGAAAATTTCATTGAATGCTGCTGATGGCTTTCTTAAGCAATGGGATTCAAGCACTGCAACACCAATGGAAGAAGTGTGTGAACTGCAAGGGGGACAATTTTGAAAAATAAACTTCATTTGGTCATATTCCATGAGAGTATCTCAGTCAGCCAATGAACTTTTCTGCCGACCCTAGTATATAATATATATGTATGTGTGTGTGTGTGTGTGTGTGTGTGTGTGTGTGTGTGTATTTGCGTGTGTATAAGAGTGTGAGTATGTGCGTGCATGCACGTACGTGTGTATATTAATAACTTCAATGTTTGTGTATCTGCTTTATTAGCTCTATAACTGTATACGCATATCCGCAGAAACAAACATGAAATATCACCCTGAGAAAACACTGATAAGGTAAGAGTCTCTGAAAATAAGCTTGACTGCTTCTTTTTTTTCTTCTGTTTTTATTTATTTATTTATTCATTTTAGTCGGCCGGGACGAAGCAAACCTCTCTTCAACGAATCAACAGTTGTGTTTGAAGGCTGAGACCAGCTGCAGTTCGACGCAACAGGTCAAGTTTGACGAACTCACTCCGCTAGGAATGACAAGAAAAGAAAAGTTTAGAGCCAGCAAAGAGGGTAGAGTAGATTTTTCACCCACAAGTTGAAATTGAGTAAAAAAAAAAGAAAAGAAATGCAAAACAAAATTTTTAAAAATTGGAAAAAAAACGTCAAGAACATCTTCAGTGTCAATAAGTTCATTTGGTCTTCCTAAGTGGCGCTCGATGCTACATAGCAACTTTTTTTTAATTATTTTCAGTCTCGAATATTCTGAACTTAGGATTTGATTTAGGCCTCGCGCTAGGCAATATGCAGATGCTTAAAAGCACAATCAAAGTAGAATGCAGTTCAGGCAAGACAATGAGACATCAAATCTAAATTCACTAAGCTTTGAATAAAGTCGTTTGAGCGAACTATAGAATGAAAAAAGAAAGAAAGCGAAAAGATACCTGGATCTTACCAGAGAGCAGAAAAAGCAGCAGAACATGAAGGTGACAATTATAAGAATCGTAGGTGGCGTACTTGCGACGGTAACCAAACGCCTGGAAATGTTGAAGATCAGAAAAAGAATTGATGCTATCAAAACCACAGCACTGTTAAGCTAGAACACTTAGAAGTGTTCTAGAAATCAGTAGAGGCTTGTGGTCATTCAGATCCCCGTGAAAGACCACCAGTTAACGCTGGTGTGAACAACTCAAGCAATAATAATAATAATAATAATAATAAGAAGAAGAAGAAGAAGAAGAAGAAGAAGAAGAAGAAGAAGAAGAAGAAGAAGAAGAAGAAGAAGAAGAAGAAGAAGAAGAAGAAGGTGAATGTTAAGCTAAGCAAGTGCTGCAAACTTTTTTTTAATTTGCTATCTTCATTGATATTCAGAAATTTCTGCTTATTCGTAAATAATTCAAAATATCCAATCGAAATAAAATTTTGTATTTTCCTTTATATATATATATATATAAGACTAGAAAATTGACACAGCGACACGAGTTCAAATCCTAGACGAGACTGATTGCATTTCACATAGAACTAATACCCTTAGGAAAGGTATGAATCCAATTATTCTCCCTCCAGCTATGGATAAAATAGTAGGGCAGACTAGGTTTTTCAGCCTTGGTGAGGCAACTAGTCTAGGAGAAGGAAAACTCTGAATTCAAACCTGTTAAATCCCGCTTAAAAAAATTGACCTTGTGTCATATCCTGCCCGACCGGAGGGGTTGGGTAAATATGTATATGTATAAGACTAGAAAATTTGATAAGTAAAAGAACCAAAGTAGAAGAACGGAGAATTTTTTGCAGTAGCACTTTTTTCTTTCTCTCCTCAAGTCACGTGACTGGAACCTTTTGAAAAAATGCTGTTAAACGAAAAGCGATTGAGAGGAATTGTTAAAGTATTTGGGAATATTAGTCAAACGGTAAGCAAAGATCTCGCGTTGTGGAATACTCCAAAATGGCTCGGATTTAAACAACGGAATTGAAGTATCAGTCATAAGTCAACCCATGCAAAAAGTAGCAGTTTAAGTAACGAATGATGATATAAACCCAATGGGTTTTAAGAAATAAAAAATAAATAAGGAGACTGTTGAATCTTAACTAGTGTCAACATAGCAGTTGAAACCAGCGTGTTTAATTTTTTTTTTTTTTTTTTTTTCAAATTTTTAAGTGTTCTCTTTCGTGTAAGAATACGTGGGACTCAGATTAAAGATCTGAGTGCCATGATCGGCAGGTGCTCACTTGATTGCCAACATGGGGGACCTGTGAGCATCCTGCGAATGTCGGCAGTTTTAATTTCCGGTACACAAACAATGACCAAAGCAACTACTCAACTGAAAGACACTAACAGAAAAAAGATGGACAAGAGAAGACAACAAAAACTAGAACCTGTCAAGCGGACCGAAAAGACAGAAAAACCAAAAAGACACACATGCAGTGCCACAAAATGAATGTTAAAGTCAAAATAAATGCAAAGTTAATAACGATAATCATGACATTATATCCCTAACGAAACAAGACTGGAAAAAAAGTTAAGCTGGAAACCGAAAAGGTAAACAAATTATCACCAAATATTCCGACGGGTAACATTACTGAACTAAACGGGCTAATTTATTCAGGAGCAAAGCAATTCAGTGATAAAATCGGCGTTCCCTAAAGGAAATCGAATAGAAATACAAACCCTGAATAGGAAATTAATCAAGGACAAATAAAGAAACTTCGACGACAAGTGAAAGTGCTAAAGAAAAGAAAAACACACAAAGTAACGAAAGAAAATTCAACCAACAAGTAAGCGGAGAATACACGAGGACTAACAAACAACATGATGCAAAGGAAACAAAACAATTTCAGAATAAAATATGGGGACAGAAAGACATAACAGAAAGTCACAAAGGATAAATAACACGAAAAAAGAATTACAAGGATTTGAAGAACGACCTGAAGCAGATATACGGCTGGATTCTCGAAGAGCAACACTGAGTAATACACCAATAAAGGAATGATGAAGTGATCATGTATTTCTTTATAAAAAAATATATAACACTCTCTCTCTCTCTTTCTCTCTCTCTCTCTCTCTCTCTCTCTCCTTTATTGCTCCAAGGGTCGAAATTGGCTCTAAGTATGAGAGACAGACAGACAGACAGACACGAATGACTCAGACTTTGACTGATGACTATGTTGACACTTTTCTTAACTCACGTTGCAATTCTATATTCAGGGCATTACTTACTTGCTTGTTCGACGAGAGGTTTCCAACCGGGGTCCACCTCTGGGCACTATCCGACCGCTCTTCTGACTAACCTTCTTGACTGACCGATTGATCCTCAATCTGTGGGTATCTGTGTATATATAATTTCATTACGCCTACGCGTTCCTTTCGGTTCCGCTGCTGGTTGTCAACCCAGGTGACCAGCTTCCGCTGTTCTCTTGTTTATACAGCTTGAACATTCGGTTCAAAAACCCCAACTTGAAGGCCCTTAAATGAAAAGATGAAAATATTAATCATATGATAAGCGACTGGGCTGTCTATAACTACTGTTTTCAGTGCTACGAAAAAATTGAAATAGTTTAAATACAATTTGTAACAGAAAATGTCCATCCCCAACAAAAAAGAAATGGTTTCACCTTGCTTTAAAAGTATCCTATATAAGTAAAATATACAAAAGACTGTCACGGTAATAGGAAAATCTAAATATATTAGATAGCGAAAAAGTTCATAATTAAATTGAAAAAAGATGAATATTCAACTTTCGACATTAACTTGATTAAACAACATATTTACTGCTCAGTTCCGTTTTTTCTTTTATACGAATGGGACATTAGTTATATGCATTCGTATTTGAGCATTTAGGGGTTATCTGATTTGGAGTGCGTCAATTTGGCATTGAGAAAAATTTGAAGAAAATTTTAACTTTCATGTACAAAAAAGTTTGCAATGTATTTTAACAGAGTAAAAAACAAAAGTTAAAAAATCGAACAAAGTTTGAAATTTGCTGATTTCATTTCTTTTTTTTTTTTTTTTTCGATTCATTGTTACGATACAAAATTTTATTTTGAAAAATTATGTGGGTTAAGATTTTACCTATCAGACCAGGTTATGTTTTTAATAAAAAAAATGCGTTTTTTGAAATTTGATAAAGAGAAAATAAAAATGATATTAATTTTACAAAGATATAATACATCACATATTACATTTCATTTCTGGCTACTTAAAAATTTGATCTAGACGTTTTTTGAACTTCAATAATGAAAGAAATTTAATATTAAAATCAGCGGTATAATTAGAACGACAAAATCCACTTGATGACAACTTATTTTACTTCAGTTCTAGTCTTCATGTTTGGATTGGAGTGGGGGTCAATTGTTATTATTATTATTTTACTCCTTGCGAGTTTTTCACACCGGCTTTAGCTGATGGCCTTTCACTGGAGTTTGAGTGACAGCAAGTCCCCTCTGGTCTCCTGGGCTCTTAGTATTCTGGTCGATCACAAAAATGCTGTAGTTTTGATGGTCTCGATTCGTCTTCTGATTTTCCAACTATTCCAGTCCTCTTTCCAAGCCTTTGGAGACCATTCCAAGTGCACCAGTTACAATTGGTATCACCGTCATCCACATGTTCCACAGCATTTTTGAGTTCTCTGGCAAGGTCCAAGAAATTTCACATGGAATTTGTAATTCACACACGTCTGTGAGATTTGTGAAATTCGCACACATTTGTGAGATTTGTGAAATTCGCATACATTTGTGAGATTTGTGAAATTCGCACACATTTGTGAGATTTGTGAAATTCGCACACATTTGTGAGATTTGTGAAATTCGCATACATTTGTGAGATTTGTGAAATTCGCACACATTTGTGAGATTTGTGAAATTCGCATACATTTGTGAGATTTGTAAAATTCGCATACATTTGTGAGATTTGTGAAATTCGCACACATTTGTGAGATTTATGAAATTCGCACACATTTGTGAGATTTGTGAAATTCGCATACATTTGTGAGATTTGTGAAATTCGCACAAATTTGTGAGATTTGTGAAATTCGCATACATTTGTGAGATAGCATCACATATGCAACTGATCCAGAACAGATTTGTAACTGAAATGAAACAAACTTTGTTTCATACGCCAAAACTTACTGCATAACATATCAAAAGTTTTAAAAGCTTTTTTCACTATTAATGAAGTTTCTGGTGACACAAAAAAAATAAAATAAAATCAAACGATACACAGTACTTTTTTTCAGTCATATGAATTTTTTCATTGGAGAGCAGCCATACATAAAACAAAAATGATACACTCAGGCTAAATTGTTGAGCAAAGCATGAAATATTTGTTCTAATCATTGACATTTCACAATTGCAACATTTTGTCTGTTACGACCCACATTGTTACTGTCATTATCAAACTTAGAATCTGTCTCATCTGGTAAACTTGCTATATTGGCACAAACACTTTCACAGTTTAAGCAGGCTAAAGAACAAATCAAACCATGCTCTCTGCAATAAAACTTCACAGTATTCTCTGTCAGTCTGCCTCCGACAACCAGTGATCCTGATGCCAAGCTGTTTGATCAACAACAGGTCAGTCATGAGAACTCTTGTCGTAGATGCTAGAGACAGTAAAAAATGAGACTTGATGGGGTTTAAAAGGAGTCCGACAGTTACTGGTAGAGCGTCAAATGATGGCCTAAATTGCTGGGTTTGCGAAACCACCCCGCCCTGTTATACTTAGGCTACAATTTTTGATTCCGAGAGAAATTGTAACATCGACAATAAAGTGAGTGGAATTTTTTGTGACCACCTGTCTGACTTTTGCCTTTCCTGATATTAACGAACTTATCTCATAGTCATCTCTTCACCTCATCTCTTTGTCTTTTTGTTTCTAGTAATACTTACACTTCTTTACACTGCAACCGATAACATCGAGGTCATTTCCATTTTAATTACCACACACACCAGCTGAGCGTGTTTGATGATATCACTATTATACAGCTACATTGTATGAGGAATCCTAATCTGATAACCATGAAAATCAGCTTTCGAGCGCCAATTTTCTTATATCGATTGGAGGCAAAAACACAAACAGCTCAATCATTACTGAAGCCTTAAGAAATGGATTATATATTTAAAGCAAGGAGCAAATTGCAGTGTTTTTGCCACAGTTTTTTAAAAATCTGGACACATATTTGGTGATCTTTAAATATATATATATATATGTATATATATATATATATATATATATATAGAGAGAGAGAGAGAGAGAGAGAGAGAGAATATTGTTTTTAACTTGTCAGCAAATTTAGACTTTTCCCTATTTTCGTCATTTTGTTTTTGCCAAATGCAGAGTGGTGAGATTAGATGTTGAATAGTGTCTTTAAAAGACACTATGAATTATTGTTCAATGATAAAAACAAATTATATATTACCCAAGTGAGAGGAAGCAAATATTTAAAGACAAAGAAAAAGAAGGAGTAAGAAGCTATTGGCAAAAGATAGATGGCTAATTATTAAAAGTGGGGAGATGAACAATGATAGATTTGCTTTTATTTCCTTATTTGCTTTTGTTTTGTCTTTATTTTTTTGTTTGCTTGTTTTTTTGTTTCGTTTGGTTTTGTTTTTTGTTGTTTTTGTTTTCTTTTCTTTTTACGTAGGATATAACAGTTATACAAGACAAAGACTCTTGAATTTGACTAATGGAAAAAGACTGTGCAACACACCCACTCCACAGAAAATCTTTTCGTATCAGAATTTCTTTCACCAATTTTCAACTTGTGATGACAAAATAAATCAATCTGAAAAATAACTGGCTTTGAGGAAGAACAAAAATTCAGCAAATTTTTTATTTTCACTATATTTTGTTCTCTCTGTGTGTGTGTGTGTGTGTGTGTGTGTGTGTGTGTGTGTGTGTGTGTGTGTGTGTGTGTGTGTGTGTGTGTTTTGATGGAAAGTTTGGTTATGTTTTTGTTTTTGTTTCTTGTTATCTGTGAGGGGTAATCATCTCTGACCAGATTTTACTTGACTTACGACAGTTAAAAATTAGTTTCCGTTTTTCATTTTTGTATATTTCATTTTTTTATTATCTGTGGCAGTTTTACTTAAGACATTTCAAAAGAATTTTTTATTCTGCACTGACAACCATTTTTTAATCATCTCTCATAATCCGCATCATTATGTTCGCTAATAGACTGTGAATCAGTCCAATTCTACATACAAGACAATCTTTCTTTTCATCATCTCTCATCATCTGCATCATTGTTTTACTGATAGACTGTGAATCAGTCCAATTCTACACCCATGACAATCTTTCTTTTCATCATCTCTCATCGTCTGCATCATTATTTTCGCTAATAAACTGTGAATCAGTGCAATTCTACACACATGACAATCTTTCTTTTCATCATCTCTCATCATCCGCATCATTATTTTCGCTAATAGACTGTGACAGTCCAATTCTACACACATGACAATCTTTCTTTTCATCATCTCACATCATCTGCATCATTATTGTCGCTGATAGACTGGGATCAGTGCAATTCTACACCCATGACAATCTTTCTTTTCATCATCTCTCATCATCTGCATCAATAGACTGTGGATCATCTCTCATCATTTGCATCAATATTTTCGCTAATAGACTGTGACTCAGTCCAATTCTACACCCATGACAATCTTTCTTTTCATCATCTCTCATCATCTGCATCATTATTTTCGCTGATAGACTGTGGATAAGACCAATTCTACACACATGACAATCTTTCTTTTCATCATCTCTCATCATCTGCATTATTATTTTCGCTGATATACTATGGATCAGTCCAAATCTACACACATGATAATCTTTCATTTCGTCATCTCTCCTCATCTATATAGTTATTTTCGCTAAGAGACTGTGAATCAGTCCAATTCTACACACATGACAATCTTTCTTTTCATCATCTCTCATCATCTGCATCATTATTTTCGCTGATAGACTGTGAATTAGTCCAATTCTACACATATAACAATCTTTCATTATTTTCGATAATAGAATGTTGATCAGTCCAATTCTACACACATGACAATCTTTCTTTTCATCATCTCTCATCATCTGCATCATTTTCGCTGATAAACTGTGAATTAGTCCATTCTACACACATGACAATCTTTCTTTTCATCATCTCTCATTATCTGCATCATTATTTTCGCTGATAGACTGTGAATTAGTCCAATTCTACACACATGACAATCTTTCTTTTAATCATCTCTCATCATCTGCATCATTTTTGCTGATAGACTGGGAATCGGTCAAATTCTACACACATGGCAATCTTTCTTTTCATCATCTCTCATCATCTGCATCATTCTTTACGCTAATAGACTGTGAATCAGTGTAATTCTACACACATGACTATCTTTCTTTTCATCATCTCTCATCATCTACATCAATATTTTCGCTGATAGACTGTGGATCAGACCAATTCTACGCACGTGAAAATCAGTCTTTTCTTCATCTCTTATCGTCTGCATCATTATTTTCGCTGATAGACTGTGAATTAGTCCAATTCTACACATATAACAATCTTTCTTTTCATCATCTCTCATCATCTGCATCATTGTTTTTACTGATAGACTGTGAATCGGTCCAAATCTACACACATGACAATCTTTCTTTTCATCATCTCTCATCATCTCCATCATTATTTTCGCTGATAGACTTTTATTAAGTCCAATTCTACAGACATGACAATCTTTCTTTTCATGATTTCTCATCATCTGCATCAATATTTCCGTTGATAGACTGTGGATCAGTGCAATTCTACACACATGACAATCTTTCTTTTCATCATCTCTCATCATCTGCATCATTATTTTCGCTGATAGACTGTGCATCAGACAAATTCTACACACATGATAATCTTTCTTTTCATCATTTCTCATCATCTGCATCATTTTTGTTGTTGATAGACTGTGGATAAGTCGAATTCTACACACATGACAATCTTTCGTTTCATCATCTCTCACCATCAGCATTATTATTACCACTGATAGACTATGGATCAGTGCAATTCTACACACATGACTATTCTTTCTTTTCATCATCTCTCATCATCTGCATCATTATTGTCACTGATAGACTATAAATCAGTCAAATTCTACACACATGACAATTTTTCTTTTCATCATCTCTCATCATCTGCATCAATATTTCCGCTGGTAGACTGTGGATCAGTGCAATTCTACACACATGACAATCTTTCTTTTCATCGTCTCTCATCATCTGCATCATTTTCGCTGATATACTGTGAATCAGTCCAATTCTACACACATGACAATCTTTCTTTTCATCATCTCTCATCATCCTATTGAATATTTCCGCTGATAGACTGTGGATCAGTCCAATTCAACACACATGACAATCTTTCTTTTCATCATCTCTCATCATCTGCATCAATATTTCCCCTGATAGACTGTGGATCAGTCCAATTCTACACACATGACAATCTTTCTTTTCGTCGTCTTTCATCATCAGCATCAATATTTCCGCTGATAGACTGTTGATCAGTGCAATTCAACACACATGATAATCTTTCTTTTCATCATCTCTCATCGTCTGCATCAATATTTCCGCTGATAGACTGTGGATCAGTGAAATTCTACACACATGACAATCTTTCTTTTCATCATCTCTCATTATCTGCATCATTATTTACGATCATAGACTGTGGATCAGTGCAATTCTACACACATGATAACCTTTTTTTTTTCATCATTTCTCATCATCTGCATCAATGTTTCCGCTTATAGACTGTGGATCAGTGCAATTCTACACACATGACAATCTTTCTTTTCATCATCTCTCATCATCTGCATCAATATTTCCCCTGATAGACTGTGGATCAGTCCAATTCTACACACATGACAATCTTTTTTTTTCATCATCTCTCATCATCTGCATCATTATTTTCGCTAATAGACTGTGAATCAGTCCATTTATACACACATGACAATCTTTCTTTTCATCATCTCTCATCATCCACATCATTATTTTTGCTGACAGATATTGGATCGTTCCAATTTTACACGCATGACAATCTTTATTTTCAAAATTTTCAATCCTTTGCATCATTATTTTCGCAGACCATCCTTTGATTAATGTCGTTCTACACACCTGACAATCTTTTATCTTCTCTCATCATTCTTTATCATTATTTTCCGTCACAGACTTTTGATAAACCCCATTCTACCCACCTAGCAATCTTTCTTTTTATCATCAATCTTTATCCTTATCATTATTTTCACCGATAGACTTTCCATCAACCCCATTCTATACACCCGACAATCTTTCTTTTTATAATCCATCAGAATCCTTATCATTTTTTTTTTTTGTTGATAAACACTTGTTGATAGACATTATACAAACCAGCCAATCTTTCTATCATTCATCATTATCGTCATTATTTTCGCTGATTGACTTTCGATCGTCCCCATCCTACTCACTTGACAATCTTTCATTCTGTAATTTATCATCATCCTCATCATTACATTTGCTGGCAGACTTTTAGTCAACCCCATTCTACACAATTGACAATCTTTCATCGTTTTTGTCATTTATCATTATCCACGTCATTATTTTCGGTGACATGCTTTTAATAAACCTCACTATACACATCTAGCCCCTTTTTATTTTTGTCATCTATCATAATCCTAATCATTATCTTGCTGATAGACACTTGATGAACCCCATTCTACACACCTGGCAATTTTTATTTTTGTCATCTATCATTATCCTCATCATTATTTTTGCTGTGAGACTTTCGATCAATTCCATTCTATAGGCAAGGCAATGTTTCCTTTTTATCATCTAACATCATCCTCATCATTATTTTCTCTGACAGACTTTGGATCAACTCCATTCTACACACCTGACAATCATGTATTGTTATGTGATGCTAATAATTCAATTTTTCACACCTGAGTACTGTCAACTGAGTAATATCAACAGTTTTTTACACACAGTCAAATTGTTTCAAGCATCGTTATGTAACGCTAAAAATTTATTTTTACATCAGTCATTTGTTTGCGCACAGTCAAATTGTTAAATAGTTCTATTTGATGTATAGATGGGACGCTATCAAGTAGTACCAATGCAGGTCAAAGTGGACCTGGGAGTAATGGTAATAAAGGGGTACTCCACATTCCCCAGAGTTCCAAGACTGGACCCTCACCATCAGATGGTTTAGTATCATATCTAGACGCTCGTTAGGGGTGGTTTTTATCCCTCTGCAGAGATGCAGTCAGTGTATTCTACAACACTGGCCGACTGGGATGGTGTGTCGTGGGTTGATGTGGATTTGTTATTTTCTTTCATCAATTTTTGCCTCCGCCAAGTGTGAGTTTCGATTCCTGCTAGGTAACCACGCACTAAACCGGTCTTGTATCACATTTTGGTCTCGTTGGGATCCAAATAAATACCACCTTATATTCAGATAGGATTAAAACAGGAGTGGGCAAACTTTTCATTGGGAGCGCCGTTTCACTGGGTTATGAATCATCAAAGGGTCGCTTATTTTAAAACCAAAAGAATATTACAATCGTATATGTCTATATGCAAGTGTTTATTTTTCATTTTTTAAATGTTACCGCGGGCTGCCTCGAACAGTGCTGCGAGCTGCATGTGGCAGGCGGGCCGCAGTTTACCCACCCCTGGACCAAAACATACTTTTACTGACAGATAGTGGCACTTAACAGTTATCATAGTAAATTATTTTATGAACTTATTCATTTTGGACATAGATTTTGAAAATATAGAAACAGTGATTAAATTTCGATTAGATAGATAGATAGATAGATATGAAGAAATGGAAATCTATCTACATTTCCGTTTGTTTATATCTATGTAGCTACTTAATTCAATCTGTTCATAACTCTACATTTCCCTTTGTTCATATCTATCTATCTATCTATCTATCTAGAAAGATAGTAAGATAGGAACAGAATGAGATAGATAGATAGATAGATAGATAGATAGATAGATAGATAGATAGATAGATAGATATAAACAAACGGAAATGTAGATAGATATGAACGAACAGAAATGCTAATTATTTGGCTTCTTTGTTTAAAGGCCTATCAACCTTCGTGGGTTATTTAATGACAAAGCCACCCGTTTAGATGAATTGTAGTGGTACTATTTAACCCATAGCTTGGAGGATAAGGGGGTTCATACCTTTCCCAAGGGTATTTGTCCAAAAGTGAACGTAATTGCACGAACGGAGTTCGAACGTGCTTGCTACGATTCCGCTGTCCAGCCATTACACCACAAGGACATCTCCGGAAATGTATTGCCCAGTCGGCTGGGGCTGTAGAATACACCGACTGCATCTCTGCTGAAGGGTAAAATCCCCTCCCAAAGGTGTCCTAGATATGATACTAAACAATCGCATGGTGAGGTTCCAGTCATGCTGGAGCTTTGGGAAATGAGAAGTACCCCTTCATTGCCATCGATTTCAGGTCCAATCTAGCCAGGAGTGGTAGCACCTGATAGGGTCCTATCTATGGGTCAAATAGAACTAAATTGCGTAATTATGCTAAACTGAGTTGCTCGAAATTGAACTGCGTACTTATACTAAAGTGAATTACTTAAAATAGAACTGTTTTGATATTTAAACTGTGTACTTCAGTAAAACTGAATTGTTTGAAATAGAACTAATCAACAAAACTGAATAGCTTGAAATAGAAATGTATTTGACAATTAAACTTTGTACTCATGCTAAACTGAGTTGTTTGAAATAGAACTGATTATTTGTGTAAAAATGGATTTAGCGTTAAATAACCAACAAAGGTGATATGCCAGAAAACCAAACCAATCGAAAATGGAGGGTTATGAATAGATTGAATTAAGTAGATAGATAGATAGATAGATAGATATTAAATCGAAATTTAACCACTGTTATATATTTGACGAGTCTCAACTGAGGTGCGGGAGTCTCCGTGGCGTTATGGCTAAAGTGCTGTACTATGATATCTGAGTAAGTGAGTTTGATCTCCAATCACGCAATTAGGTTCACTTTCGGACTAAAATCCTCGGAAAAAATATGAAATCCCATATCCTTCCTCTCCTTCCCTCCCCTCCCCCAGATATGGGTTAAATAATTCCACTGCTCTCCTTCTACAAATATGGCTGTCATAAAGATCAAATTCAATCAACAGACGATCGCTGTCATGAAACCCAAAAATATGTATTAATCATTTTTAAGGGTTTTTTTTTTCAATATTATTATACAAAGAATTGACCAATTTGATTAGGCATATTTTAATAGAATGTACAAACCTATCTCGCATCCGAAAAAATTTTTATAAAGCTAATAGAATGAAGGAATTATTTGAGAAAATAAATCCTAAAAACATAATAGAATATCTGAAAAGAATTGGCCTTCTGTCAAGGCTGTAGGCTCATAGACCTACAAATTAATTATATAAAAAATCAAATGCTGACTTCAGCAGACAATTCAAGACTGCATATCGTTTTATTTTGATGCCGTTGGTATTTGTTTATAGCGTTCAAATAACTATACGCATAAACATTATACCAAATAAAAATAATAAATAAAAACGTTTTCGGCATAAAATAACCCGATGGGTTGGCATGCCGTAAAATCCAACCAACCAACCATATACGAAGAATTTCACCTCTGGCCTTTTTCAGGTGATTACTGCCTTCCATAGTTGTTGTCTATCGCACCACGTTTTTGACCAAGTAAACCTCTGGCCGGCTTGAGTAGGATTTGAAACCGCTATCTTCTGACAATGCTCACCTGGAAACGTGGTGCGATAGACAACAACTATGGAAGGCAGTAATTACTGGGGATACGGTTACAAGACTCAGCATTCCTATCCGAGGTCGCGGTAAAATCACCTGAAGAAGGCCAGAGGTGAAATTTGGCCGAAACGTAGTGAAAGAAGAAACAACACAAAAACTACCAAGATGAGGACAAAAAGTCCGCAATAAATAAAAATTAATTCTCAGATTAAGAAGCCTCATCTCAAATGATTCCAATTAAAGACAGGTACAAAATATTATACGAAGGTCATCCAATCGATAAAGGGAAATTTGTGCTTTTGAGTTTTTGAAATTTTTTTTACATAAATGTAAACTCTGCATTGTTTCGATGTAGTTTATAGCAAAAATTACGTAAATCTTTGAAAAAAAATTGTTTTGAGGCTATTCAAAATTGTGGCAAATCAAACAGAGTTCTAAAGTCTTAAACGGAGGTCTCTCATCAAATTTTTGGCCGATGAGAAGTGCAAACCATGTGAAACTTACATGTTTTAGTCAAAAAAATCTGGGTTGAAAAATCAGTCCATGGAGGGGAAACATACTGGCTCTCCAGTAAAGAAAATGTTCCGGGCGCAGCGACCAGTAAAAGAGTTCAGGCTGACAGTCTTTTGGGGACATGATAGGGCCTATCATTATTGATTTACTTGAAAAAGTTTAATCGGTAAAAACTGCTCCCTATTGCCAAATCCTTAGGCAATATTTTACCTTATTTCCTGATAGACATTTGTATTTGCTCTGCAATTTTTGTGCATTAACTATTTTCATTCCTTAATTTATTTGTCGCCGTTTTAATTTTTAAGCAACGATAGGCAATGTCCATGGTTTAGCTTCGTGAGTGAAAATCAGTAAAGAGGTGGTCAACACGGACTGCAAACACGTTCGTGCTTGACAAGACCCATGCGGGACAAGCAGGCACGGTTGCAGGGTTTGATAAGTAGTGTTGCTTCTTTTGTTCTTGAGAAAAGTCCAGTGGATGTTTTCAATGGGGGAAACTATATGTTTGGTGGTCAGACACCAATCATCATGGTTTCAGCTAAGGTTGGTCATTGGTGAATGTAAATGTGACTGTAACGGCTCAGAAAATTGAAATTGAAAAAATAAATGAATAAAAAAGCAGACAGTCTCCGAACGGCTTGGCCAAGGCTCTTTTAGTTAAAAATGACTAGAGAAAACTGGAGGTTCCAAAATCTTCTACGCATGTGTAGAACCAGGGGAAGCGGATATTCCTCCTGCCGATACCAGGTGGAAAGGAGAGGACGTTTTGTTCTTGAAAAGCTGTCTGCGAGACGTAATGAAGTAAAGACACTTAGTTGAACACTAGCCATGAAGACATAAAGATACGAAAATTTACGAGCCCATTTTGGGGCGTGGGCCCCAAATGAGGCTTTAGACTAAACGTGACCCAGCGGATAAGCATGTTAGAACAGAAAACAAAGAAGAAAATTCAAGGTCTGTATCTGCTCTCTCTTTCTCACTATGATATGTTGTTTATCTTTGCCCAGCTAACGCGGTCAACTCAGCTTCCACACTCCTTTCCTTTCTCCCGGTGACTACGTACAAATTGTAGTTGCAAATTAACCTTTGGGTAGTTAGACAGTTTCGTCTGTTCGTCAACATTTACACAGCGGGGTCACAACAGAGTCGTGGAGATACATACTGTATCTTCGGTACTGTAGCGGCACAAAACAAGCAGCAGAGGATTTTTTTAAATATCGTTTTTCTAGTGCTTGTCAATCATGATAACCAGTGGAGATTTCGCGCTACTGTGTGATCTTAAGCAAGCAATGATTTCACTCCCTATTGACGTGTCATACCCAGTGCAGCCTGGTCTTCAATAGCATAGCCTCGATGTTAGTGATCTTCGCCAGTCCAGGGACTTCAATATAAAAGACCAAGTCACTCCAGTGGATTTTAAGGATGGTATGGAGGCAGCGCTTGAGGAACTGCTAGAAAAGTCGTAGATGGTGACAATAAGTGACGCACAACTCGTAGCTATATAGGAAAATGGCACGAACTATGGCTCTACACACGTTGATCTTTGTGCCTTTCTTCAGGCGTCTGTTGTACGACACACAGTCATACAGTCTGCCAAATACACTGCTTGCTTTGATAATCTGTTTTCGACTTTTTTATCAATCTTGGCATCTGACATGATGGTACATCCCACGAAGTTGTACCTATTAACCGCCTTCAGTAACGAATATGGGGGTGTTAAGAGAGCAGGCTGATCAAGTTCATCCGAATTCTTCAAGCGGACTTCTCGCCCAAAGATCAGGGCAATCTCGGTGAAGCAGGAAATGATACGTTGTAAGGCTCCTTCTGGTAGGGTAAATGGCCCGGGAGACCGGGATTCAATCCAGGTCGAGTCATACCAAAATCTTAAAGAATGTTACTTGATCCCTCCTCGCTTAACACTAAGCATTAACAGGTATCAAGGGTAAAGAGGGACAATCCAGGGAAAGAAGTAGCGCCCTCCCCTACATCTCGGTGTTGTAGCTAGTGAAAAGAGAGCCTTCTGGTCGTCCTCGACTACGGTCGCTAACTTTACTTACTTTTGTTGTAGGTCCAAAGAGTGAAAGAAATATTTTAAAATGAGTGACCTCCATATAAACCTATAACCAACTGAAATCCATTCAAACTGCAAACACGAGTGAGTTCTAGTCTCATTGAGTACCCCGTAAACAAGGCCTTGTGCCATATATGTTCTCTAACAAAAGCAACAAGCCGGAAACATACATTGTAGGAACAAAATAAATAAATAAATCCTAAAAAAATACAAATCTCTTTGTGGGCCTATTCATTTTAATATATATATATATATATATATATATATATATATATCAGGGGCGGAGACGGGACTAGTGCTACTCGTGCCCGGCACGACCAATAACTCGGTCAATGTTATTCAAAATGGATTAAAAATCATCCATTAATTTCAAGCAAACATACTTAGTCTGATCTCAATTAAATTACGTATCTATTCAAGTTTTGATAACTAAGTAGCCATAAATATATTTGGGAATAATACAACGATGCTGTTTTGAACGGATGGTCTTTGTCCGGCCACCGTCAGATTCATTGAACATCCCATGAAATCGGCTATAATGTTGAACACGCACTATCCGTGCCGAGCACTAGACCCTTATAATAACAGTAATGTTAGAGAAATCCGCTTTTGGTTGTAGCCAATAGCAAGAGCAACTCAAACACCGTGCTCAAAAATCTTAGCTCATTCTAAGGGAGAGGGACCGAGAGAGAGAGAGAGAGAGAGAGAGAGAGAGAGAGAGAGAGAGGATAGCAGATTATTGCCGTCGCCGACGTCATCATCATCGCTATGGTAAATGTTGGTTAAACGGCGTGTTTTAATTCGTTTTTTCACTAACAGATCTTTATTTCTTTAATGAATGTTGTATATATTACATTCTGTTACTAAAATTTGTTTATTTGAATACATTTTCAACAAATAATCTTTATTTTAAGCGAAATTGAAACTACTAGCTGTGTCTGTGTATATTGTCATCAGTTTCTTTATTCTAATAAACATATTTTTTCTCGTCGTATTAATGAACATCTTCTCTTTTCTTCTCTACTTTTGAAAGGAAAAAAATTATCTTATCTACTGTATTAACAAGACTACAAATTATATAGTATCTTGATTGTTTACAAAAAAAACGCCATGCAAGGTACGTTTGTCAATCTGTGCTATACAATGGAGAATCACGCAATAGCAACTATGATGACTTACTTTGGGTCCACGGACCACGGGTTGGGAACGGAAGTTGACAGAGGGAGGTGGGTGGCACGAGTAGCAAAAATAAGCTAGAGTCGCCACTGATATATATATATATATATATATATATATATATTAAGAGAGAGAGAGGGAGGAATCCCCACTTCTATATTATCATTGCCTTTAAGAATTTGCAATTTTATCATTTTTTGATATATTTTGAACTTACATATAAAGTATTGGGAATATAGCAGTTTTGAATGCTCATGTTAATCCCTATAAAATCGACTTTGATAACAAAGGATATTTGTATTTAACCTACCACTAAGTGATACAAGCTCAATTTTTATGCGGAATACATCTGATTTGAATTTAGAGATTTCTCTTTTTCTATTCTCTTTTTTACCTATACACTGATTGATTGATTGATTGATTTTAATGGCATTTCAACCCGACTAAGGTTATTTAATGCTTTGAGCTTAGAGAATTGTGGTCAATATACGTTCATATTTACATTTTATGTATTTGTTTCTTACTAGTTTTTGGGGGGTTTTTTGTTTTGTTTTGTTTTGTTTTGGAGGTTTTTTTTGCACACGGTCCTATCGAATTCGAATAATTTTTAAACAGATCTATTTGACTCATAGATGGACTACATAGATGGACTCATAGATGGACTCATAGATGGACTCATGGATGGACTCATAGATGGACTAACATGGACTACCACACCTGGTCAGAGTGAACTTGGCATCAATGACAATGAAGAGGTACTCCACAATCCCTAGATCTTCAAAATTGGAACCTCACCATCAGATGCGGTTTAGTGTCATACCCAGAAGACTACGGCTATTTAGTATTCATTCATATTCCCATGTAAAAAGAATGTTTAGAAATAAAAACCAATATGGCTATAGTACAAACATGCAAATTATTGGCCAACTGTTGCTGATTGCTCGTGCTAATGATGCAACTTTTTAATTTTATCTTATTTTGTTTATGCTTTCTTTTACTTTGATCTTTCTTCTCTTCCTTTTTCTTTGCTTATTTCTTTTTTTTCTTTCTTTCTCTTTTTTTTCTGCAGTTTTGATGTTGATGTAAACTGCACTTTGTGTTGCACTCCAAAATAAACCTTCTTTATGTCCCAGATAAGAAATTGGATTTCACTAAGCGACTCAACCTGCCAGACTGCCGGAAGATAGAAAAGGCAGCAAATGAAATGTAAAATTTGTACAAGGTTACAAAGCAGAATGAAATGTAAACAGGCGGCTGATATTCTATAAGATGAACTTCTATAAGGCATGATATTCTATAAGGCATGAGCCGAACAACACTGGGAAGCACATGGCACAAGCAAGTTAAGTTCCAGGGTAAAGCACTGATCAAAAGACCACAAGATTTTCACTTCTGTACCTGGGGCCAGAAGAGAAATATTGTTTGGGTTTTTGTTTTGTTTTGCTTATTTCTATTTTTTTTTATTTTTGTTTAACTTCTTTTTTTTACTTAATCAAATCATAGTCTAGGGCAAAGTGACATTGTTTGGAATGACAAATGTTGTGATTGTGTTAAAACGAAGACTGACTCGTAAGACTCATTGGTATAAACTTTATCTCTTTCATCAGGGCTCAAAATAAATATACCAATTTTCGGCAATTTGTGTACACTTAAAATACTGAGCTACACAATCTTCTTGAAGGTACGCTCATCGTTGTATCAAATTGAATCGGCTACCCGAGTTCAAATCCTGGACGAAGCTATTTGCATTTCACTTGGCGTTAATCCTGTTGAGAAAGACATGAAACCATCTGATCTCGCCCAGTTATGGGTAAATAATAGGACAGAATGGGTTTTTGGTAAGGCAACCAGTCTGGAAGAAAAGCTATAAACTCAAACCAGTTGTACTCCGCTAAAAAAAAATAACCTTGTGCCACATCCTGCTTGTGGCGGAGGGGTTGGATAAATACATTCACAATCTTCTTATGTAAATGATAACTAGAAATGGAATTGTAAATCATCTTGAAAAAACATGACTTCAGCTAAGATTTGGACTGGTTGGTTGGAAGGTTGGTTTTGAGGCATGTCAACCTTTGCTGGGTTATTTAATGCCGGTGTAAGTTTGTGTTTGGTTTTTGAAAGCAATTATATGACTTTAAGTTATTTATTCACGTAGTCGTTCTTAATGCAAATAATTTCCGCACATTTATATGGTTTCAAGTATTCCTTTTAAATATAAATAATTTTCGCATACAGTCATATCATTTCAAGTATTCTTATCAAATAATTATACTATTCAAACAAATCTAGTTGATCTATAGATAGGACCCTAACACCTTCTTCCACTCCTGGCCACAATGGACCTGGAAGTAATGGCAAAGGAGTGACTCCACATCCTCCAAAGCTCCAGAATTGGAGCCTCACCGCAATGGGAAGGGGGTTCTTGCCTTTCTGCATGGAGGATTCTTCTAATGATAATAGCATTGTTGCGCAGGGGATACTCATTCTTCTCAGGGGACCTTCTCATAGATCCTTCTATCGGGGGATGCAAAGAAACAGTGTCGCAATCGTCAAACAAAATTTAAATAAAATTCTTTAACAAAATTTCCAATCCTTTTAGATAGATAGATAGATAGATAGATAGATAGAAAGCTTAGGTAATTAATGATTCTATTTAATAATGACAATTTATTTGCATACATCCATATGGTTTCAGGTATTTCTATCAAATACTAATCATTTCCATAAAGATCTATTTGACCCCGAGATTGGACGCTAACAGGTACTACCACTCCAGATCAAAGTCAACCTGGGAGTAATGGTTGGTTGGTAAGTTGGTTTTTTTACGGCATATCAACTCTTTTCGGGTCATTTAACGCCGAATTAAGTCGTTTTGATAAAATTTTCAATCAATTCAGTTTAGAATAAGTACAGTTTTGTTTACATACCTTAAGTTGTTGGCAACCTTAGTCGAGAGTGATCCAAAGGTTCCCTTTTCAATAGCTACCGAGGTGTAGGGGAGGGCGCTACTCTATTCCGTTGATTGCTCCGCTTTACCTTTGATCCTTACCGTATAATGCTGAGTGTTAAACAAGGCGGCATCAAGTACCATTTTTTGAGTCTTTGATATGACTCGACCTGGGATTGAACTCCGGTCTCCAGGACCATTAGCGAACACTCTACTCAGTAGGCCAATGGCCCGGTTCTGTTTACACACAGTTAAATGTTAAAACAGTTCTATTTCAAACAATTCAGTTTACCATAAGTACAGTTTTTGTTTACATACAGTTAAACAATTCAGTTTTGGGTAATTACAGTTTAGTTCTTTTTGACACATAGATAGGACCCTCTCACGTGCGACCACTCCGGGCCAGAGTGAACCTGGGATCGATACCAATGAAGGAGTTCTCCGCATTCTCCTAAGCTCCCGATTTACTGAAGCCCAACCATCAGATTGTTTAGTGTCATATACAGGACATTCGTTAGGGAAGTCTCACCACTCTGCAGAGATGCGGTCGGTGTTATTCTACAGCCCCAGCTGACTGGGCCATGGAGTATGGCAATGAAGATGCACTCCACTCACGATCGTCAGTTATAGAAAGTAAGCGAATTAAAAAAAAAACAACCTTCTTACGCATAATACTTTTCAGTATTCATTTCTAAGTTTCTGACAGAGATTTTTGGAATGGTAGAATTTCGAGTCCTTTAAGATAAAAGATAGCTATGTTTTGTCTTTGAGTTCGTTATCTCAGATGTTATTTCATTTTCTCCAGGTCTGATTGCACTACAGGTCTTCAGAGCGTGACCGTCCGTCTTCGAGATCTGCAACTTCACTACTCTGCTCCTACTTCTTTCTTCTCCTCCTTCTTAACTAACTCCCTCTTCTATATATATAGGCTTAATTTAACTAAGGCCTGTTTTCTGCCATGTATTCTTAACTCTTAGAATTCAATTTGTCTGTATTTGTGTCGCAATCTAAAAATTAATTTTCTTCTAAAGCTAGGGTTTTATTATTTCAACTAGGACATACAATCAAAACGCATATTATTAAGCATTATTTACAACTATTGTGTTATTACACAGGGCAACAATTTTTTACTTTTTAAATGTTGTCTAGATTTCTACAACTGATTTAGGGTATTTTTGCACTGCTGAATCAGGAAATGGCATCCGTTTCTCTCCATCAGATCAGGGGGGGTTGCGAGGTTCATTTGAAAAAAATTAGATCTTTTGACAAAATCAATTACATTTTTGTGGCATTATCAGCTGATTTTTGTCAACACATATCATCCTAAATATATTTTTAAGAGAAAAAATGTTTTGCCAACAACATACATTGATTACCTGATATAAACATGGATTACTATAAACTGAATGGTAGGCATTGATAAAGATAAGTCCACATAAATAGCATGTTGCTTCACCATTGTTCAAACTTCAGGGCTTGAACTTCCGTTTCTTCGAACTCCTAGAATGCTCAGTGGCAGGGAGGTCTCTCTTCAAATTCCAACAGTAGTCAGCCATTATGACTGCGTCCCAGTGACTCTGATACCTGGTCTCCATCTCTTTCATGTCCTGATAGAATCTTTCACCCTGCTCGTCACTCATTGGACCCAGGTTCTCATGAAACCGGTCCATGTGTGAAAATAAGTAGTG
This sequence comes from Sepioteuthis lessoniana, assembly GCA_963585895.1. Taxonomy (NCBI): domain Eukaryota; kingdom Metazoa; phylum Mollusca; class Cephalopoda; order Myopsida; family Loliginidae; genus Sepioteuthis; species Sepioteuthis lessoniana. The sequence continues at coordinate 67,490,485 of OY757919.1, forward strand.
CTTCTTGACGCTCATGTTGCAGCCCAGGTTTCTGAAAGCAGTCAGCATGCTGTTGACAAGTTCTGCGTAGTTTCTGGCCTTATTGTAGCCAAGAAAGTTTTTCACTACCAGAACAAATGCCTTCCACGCTACCAGTTCCACTTCGTTCGTTGAGTTTTTGAACTCTGGATCTCTGAAGAGCTGCCGGATCTGAGGACCGTCAAAGATGCCAGCTTTCAACTTCACCATGGTCAATCCTGGAAAAGCCTGGCTCAAGTAAGTGAAGTAGTCACCATCCTTGTCCAGAGCCTTAGTGAACTGCTTGATTTAACCGAGCTTGATGTGCAGCGGTGGGAAGAGTATTCTGTCTCTGTCCACCAGAGGGTCGTTGATGACGTTCCTTTCTTTGCAAGGCACCAATTCCTCCCGCAAAGGCTAGTCCTTCTTCGTGTAATGTTGAGCATGGTCTCTACTATCCCACATGCACAGAAAACATGTTTTTATGACTTCAAACTAATCCCTTTTCGACATAATCACCCAGAACGATCGGATCTGAATACTTCTTTTCATTAAATAATCATTTCCAATCAAAACAGTTATTCGACATGGCATTTTACCACCACCAACTTCTTCTAAAATACTCCACACATGTGTACATGCGAACAAAAACGTAAAAAAAGACATGTGGCCATAGCTCAAAAACTTGACCTAATTGAGCAAAACCAATGTGATTTTTGGATTCAGCGCATCATATTCGTCCTATATCAACTAAAAAAACGCAGACAACAAATTTGTTGTTGACCAGTGTTATCTACAGCATCTAGAAACTTGAAAATCACCGCTTATCTTCGCCACAGTATTATCTATACCCTCCGCTACGGGCAGAATATGATATAAGGTTCAATCTTTAGGTGGAGACCCTTCTGTGCACGAATGCACGGCCAAGGATAGTACTAAAAATTGCTTGATCTGCATCGGTATTGCCCTCTTGAGAGAAACCTCAGGAATAAGGAAATTAACCTGACCCTTGACCTTTTAGACAAGAGGCAAGTGCTGTCAAAGGGACAGCTCCTGGAAGCCAAGATCTTCAACATGTCAACAAGAATCGAAGCTCGCGCTTATCTTCGGCTTAAATGATACTTAGAACTATATATATATATATATATATATATATATATATATATATATATATATATCACATTTGCATATTTGACAATGATATTGGCAATGATCAAGTTGCGGTCTTAAAAGAAGTATCTCATTTGCATATTTGACAATGATATTGGCAATGACCAACTTGCTGTCTTAAAAGAGGTATCTCATTTGCATATTTTACCGTCTTAAAAGAGGCATCTAATTTGCATGTTTTGCTTTAAGACTCGTTTATTCAAATAAAAAGAAGAAACGTTATTAAAATTAAACTGAAAATAACTATGTTTTGTTGCTTTCACTCTAATTTTTCTTATCACCTATTTTCTTTTTATATTATTATTATTATTATTACAATTATAATTATTATTAGTTTGTTAAGTTCTATTGAGTATCTCTGATCTTTAATATTTTTTCACATCAACCCTTCAAAAATAATCTTTTCAAAGAACATATTTCAGTTGCCAGACCGTAATCGAGGGCGAACCGAAGTCTCCCTTTTCAATAGCTATTACACCGAGGTGTAGGTGAGAGGCGCTATTCCTTTCCCTTGATTACTCCATCTACTCTTGATCGGTACATTATTATACCGTGTTAAGCAAGGAGGCATCAAGTATTATATTTTGAGAATTTGGTATGACTCGACCTTGGATTGAACCCCGGTCTCCCGGACTACTGGTAAACACTCTTGCCATTATGCCAATGGGTGTATACATCAAATTCTGTGAAGCAATTCATCCGATAGTTCTCCAAAATGCCCTCTTAAATTCTTTTCCTTACCTTTTTTTCTGAAATCAGCTAATTTAATCTTAAATTTTTTTACAGTCTTGCTGTTTTGATCTAATTAGGCAATTTGTTCCAAAAATATATTATTCTATTAGCAAAAAAAAATTAATTGGTCAAAAGACTTAGTTTTTGAACTCCTTAAAGAAGAAAAAAAAACGAATCTAGTGAAACAGCTTTGACAACTCATGGTTGATAAAGAACTGCAAATGATTAAACAACAAATTTATATAAATTAGGTTCTTTTCCGTTTATTTCTGGAGGTCTTAACAAATAAATAAAGGGTGCAAATATTGGTCACCAGAACTATATTTATTCTTGGTTGCAAAATGTTACTTTCAACCTTTTAAAAGGAATATTCAGTTTTTTCATTCATTTTTATACGGTCATATTTCATTTATTTTTGCAAAATGTTGCTATCAACCTTTTAAAAAAGTAAAACGCAATCTTCAGCTTTTTTATTCATTTCTTTGTCTTATTTTTTACTGAGTCATATTTCATTTATTTTTACTAGGTATATATCCTGATATTAATTCACCAAACTAACATTTTTCAAATACATTGACAGCAATCGACAACAATTTATTTCAGAAGCTAACATGGACCCGACGTTTATGTTTAGGAGTAAACACACTACTAGTTGTTTTATTATTATATTTTTTAAACTGCAAAGATTAAACAGCGAAGATTAAACTGCAGAAAGTTAGATTATGAAAAAGGTTATTCAGATTTTAAGTCCTTATAAAGAATATTGTTTAATAAAGAGTATTGTACAATTAGTATTGTATAATAAAGAAATTTTTAATAATAAAGAGTTTTGTATAATAAAATGTATTATGTAATAAAAATAATTGTTCAATAAAGAATATTGCATGATGAAATATATTTCTATAGAAAAGTTTCGCCGCCCTGTCGGCTGGGGCTGTAGAATACGCCGACTACACAATGAGGCCACCTGTTGGTCGTGGGTGGAGATCTGTAATACTTGAGAACGAGTTAAGCAGTCCTTGACCTGGCAACTGAGTGGTCAAGTGACTTACAACACTCCACTTTGGCCCTTACTGGGCATGACAGGTGGTTGGACAGGCCCGATCCAATCAATCGGCTGGTCACGTCAAGCCCTAGCACCTATATGTTTAGTCCCGACTGTATTCTTCCATCTGGACTTGGAGCAAATTCTCTACCCTTTTTATCTTATAGATGCTAGAAGGTGGTAGCTGAAGGTCAATTGTATTGAGAAAATAAGATTTTAGCCACCATTAAATTGTACAGCATTGTCTACTGAAAACCCCAAATTTGTAGAGCTTCGGAGTCCTACTTCCAACTAGAGTATCCGTCTTAACCAAAGTAAATGGGGCTCTCTCTTGTTAAATTCTCAACACAAGTTGCACTCAATGGTGGATAGTGGAGCACAGGACAAGCGAGAAAACCAACTATTTTTATGGCTTCTTCAAATGAAAAAAGAAAGAAAACGGAATCTCTTTGAATCTGACTCAGAAAGCAAAAAGAATATTCAAGATTTATAGAACTGGAATTAGATTGGTTGGTTGGTTGGTTGATTAGTTGTTTGGGTTTTATGGCATATCAACCTTTGTAGGTTATTTAACGCCAAATCCACTTTTATGCAAATAGTTCTATTTCAAACAATTCTGTTTACCATGAGTATACAGTTTAATTGTCAAAAACATTTTATTTCAAGTTATTCAGTTTATTCAAACAGTTCTAATTCAGTTTACCATAAATATAGATTTTGTTTACACACAGTTAAACGTCAAAACAGTTTTATATTAAACAATTCAGTTTAGCATAAGTACAGTTTCAATGTCGAAAACAGTTCAATTTCAAACAATTCAGTTTAGCAAAAATATGCAGTTAGTTCTATCTAACCTATAGATAGGGCCCTATCAGGTGCTCCACGTTCCCCAAAGCTCCAGCATCACTGGAACCTCACCATCAGATTGTTTAGTGTCATATCCAGGACTCTCATTGAGGGGGTGTTACCCCTCTGCAGAGGTGCAGGTGGTACATTATTCAGCCTTGGAATTAGTAGAAGAAATTTGTCTGGCTAAGTTGTCACCATTTGTGAGAGAAAAAAATTAGCTTCAGAAGAACAAATCCTCGAACAGTTAAAAAAAAAACTAAGCGGCAATTTACTTGTAGAAGTGAACAACCAAAAAATAGCAGAAGATTTCATCAAAATGAAAACCTTCCACAATATAAACCGCAAGGCTCACCTGTATGATTAACTGAACAACTCAAAAGGAATTATAAGAAACATAGAATTGTCCTTAGCTACACCAAAGGAAATAAAAGCAGCTTGAAGAAAACAGGTTGTCACAGACTACAAAATGATAACCATTGAAAGGGGAGGTAAATGGATTCTTTGTTTAATGGCATATCAACTTTTTTAGGTTATTTAAAGTCAGAGACATTCTTCAAGAAGAAGAGTATTGGTATTATTTAACCCATAGCTAGGAGGATAAGGGGGTTCAGATCTTTCTCCAGGGAAATTGTCCGAAAGTGAATGTAATAGCATGACTGGAGTTCGAACTCGCTTACTAGGCTTCCGCACTCCACTGCTCTAACCATTACACTACGAGGACACCCAAAGCGTGCTAAAGCAATAGAAACACATATATATGGGGTTTTATTGGGATTCATAGAACACCCAACCCACAAATGTGGGCAGCATCACTTAGCTGACCAATCAGGTTTGGTGACCTTGGAAAGTTCTGGTTAGCATGTTTTCAGTTTGGGGTGTTAGCTCAAGCATTTCGTTACATCGAATCCACTAGAAGAAATGTTGAACTTTGTCGATTCGTGTCTATCTCAGCTGCTCGCTTTTTTTATTAACTTATACCCACTATCATTTGCTTACACTGTTACATCAAGCGGGTTGATTGCCCAGTCGGCTGGGGCTGTAGAATACACTGACTTCACCTCTGCAGAGGAGTAAGACTCCCCCACCCCAATGAGTGTCCTGAATATGACACTAAACAATCTGATTGGAAGGTTCCAGCAATGCTGGGGCCTTGGGGAATACGGAGCACCTCTTCATTGCCATTGCTCCCAGGTCCATTCTGGCCGGGTGTAGTAGCACCTGATAGGGCCCTATCTATGGGTTAAATAGAACTGACGGCATACTTATGCTAAACTGAATTGTTTGACTAAAATGAATAGCTTGAAATAGAAATGTTTTGGATATTTAAACTGTACTTACATTTAAACTGCGTGCTTATGCTAAACTGAATTATTTGAAATAGAACTGTTTTTTCATATTGAAACTGTATTTACACTAAACTGAATTGTTTAACATAGAACTGTTTTGACATTTAACTGTGCAAACAAAATCTGTACTTTCGCTAAACTAAATTATCTGAATTAGAACTGTTTGAATAAACTGAATAGTTTGAAATAGAACTGATTATTTACATAAAAATGCATTTGGCGTTAAATAACCAACAAATGTTGATATGCCATAAAACCCAACCAACCAAGCGGGTTGAAAAGTTTGCTACCTATTTACTGTGGCTCGTGCTTTTTTTAGTCGCAATGTGGTGATACACGGATTGACCCAAGCAAGATATGAAAAAAACACTGCTGCTTTGGGGTTATTTCCCGCTTTTGTTGAGGTGGGGGAGTAAAAATAGGAGGGGAACTGAGAGTAAAAATTTCCGATTCTAAAATTGTTGTGTTCTGGTTAGTGAACACAAGTAGTAGTAATAATAAGAAAAACCACGATATGTGAGGAAATGGTTATATTTACAGGAAAGAGTATTTACAAGAGAGAGACTATTAATAATAAGATCATAGGATTAGTGATAGAGTAAGGATATACTTCAACAATAGGAACGGGTCTTCTGGTCTGACTCGTAGGCTTATTCCCAGATTGATCCCCGCTGCTGCCATATATGGCAGATGAAACAGCTCATTATGCTGAAAAGGTAGGTGATACCCAACAAAAATGATAGGTTGATCAATTTGTTTAATGATATATCAATCTTCGTGGGTTATTTAATGCCAAAGCCACTATTATAGAAGGACAGCAGTGGTACTATTCAAACCATAGTTGAGATATAAAGGGATTTATACCATTATCAATGGAACTGCAGAATACAGCGACTCCCTCAAGGAATGTCCTAGATATGACACTAAACAATCTGATGGTGAGGCTTCAGTAATGCTAGAGCATTGGGGAATACAAAGTAACCCTTTATTGCCATCGTTCTGAGGTTAGCTCTGACCGGGAGTAGTAGAATTTGATAGGGTCCTATCTAAGGGTCAAATAGAACTAAACGGTATTTTTATGCTAAACTGAATTGTTTGAAATAGAATTGTTTATATGTATAAAATGGATTTGGTATTAGATAACCTGCAAAGGTTGATATGACATAAAAAAACAACCAAACCAAACTATTTTAGCATTTAACTGTGTATAAAAAAAGACTGTATTTAAACAAATGATTGGGTATTAAAAAAAAATTTACACTTATGCTAAATGGAATTGTTTGAAATTAAGTGAAACTATTTAACTGTGTGCAAAAAGATGAGCTCAGCAAAAGCAGAAGACACCCCACACAAACAATTACGGACACGAACTACGCCGATGACATAGCGCTTCTAGCAAATACACCCGCCAAAGCCGAAACCCTGATACATAGTCTGGAACGAGCTGTTGCTGGCATAGGTTTGCATATCAATGCACACAAAACGGAATATATGTGCTTTAATCAAAGGGACGACATCTCCACACTAAATGGTAGTTCTCTGAAACTAGTGGACACGTTCACCTACCTAGGAAGCAGTGTCTCATCAACCGAGAAAGATATCAACATGCGACAAGCAAAGGTATGGACATATGAAAGTCACACCTAACTAATAAATAAATAAAACGCAGTTTTTTTCAAGCAGTGGCCGTGTCGATACTGCTGTATGGATGCACTACATAGACGCTAATTAAACGTATGGAGAAAAGGCTTGATGGCAATTACACAAGAATGCTGCGAGCAATATTGAACAAGTCCTGGAAGCAACACTCCACAAAACACTGGGGGGCCACCTACCACCCATCACGAAAACTATCTTAGTTAGACTAACCAGATATGCGGAACATTGCTGGAGAAGTAAGGACGAACTCATAAGCGACATACTCCTGTGGACCCCTTCTCATGGACGAGCAAAGGCAGGACAACCAGCTAGAACCTATATACAACAGCTCTGTGCCGATACGGGATATAGCCCTGAAGAACTCCCGGGAGCAATGGACGGATGGCGGGAGCGGGTCAGGGAGATCCGTGCTGGCAGCGTGATATAATGATGATGATGAACTTAGCTTAATCTGGAGTAAGGCTACATTTTGGGGATCACCTAATACTAATAAAGATTATTTATCAACTATGGATTCTCAGACTGGTACTCGAAACTACTATTATCAAACGCTAAACTTAGTACGACACTGGGCTACATAATGTAACACTCAGTGAGACTCGAATTCATTAACGGTTTGTGAAAATAGTTTTTGCCACCACTATTTCAACGAGATAGTGAGTCTGGCATAAGGTCACCACTTTGGAGCACGGAGTGAAATTTGAATTCACTACAAATTATAAATTACTTGAAGGCAATCTACAGACACCAAAAGTATATTCTAATCTTAGTCTGGCACCAGGACAGGAAGAAATCTAGGGAGACTCAGATTAATAGTAGTGAACGGAGAAATTACTTTCTTAAGTACAACACGTCAATTAGATGTAAGATCTGTATTTATCAAGGTTTACTTAGTCTGGCAAGATTACACTGTATGATCAGGATCGAACCTACTACAGTCGTACATATTTGCTGTTGGGCAAATATGTACGACTGCAGTAGGTTCGATCCTCGACAAACGGCAAGATGCAACACATGGTCAATTTTTAAGCGGAGTACAGCTGATTTGAATACAGAGTTGTCTTTCTCCCAAACTAGTTGCCATACCATAGTTAAATAGCCCATGACTGGAGGAGATAAGTGGATTTATACTTTACCCAGGGGCATTAACTTCTCGTTAATGCCCCTGGGAAAAGATTTGGCTAAGATTTGAACCCGGCTATTCGATTCCATTTCCTACGTCGATAACTGTTCCGCTACGCACTTCTATAACTCACTGCTATAATAATACTGAAACACTAACTTTCTCATCTCTACTTCACGGTGACCTCGCCGAAATCGCGAAATGCTATTGAAATTCGAATTATTCAATTGCTATTGTTATAAAAGTAGGACATTGAAATCTTTTTTTTTTTTTTTTTTTTTACTTTTCTTTCTGGCAGATGAACTCAATTCATTGTTTTTTGCCCACAGAAAATATTCAAATATATATCCTGCTATAACGTGAAAATACAAATATCTCACATTCATAAGAATAACTGGAGCTGATATAATCATTGTCACGTTTAATCATAACCTCCAAATGTACTTTTAAATCAGGGTCAGCAAGCCTGTTTACGTCAGTAATAAAGTCTCCCGTTCTCTAATTTAAAAGTCTAATAACTGGCCCCGTTTACTATGTGCAATGTGTTTTTAAAATCAACTGTTTTAATATAGTTTATAGTTCTTTGTCATGTTCTTCAAGTCGTGTATATATATATATATATATATATATATATATATATATATATATATATATATAATCTTCGGTAGATTTCCTTACACGACTTTCAATATATTTGTGCCGTTCATAATATTCGCCCTCTTCACCCCTCGCTCCTCTCTCTCTCTCTCTCTCTCTCTCTCTCTCTCTCCCCAACTCTTTCTTTTATATAAAGTGTAAGTAAGAGAAAGACACTGAACTAGAAAAAGAAAAAAAAGTTGACACTGTGTATGCCACCATTTTCTCCTTCGTGTGTTTATTCGTGTTTACAAATGAAAGTGCGTGACATTGAGTTTAAGATTGTACCCGTGTTTACGTAATTATTGTAAGTTATAAATTCTTTAAATTTTCCTGATAACCACGTGGAAATAATTAGCAAATAATAACACAGAACTTGGGAGGGTTGGGTATCGACGTTGGAAAAGTAATCTGTTTTTGTTTTTGTTGGTTTGTTTGTTTGTTGTTGCTTTCCTTTTTGTTTGTTTCTTTGTTTTTGTTGGGGTTTTTTTTCTTTTCTTTTTCTTTTCTTTTATCTTTCTGGGTTTTTTTTCTTTTCATCTTTTTTTTTTGCTTTTTGGGGGATTGTTTTTGTTTTTTGGGTTTTTTTTTTTGAGGGGCGGTCCAAATATAGAAACTATGGAAAAACCATTATTTTAACCCATCAAATATAAATTTGCACCTACATTATTTCACTTCTCTCCCTGCATGAAACAGAAATACTATTTCAACCAATTCTAGGACCAAATAATATGACGTTTCTCTGTCCACACCCACACAAAAACCAAATAAGATGATGATATCAGAGAACACAGTCAAATTTTTCATAACTAGTTCCAGCTAAGCGGGTCACCCGTTAATCCGTATATTTGATTGGTATGTTGGTATTATGGCTTACCGACCCTTGCTGTGATTGAAACCCCGTGATATAATGGCTAAAGTGCTTGACTGTGGCCTCAATGTAAGTGCGTTCGAACTCCAGTCCCGATCAAGTTCGGACTAATACCCTCGGAAAAGTCATGAACCCTCTTATTTCCCTAGAAATGGATTAAACAGTATCATTGTTATTGTTCCAGGAGAATGGTTTTGGCATTAAATAGCCCATGAAGGTTTACATGATATTAAATAAAGAAACTGAAACTAGCCCTTGTCGGGCGATTTAATACCCAAGAAATTTTATTCAAGCAATAACAGTTATCTACGAAGCTTCGTTTAGTTATGGCTCAAGGCCAGATGTATGGAGCACCCAGTGAGATTCGAACCCAAAAGTAATGGTTCGTTAATCTAGCTTGCAACCATTATTCCTATCTAATACAGTATTCCTATCTAATACAAATAATTTGAAAGCAATTAAACGTAGTTCACAATCGTTTTAAACGGGTAAACACTTCATTCTAAGTTATGATATCAATGTTTTAAGAGCCAATGTTTTAATGTACGGATTACTCAACCCCTCCACCATGGGCAGGATGTGACATAAGAACAGTTTTAAGCAGATTACGGCTAGTTTAAGTTCAGAGTTTTCCTTCATCAAGACTAGTTTTCTAATCAAAGGTAAAGAACCCAGCCTGCCCTACCGCTTACCCATACCTAGGTGAGAACGGATGGATTCATGCCTTCCTCATAGTCAACAGCATGAAGTGAAACGCAAACAACATCGTCCAAGAATTGAACTATAGTCTCCGATTCCGTTTTCTAGTATGTTAACTGTTACGTTAAGAGCGCCTCCACAATATTTATTTACCTTATAACTCCGCTACGAGTACGATGCGACACAAAGTCAATTTTAAGGCGGAGTACAGTTGGTTTGAGTTCAGAGTTATTCTTCTCCTACACTGGTTGCCTAAACAAGGCTAAAGAACCCTGTCTGCCCGACTGTTTACTTATAGCTTACGGGATAACCAATAGTCATGCTTTTCCCAAGAGAATGAATTGGTCAGAGTAGATATGGGAGTAATGGCAACAAAGGTATGACTCCAAACTCCACAGAACTCCAAAACTCACCACCGGATGCAGTTTACTGTCGAACCCAAAACAACAGAGTCAGATCTTGAAAAAATCACTTCGGTTATTTGGGTTTTCACGCCGTATAATTGGGTCATTCATTCTATAAATTCGGTGAATTTCACCTGAGTTGGCAATAGGAAGCACTTTACAATTGCACTTTTTTCGAGGAAATCACAAGTCCCTTTTCATGTCCAAGAAGCCCCTCTTTTTAGGCATGCGCCGATTTCATTTCCTGTCAGATGCCTTCTGGAAAAGTGTTACTTTTTGCATTTAATTAGTTTTTTATTTCTTTTTAATCCACTGTTTTTTGTTTTGTTTGTTGCTTTGTTTTTGTTTTTGTTTTGTTTTTGTTTTTTGTTTTTTTCGACGAATTAAATAAATTCGGATTATTTGAATGTGACACAAGGTCAATATTTTGTAGAATTTAACAGGTTTGAATTCAGAGTTTTCCTTCACCTGGACCGTTTACCATACCAAGGTTAAAGATATCAGTCTGTCCTACTATTTACCCAAAGCTGGTAAGAGAATATTTTGATGCTAACTTTTTCCCAAGAGTATTTATGCCATATGAAATGCAAACAGCATCGACTAAGATTTGAATTCAGCTAGCCGATTCCATTTCCTACGTCAATAACCATTACACCACGAGCGCCTCATTATTTTATGGCATATCAGCCATCGAAAGTTATTTAATACCAAATTCTTTTTATACGTATATATTAAGTATATGATTTCTAAAAATATTTTGTCGATAACATTTTTAAACGAGTCCGAGTTGCACACAGTCAAATGGTTTCAAGCATGTCTGTCTAATACGAATAATTTTATCTACTATAAATCATTTGTTTGCACACAGTTAAATGTTTTCAAATTTTGATATTTAACACTAATAATTCAATTAGTTATCAGTAATTTGATTACACACGGTTAAATGATAAAACAGTTCTATTTCAAAACATTCAGTTTTGCATAAGTCATCAAAGCTAAATGGTTCCAAGTATTGCTATGTATCACAAATTCAATTAAACATCAATCATTTGCTGCTTACACACAGTTAAATGATAAAACAGTTCTATTTCAAAACATTCAGTTTTGCATAAGTCATCAAAGCTAAATGGTTCCAAGTATTGCTATGTATCACAAATTCAATTAAACATCAATCATTTGCTTACACACAGTAAAATGATCAAACAATTCTATTTCAAGAAATTCAGTTTTGCATAAGTCATTTATTTGCATATAGTTTAAATGTCAAACAGTTGTATTTGCCCCATACATAGGACCCTACCATGTGCTACCACTCTGTGCCAGAGTGAACATGGGAGCGATGGCAGTGAAGGGATACTCCGTTTTCCCTAAAACTCTAGCATTACTGGAACCTCACCGTAAGATTGTTTAGTGTCATATCCAGAGCACTCGTTGAGAGAGATCTAACCCCTCTGCAGAGATGCAGTCGGTATATTCAACAGCCTCAGCCGACAGGATCATTACATATGAAAGTACATAGTTGTGTTAACGATCAAAAAGGATATACACGGTATTATTAATGTGGAGTCTAAGTATAGTTTGTATTTAACCAAACTCCTTCGCCAATTTTTTACGCTAGGCTCGCTTCCATATATAGTTTTACGTATTTCTAATTCTAATACTTATAATTTGAAAGCAATTAAATATAGTTCACAATCGTTTTAAACAGGTAGACATTTCCACTTAGAATATAAATATTTTAAATGTCAATCTAGTGCAAAGCATTCAATAAAAAATCTCGAACACTTTTACTTGACCCATAAATGGAACCCTTACAGAAAATAACACTATGAGTCCGAATATGTATTTAAAATTTGACACTGGGTCGAATTTTAAGTGGGGTAAAATTGGTTTTTGAGTTCAGACTTTTCCTTCTCCCAGACTGATTACGTAACCAAGAGTAAAGAACCCCGTCTACTCAACTACTTACCAATAGCTAAAGAGTGTACTGATGGATTCATGCCTTTCTCAAGAGTATTAACAGACCAAAGTAAAACTGGGAGTAATGTCAATAAAGAGACGCTTCCATACTCTGAAGAGATCTAGAACTGGAGTCTCACCACCCGATGCAGTTTATTGTCATACCCAATAAATACAAGAAATTTTTGTAGGCTAAAAAGTTCAAATGATAACTGCTGTTGATCACTTTTTTGACGAATAGAATCTAAGTACTGCAAGTGTTTGTGCCGCAAAGGGAACTATGTTGAAAAATATACTTCATTTGGTCACATTTCATGCAAGTGTCTTGGTCAGTTCATGAACTTTTCAGTCGTCCTTCGTATATTGTTTTATGTTTGCTTATTTATGTTAGTGGCATGAGTAACTACTAGTGTTATTCATATTCTTAGAATGTCCTAAATTTTGCTTGGTCCGGCACACAGGTCTCAAACTTTTTACTGTGCCTTCTGTTCTTTTGCGGTTATCCATCTCTGTACTAACCAAGTTCATCACTATTTTAGTTATCTCTCGAGAACTGATGCTTTAAGCGAGACTTGACCGTAAATCTATGTTATTTTTCGAGCTGGAACATTCCAAGAAATGTGATAATTGCACGAATTCTGCTTCATTACAAAGTCTAGATGAATAAAAAGAAAATTGGGGGCTAATCTTACTCTACAAATACATTGGGTGGGTTGAAAAAATCGGGAGCTGTAAATTTCATATGATGACCTCATACCTTCTATTGATGACTTTTTGACAAAAGGGAGCAAGCACTGCAATATCGATGGAAGAAGTCAGTGGAGCGTAAGGGAGATTATGTTAAAAAAAAAATAAACATCATCTGATTACATTTCATGAGAGTATTTCGGTTACCCTATCAACTTTTGGGTCAAATCTTGAAAAAATAATCTATATTCGTAATAATACTGAGGTTGAAGCCCAGGCGTCAGTGTTTGTAAAATCAGCAACAGAGCTCAAGTAAAAAGTAAAGTTAGCGACCATAGTCGAGGGTGACCCGAAGGCTCCCTTTTCGATAGCTACTACACCAAGGTGTAGGGGAGGGCGCAACTCCATTCCCTGGATTGCTCCACTTTACCCTTGAACCGTACCTTATAATGCTGAGTGTTAAGCAAGGTGGTATCAAGTTCCATTTTTAAAGTCTTTGGTATGACTCGACCTGGGATTGAACCCAGGTCTCCCGGGCCATTGGCAAACACTCTAACCGCTGGGCCAATGTCCCGGTAACAGAGCTCAAACTAAAACAAAAATTACTAAAATGCAAACGCACAATACAAATAGTGGCATTCAACGTTAGAACTTTAAATAGAATAAGACAACTACCGGAGTATCGACAATAGATCATAACATAGACATAATGTGCATACAAGAACACTGGTACACACATAGCGAAGATATTAAATATCAAGATACTGGCAATAGATAGATGCTAGCCACTGAATCTGCATGGAAAAACTCAGTCAATGCCACTATAGAAGGTGAAGGTATGCTTATAGGACCACGGGCCGTAAAATCACGAAATAGCATAGAGAAAATACAATCGAGGATGATGGTAACAACTTTAAATGGCAACCCCAGCGCAAAAATTATGTCCTGCTACAGCCCTACCAATGTCAGTGAAGAAACTGACCTCATTGCCTTCTATAATGAGCTATCCTCTCTTGTTCTTAGCACCCCGAAACAACGTTCTCATCATCAGTGGTAAAAACGTAAACCTCAAATTCAGTTTACACAACTTGTTAAACAGAAATGGGGAACATCTAACAGATTTCAGGCTAGAAAATAGATTAACATGCCACAATACAAAATTTCAGAAAAGGGAGGGAAAACTATGGACCTACACCTACGCAAATAATACTAAAGAACAGAGAAATTACGTCTTTATAAATAAGAAATGGAATAATAGCGCATTGAATTGCAAGGCATATTCCTCTTTCGAGGGTGTGTCCTCCGATCACCGAATTGTCACGGCAAAGATACGACTTAGCCTACGAAGGAATACGATCCAAACAACAACCACAGTACACTATGAATGGTCCTTGCATAATAACAGGGATATTAGTGATAAATATACGTTAACACTAAGAAACAAATTCGATGCACTAGAGGAGAAGACAGAAACACATACTCCGAATGACGAATATAAGAATTTCGTCAATGCCCACTTAGAAGCGGTGGCAGAATGCATACCAACTAAACAAAGAGCTAAACCTAGAGTCCCATGAGGAACATTAGAGGTTAGAAAAAAGCGTGCAGATGTGAAAACTGCTTCCAAATGCAATAGGAAGAACCCAACCAATATCAATGCCCTGAAACTTAAAAAGGCACAAAATGAATAGGCTAACCTATACCTAAAAGAACAAAGAGAATGCGTACAAAATCAGATCAATAAGATTAGAGACTCGGTTGAAGATAGACAATCTAGGATAGCATGGTAAACGGTAAAGGAAGTGAGCAGAAGAAAGAGCACTGCGAAAGCTAAACTGAAAACTACCAGCCAGGAAGAACGAATACAACTGTGGAAACAACATTTCGAGAATTTACTCGGACCCCCCACACACACCGAAAGTTACTTATGAACCAATCACGAGAATAATTTGTAAGCAATTAGACATCAAACTAGGACAGTTTACGCAAGAACTTGACTCAGTACTAAGAAAAATTAAAAATAGAAAAGCTGCAGGGCTTGATGAAATACCCCCAGAAGTATGGAAGACCAGGGAATTCGACGACATACTGCTCCGACACTGTAATGTCGTATATAATCAAAGCACAATAGACAGATGAACAAAGGGATGCCTCCTCCCCTTTCCTAAGAGGGGAGAGCTCGAATTAGCCCAGAACTACCGAGGTATAACCCTTACATCCATCGCGGCCAAGATATACAATGCTCTACTACGCAACCACATAGAACCCAATATTGAGAAGATACTTAGGAAGAACCAAAATGGCTTTCGGAGAAATCGATCTACGACATCACAAATATTGACTATCCGTCGAATTCTTGAAGGTGTACGTACAAAAAACCTAGAGGCAACAATATTATTTGTCAAATTCGCCAAGGCCTTTGACTCCATACCCAGAAGGAAGATGGAGCAAATACTACTCGCCTACGGCCTATCCAAAGAAACCATCACAGCCATAATGATGCTATATAGAAACAAGAAAGTAAAAGTCCGCTCCCCGGATGGAGACACAGACTACTTCGACATTGTAGCAGGTGTGCTGCAAAGCGACACATTAGCTCCATATTTCTTTATCATCTGTCTTGTCTACATGCTTAGAACATCTATTAATAAAATGAGACAGTGGTTTCAATCTGACAACGGAAAGAAGCAGAAAATACCCCGCACATACAAATACGGACACCGACTACGCCGACGACATAGTGCTTCCAGCAAATACACCCGCCCAAGCCGACGCCCTGGTGCATAGTCTGGAACGAGCTGCTGCTGGCATAGGTTTTCATGTCAACGCACACAAGACGGAATACGTGCGCTTTAATCAAAGAAGCGACAACTCCACACTAAACGGTAGTTCTCTGAAACTAGTAGACAATTTCACCTACCCAGGAAGCAGTGTCTCATCAACCGAGACAGACATCAACACGCGACTAGCCCAGGTGTGGACAGCTATCGATAGACTATCGGCCATATAGAAGTCAGACCTGACTGATAAGATAAAACGTAGTTTCTTCCAAGCAGCGTACGTATCGATACTGCTATATGGATGCACTACATTAACGCTAACAAAACGTATGGAGAAAAAGCTTGACGGCAACTAGACAAGAATGCAGCGAGAAATATTAAACAAGTCCTGGAGGCAGCACCCTACAAAGCAGCAGCTGTACGGACACTTACCACCCATCACGAAAACTAACCAGACATGTGGGACACTGCTGGAGAAGGATAAGCTCATAAGTAACATACTCCTGTGGACCCCTTCACATGGACGAGCAAATATAGGGCGACCAGCTAGAACCTACATACAACAGCTCTGCACCGATACAGGATGTAGCCTTGAAGACCTACCGAGAGTGATGGACGATAGGGAAGGGTGGCGGGAGAGGGTCAGGTAGATCCATGCTGGCGGCGTGACATGATGATGATGATGATGATGATGATTTGCTTTGCTTTGATTCGGATTGGTTTGATTTTGTCTTTATTTAATGGCATATCAATTTTCGTGAGTTATTTACTGCCAAAGCCATCCTTGTCGAAGAACTGCACTGGTACAATTTAACCCCTAGCTGGAGGAATAAAGGTGTTCATATTTTTTCCATGGATATTAGTCCATCCTCGCAATTACGTTCACTTTTGAACTAATACACTTGGAAAAGGGAAGAATCTCCTTATCCCCCCCCCAGCTATGTGTTAAATTGCACCACTACTGTTCTGCTACAAGGATTGCTTTTGCATTAAAGAAGAAGCTAGTTACTTACCAAGTAACAGAAACTCACCAAAAAGTGAGCGGATAGAAAACGCTCCTTTAGCCATTTTCATTTCCTACGAGCAGTTTAACTCCATTATTGTTTTGGTGTCATCAGGAGAGAATGTGCACCGTTTCTACTGTTCTTCTACAAGGATTGCTTTTGCATTAAATAACCCAAGAAGGTTGATATGCAATCAAACAAAGCAACAGAACCCAAGATAAACTTGCAACACTTTCATAAGCAAAAATAAAATTACTTTAATATGTATGATAGGTGTACTCCTTTTTAGAATTCTACATTTCTTTTTTGTTAGAGGTTTTCAGTGCTGCTGAATTTGGTAATAAATAATTTCTAATGACGTCCGTTTTGATTATATAGAAACGATAAATTCCTGGAATCTTTGATAAAGAAAAAAGTTTATTTTTATAAAACGTATTAGGGGTGTACTTATTATTGACGATGATGTATATATATGTGTGTGTGTGTGTGTGTGTGTGTAGGCCTCTATTTAGCTACTGACAGGATGTGACACCTGGTCATGTTTAAGCGGAGTACAGCTGGTTTGGGTTCAGAGTTTTCCTTCTCCTTGACCGATTACTTAACCAAGCTTAGAGAACACAGTCTGCCCAACTATTTACTCATAGCTGGAAGGAGAACAGAGGGAGTCATGCCTAAGGGCATTAGCACGAAGTTCAAACGAAAACAGCCTCGTCTGACATTTAAACGCCGATTCCATTTCCTACGATGATCATATTTACCAACCCCTCCGCTCGGGCAGGATATGACACAAGGTCAATTTTTAAGCGGAGTTTAACAGATTTGAATGCAGAGTTTTCTTTCTCCTAGACTAGTTGCCTCACCAAGGCTGAAGAACCTAGTCTGCCCTACTATTTACCCATAGCTGGAGGGAGAATATTTGGATTCATACCTTTCCCAAGGGTATTTCCTACGATGATAACCACTCCACCACAAACGGGTAATATCGCTCCTAAATATTTATTTTTTGGATACTATATAGAGTATTGCTAACAAAAAAACATCTTGGTACACGTGAAACAAAAGTGCATAACATAGGCAAAGGTGCGTTAAGGCATTCATTGTTTATTCTAAATATTTCATAAAAATCAAATATCAAATATCAAATTGCAATACAATTTTCTTTGATGGCCTAAGCTAAATAGCGGAACAATGATTGTTTCCTTCATAGTTCTCTCTCTCTCTCTCTCTCTCTCTCTCTCTCTCTCTCACACACACACACACACACACACTGTCTCTTTCTCAATGTAATAACAATGTCTCAACTATCAAAGTTGGATTTTATTTACTTATATAGGTTAATTATGCGTAAATGTAGGTGAAATATTCTCATCACATTGGGATAAAATAAATTAATTTGAACATCTCTGTACATCGACACGTATACGAGACTATCTTGAAAACCATTACACCACGACGAAGTACATTTCGACACAAATTATCTTCTTTGAGACAACCCAAGCATAATAAATAGTATAGCTTTTTAAAAACCTTCTTCAGAAAAGACAAGCATAATAAATTTCATGACTTTTTAAAACTTTCTTCAGAAAAGACAAGTATAATAAATAGCATGGCTTTTTAAACAACCTTCTTCAGAAACCCAAGCATAATGAATAGCATGGCTTTTTTAAAATAAAACCCTCTTCAGAAAAGACAAGCATAATAAATTTTATGTCTTTTTAAAACTTTCTTCAGAAAACACATGCATAATAAATAACAAGGCTTTTTAAAAAACCTTCTTCGGAAAACCCAAGCATAATAAATTTCATGACTTTTTAAAATCCTACTTCTAAAAAGACAGGCATAATAGATTTTTTGGCTTTTTTTCACACGCGATTACATACGCAAATGGAAACATCACCGAATAGATATTTCAATTTTTTTTTCATAGCTCTAGCCTCTGTTAAACCAGTGACGTCATTAGTCAGAAAAGGTTAAACTGAGAGCTTATCAGAAAAACCACTTCCTATTTTTGTTAGCATGTTTATCGAAAAAGTCCCATTGAAAGCCGAGGGCAATTATTACATTTTTTTCTTTGCATATGATGTCTAATATATAAAACTAAATTGTACATTTCCATTGCGTGTATGCAATGATTATCTACAATGCTCCGTAAAGCCTACAATAGTGATGTACCGGCTAAGGATCAAACACTCGGCACAAACAGTTGTCCATGAGACAACTTTTAAAACTATGAATTTAAAGTAAGCTGCCAATAGATATATTCTAAGTCTGGCAGAAGGCCATACTTATAGGAAATCTATTTGAACCGAAGTCATTGTGATATCAATTTGTTCACCATGGCGCTACAGTACGTTCCTTGAGATATTTAATAATTTAGTCCGACACAAGGTCATCAGAGAAAAAAATTTAATAACATCTATTGTCAATTTTAATATACAGAAAGAAGCAGAAATTTAATATTTAATCAGATTCAAAAGTGTTTCTATTTAAGAAAGCAAGAACACATGAGGCAGTGGATAAGACGCTTGGTTGGAAGGTTCATCTGAGTGACATCATCAAGAGGTTGCAGGTTCAATCCCAACAACAGGTAATGATAATAAGGAATGTTTACTATAGCTCAACACTTGGTCTTGGTTAACAGAAGTGGAACAGTCTACCCTTGTGGTTCAAATGAAGGGTTCGAGATTCTGTGTGGAAGTCACTTGCGCTAAGATGGCAATACTTGAAACTATTTAACTGTCTTCAATTAAATAGAATTTAGCGTTAAATAGGAATACTATTTAATTGTGACCAAACAACTGATTAAAACAAAATAGAATTTTTAGTATTAAATAGCAATACTTGAAACTATTTAATCGTGTACAAACAAAAGATTAATATTAGTAACTGTGCGAACAAATGGTTAATAATAAATTATGTAAGAATAGTTGATAAATAGAATTACTAATGTTAAATAGCAATACTTGAAACCACTTAACTGCGTGCGAACAAATGAACCCTAACTCGTTTAAAAAAGTAACCTACACTTACAAAACATATATATATATATATATAAACAAAATTTGACATTAAATAACCATCAAGGGTTGATATGCCATTAAACCAAATAATTTGATCATCTAGTGTGTTCTATAGGGATCACATGGTCAGCGTGATGCGACTGTAAGTTTCAGAAAATGTTCTTTAGTACAAGAAATATATTTGAGAGAAAACTGAAGGAAAATAGAGTCGAAATGTAATTTTGCAAAAAAGAAAAAAAGAATTGCTTCGACTTACAGTCAAATTAAACTGAATGCACTAGTTCCTGTCAGATCAGTTAAGTAACAATAACGGAAGTTACTGTCAATGAAATTGACAGTAGAACTCATCGTCATCACCGAAAAAAAACGTCGGGTTTTTTTCTTCATAAACACAGATTTGTATTGGTTTCTTTGTTTAAAGGCATACCAAACTTCGTGGATTGTTCAATGCCAAAGCTAAATTTAACACTAATACTACTATTTAACCCATAACTGAAAGAATAATAGAATTCATACCTTTCCCAAGGGTACTAGTCAAAATGTGAACGTAAAGGCGTGACTGGAGTTCGAACATACTTACTACGATGTCGCTATCCAGCACGTAAGCCAGTACGCCACGAGGATTCCTCTATAAACATAATTTATTGAAAATTTTTGAAATGTCCGAATTATACAAGCGTGATTAAAAATTTTGCTATATTTTGGTAACGTGAGGCACTATTCGGCAGCTTTTGTCAAGCTCGTAGAAATGTCGAACCATATTGAACTGTGAGATGCCGTTCCCACACGATACTCTCTAACTGCTACTCACCGGATTTGCCTCCGAGGCTTGAACACACGGTCTCAGAATTTTAGGCCTACCTGACCATGCCTGATCGCCTAATGCTCTCGGTGTGCCACTCGCCAGGTTTGTCTCTGTGGCTTAACACACAGCCTTGGAATCCATGTTTTAGACCTAATTTATCGTCGAAGTTCTTGCAGCCCGAGTAAAATCTGGTTACTGTACTGTAATCAACTCTGCCTTCATCTTTCGCACGAAGAGTTTTCGTTGCTCCCGTGGCGTTATGGCTCCGTTCGAATACGTAAAGCATAAGTTCCTGAATTAGACTACATTGTACGTTCATCTATGTAGCTTTCAAATCACACACTGAGTAAAATAATACACAGCCTGTCAACGCACCAATTACCACGATACTACCAACCACGGCGTTTACCTTTCACGGTTTATTGCCCGGATCGAACTCGTAAAGCATAAGTTCCTGAATTAGACTACATTGTACGTTCATCTATGTAGCTTTCAAATCACACACTGAGTAAAATAATACACAGCCTGTCAACGCACCAATTACCACGATACTACCAACCACGGCGTTTACCTTTCACGGTTTATTGCCCGGATCGAACTCGTAAAGCATAAGTTCCTGAATTAGACTACATTGTACGTTCATCTATGTAGCTTTCAAATCACACACTGAGTAAAATAATACACAGCCTGTCAACGCACCAATTACCACGATACTACCAACCACGGCGTTTACCTTTCACGGTTTATTGCCCGGATCGAACTCGTAAAGCATAAGTTCCTGAATTAGACTACATTGTACGTTCATCTATGTAGCTTTCAAATCACACACTGAGTAAAATAATACACAGCCTGTCAACGCACCAATTACCACGATACTACCAACCACGGCGTTTACCTTTCACGGTTTATTGCCCGGATCGAACTCGTAAAGCATAAGTTCCTGAATTAGACTACATTGTACGTTCATCTATGTAGCTTTCAAATCACACACTGAGTAAAATAATACACAGCCTGTCAACGCACCAATTACCACGATACTACCAACCACGGCGTTTACCTTTCACGGTTTATTGCCCGGATCGAACTCGTAAAGCATAAGTTCCTGAATTAGACTATATTGTACGTTCATCTATGTAGCTTTCAAATCACACACTGAGTAAAATAATACACAGCCTGTCAACGCACCAATTACCACGATACTACCAACCACGGCGTTTACCTTTCACGGTTTATTGCCCGGATCGAACTCGTAAAGCATAAGTTCCTGAATTAGACTACATTGTACGTTCATCTATGTAGCTTTCAAATCACACACTGAGTAAAATAATACACAGCCTGTCAACGCACCAATTACCACGATACTACCAACCACGGCGTTTACCTTTCACGGTTTATTGCCCGGATCGAACTCGTAAAGCATAAGTTCCTGAATTAGACTACATTGTACGTTCATCTATGTAGCTTTCAAATCACACACTGAGTAAAATAATACACAGCCTGTCAACGCACCAATTACCACGATACTACCAACCACGGCGTTTACCTTTCACGGTTTATTGCCCGGATCGAACTCGTAAAGCATAAGTTCCTGAATTAGACTACATTGTACGTTCATCTATGTAGCTTTCAAATCACACACTGAGTAAAATAATACACAGCCTGTCAACGCACCAATTACCACGATACTACCAACCACGGCGTTTACCTTTCACGGTTTATTGCCCGGATCGAACTCGTAAAGCATAAGTTCCTGAATTAGACTACATTGTACGTTCATCTATGTAGCTTTCAAGAGTGAAACAATTCTCAACATGTTAGCACACCAACAACCACGATACTAACAACTACAGCGGGTACCACTTCACGGTTAGAAATGCTTCAGTCACGTGATATACGCGCAACAAACTAACACATTCCAAAATACTGCAAAAATTTTGACTTATGCTTGAAATGTAGTGTTTGCAAACGAGTTAAAGGATTATCCAACCGCTAACAAAGAAAAAAAAAAAGAATGAAAAGTATTTTTTTTTCAAGAACGTCCATAAAACATTTGATTTAGTTTTGATTCTTTGTTTAATAGCATATCAACTTTCGTGGGTTATTTAATACCAAAGCCATTCTTGTAGCGAGGATGGGTTAACATCGTAAATGTTTCCAGAGTCCCTTTCTTCACTACGTAGTGACATCTCATGGTTGGCCCACTCGCCAAATCTACCCCTGGGTAATTATTTTCACCGGGGGTACCTAAGTATTTAAATGAATGTATTTACCCAACCCCTCCACACAAACAGGATTCGACACATGGTCAATTTTTAAGCGGAGTTTCAAAGATTTGAACTCAGAGTTTTTCTTCTAAACCTGTTATCATACAAAGAGCCCAGTCTGCCCTATCATTTACGCATAGAGGGAGAATAGTTGGATTCATACCTTTCCAATGAAATCCAAACAGCTTTGTCCAGGATTTGAACTCGATTCACCATGTCCATTTCTTAAGGTGATAACCATAACACCATGAGCGCCTCTTGTTTTTAAATGTTGGCAACAGACAAGTGAGGAACTGAAAGAATTTTGTTATGAGATCGCAAAAATATAGAGGGCCATCATTGCAAAATTTCAGGGAAAGGTTTCAAGAGCGTATATCTAGTGAGAGCAAGCATTTATACAATATGATTTTAGAGTATATTAATGACAATAACGAAACAAAATGACAAATATCGTCCATTTTCATTTCTCTTATTTTCTCTTTTTTCCCTCTAATCATACAGACTGTTTGTTTTTCACATCACTGGCTACAATGCGCTCATCTTCTCTATATTGACCCGAATCGTTTGAAAATTTCATCTTCTCGTCGTCATAGAGATATCCTTAGAGGTACTTTCCGGTCACTCGGATATCACTCAACTACTTTACGGGTCTATTCGTGAACCTTTGAACGTATCCGGCCTAGCATAATTTCTGCTGTAGGTATTCTGTCAGCACGTCCTTCACTCAGCTCCGCTTCTGAATCACCTCGTTTCGGATATGCTCACCATGAATCTTTCCAAAGTCACCTGGATCGTAGCCCACATTTGGTACTATTTACCAACCCCTCCGCTCGGGCAGGATATGACACAAGGTCAATTTTTAAGCGGAGTTTAACAGGTTTGAATTCAGAGTTTTCCTTCTCCTAGACTAGTTGCCTAACCATGGCTGAAGAACCTAGTCTGTCCTACTATTTACCCATAGCCGGAGGGAGAATTATTGGATTCATACCTTTCCCAAGGGTATTAGTGCTATGTGAAATGCAATCAGTCTCGTCCAGGATTTGAACTCGTATCGCCGTGTTCATTTCCTACGGCGATAACGACTACATCACGGGCACCTCCATCGTAGCCCACATTTGGTTTACGTATAACATCAGAGGCAAAACAGTGCTATGGAAGAGATTAGCACGTATTTTATTTTCCAGTTTTGCCTTGAGGACGTCTTTCAACGAAATAATGCCTTCTGCCCTGATCTTATTCTCCTAGAATTTTCCGAATCCACATCTCAGTTCATATTCACCGTCCGTCCCAAGAAGACGTACTCTTTCGCATCCTCGATTTCATCGCCTCCCTCCACAATACGGCTCAGTGGTATATATTCAGAACACATGAATTTAGTTTTTATATGGTTTATTTTGCAATCAGCATCACCTTTAACTCATGAGTGGTTTCAGTGATTGTTCTTTCTTTAGTAAAATTATTTATGTTGGCTTTTCATTCTCAAACTCGGGTCGGCTGGAGCTATAGAATACACCGACAGCACCTCTGTAGAGGGATAAGATCCCCTCCCAACGAGTGTCCCAGATATGACATTAAACTATCTGATGACTAGGTTCCAGACTCGGAGATTTGGGGAATGTAGAGTACCTCTTTATTGTCATAGTTCCCGGGTCTGCTCTGGCCCGGAGTGGTAGTACCTGATATGGTCCCATGTATGAGTCAAATAGAAGTATTTGACATTTAAACTGCGCAAACAAATGTCTTAGGCTAAATTGAATTGTTAGAAAAAGAATTGTTTGATCATTTAATTGTGTAAACAAATGACTGATGTTTTAAATAAAGGACTGGTGTTTAATTGAATTGATAGTGATACATAGCAATACTTGGAACCATTTAACTTTGTTGATTTATGCTAAATTGTGTTATAAACATTACAGTTTGATAACTTAACTGTATGTATCAACAAAATGTGTTTACAAATCATATATTTGAGATATATGTAAAAAAAGATTTGACATTAAATAACCTAGAAAGGTAAATATGTCATAAAACCCAACCAACCAACCGAGGAATCATTCTGCTGGACCTGGTATCAGGAATAGAATCCGTGGGTTAAACTCTCGTGTCTTTTACTCCCTTACGTCTGCAAGTGACTTTTACCAACCACCACAGAGTCGGTGGGGTTTAAAATATATTGACATGTAGACCCTTCCCAGAAAAAAGAGGTGCCTTGCGTATGACTCTAAACTGCATTCAGTTCAAAAGGAGTGTGTGGTACATGCCTGATCGCCTAATGCTCAGGTTGACATTGCCATTACACCTAGTTCTACTCTCACCTGGATTGTTAATACCTGTTAGAGTCCGTTCTCTGGGTCAAATAGATCTGTTTAAAGATATTCCTATTCGATATGAGCGTGTGTAAAAAGAAATTCTTAAGAAACAAGTGCGCAAACAATGTATGTATGAACGTAAAATGAATTCGATTCCCTAACCTCTTGGCATAAAATAACCTAAGTGGGGTTGACATGCCGTTAAAATCAATCAATCATTCATTCCAACCCCTTTTTTGCACGTTAACGTAAATTCTGAACCAGCAGCTTGCTCAGTTGGTTGGTGCTGTAGAAAATACACCAACTGCTTCTCTGCAGAGGGATAGGACACCCCCCAACGAGTGTCCGGGATATGACCCTAAACAATCTGATGGTGAGGTCCCAATAATGCTGGAGCTTTGGAGAATGTGGTGTACCTCTTCATTGCCATCATGTCCAGGTCCACTGTGGCCCGGAGTGGTAGTACCTGATTGGGTCCTATCTATGGATCAAATCGAACTAAACAGTGTACTTATGCTAAACTAAATTAGTTGAGATGGAGCTGTTTTTGACATTTAAACTGCGTACTTATGCTAAGCTGAATCGCTTGAAATGGATCCGTTTTTGAACGCTAAACTGAATTGTTTGAAATAAAACTGTTTTTATATTTAACTGTGTGTAAACAAAAATCTATACTTTTACCTGACCGAATTGGTTGAAATAGAACGATTTGACTAAACTGAATAGCTTGAAATAGAAATGTTTTGACAATCAAACTGTGTACTTATGCTGAACTGAATTGTTTAAAATAGAACTGTTAATTTGTATAAGAATTGATTTGGCATTAAATAACCTACAAAAGTTGATATGCCATAAAACCCAAACAAACAAATATATGAAACAGTGGCTTCAGCTTTTTTTTTTAAAACTTAGTATTACTTTATTGTATCTAATTTTATTTAACCACTTAAATGTTTATCACACGAAACTGGCACGTTGATCACTTAGCCCCGAGGATTCCACCATAAACACAGTTTATTAAAAATTGGGAAATGTTCGTACTGTACGAGAGTGATTCAAAAGTCACGAGTTCGATATTCATGAGGTGCTTTCATATCTACGATGCCGTGCAAAACCTAAGCTTAGGTTAAAAATGGGCACCTTTTGTGGTGCAATGGTCACCGAGTTAATCGAGCATATAATTACACAGGGTGCCTCATAATTCTGGCCTTGTGTCAAACTAAAATATGCTAAGTAAATGGCTGAAAGTAATGTTTTCGGGTTCTTTGTTTAATGGCATATCAACTTCTGCGGGTTATTGTTGTGGTCTTGAAGGGCCAGAAATAAATAACACAAAGAGATGTAAGGTTTACAGTAGTATATATTTACGAAAATACAGGCAGTAACGGTTACTAGCAATTGACTAGACTCGTTTGGGTCGTTTATCGAGTCAGTCACTATTTACAGTGTCGGGGAGGGTCCATGCAGTGACGTCATGGGTATATCGCCATAACAGTTATTTAATGCCAAAGCTATCCTTGAACAAAAATAGCATTGATACTATTTAACTCATCGCTGAGTTAGGGGGATCTGGGGTACATACTTTTCCAAGTGTATTAGCCTTAAAATGAACGTAATGGCACGACTGGAATCGAGGCGGCAGTCCAATATGTAAATCGCCACGCTATTTAGTTTCTAAATCCTTACAAAGGTATTTTATTAGGTTGTTTGAAAAGAATGTCCATTTTTATTAATCATTAAAATGTTGAAAACAAACATTAATTCCAAAATGACCTAATAACTGGTTATTACATGTATATACATTCAGGGGTCACTATGTACATATTTCTGGATAATATCGATAAGTGTTCTTTTCTTTCGAACAAACGAGTGCCTACTTACTTATATAGTCTAATACAAAATGAAAGTGATTATATTCTAACATATCTAATAAACGAAACAGAACAGTCACGTTGTTTGAAAATAAAAGCTGGTTTTATTTACACATTTAAATGTAATATCGGACATTATTTTTCGGATGACTTAATATAAAATACTTTTCCCTGAATTTCTTTGTAACCATTATTTTTATCATTAAAAAGGACGAACAACATTTAAGTCATTGCTGCTATTAGGGACATTGTTTATATTTATTTCATTAACGTAATCTTGTTTCCTATCTATCATGTATATAAGTAGTAAGTAAGTTGACCGATCGTAGTCAAGGGTGACTCGAAGGCTCCCGTTTCAATCGCAACTACACTAAGGTGTTGGGGAGGACGCTACTACCTCTTTCTTTGTCCCACTTATCCTTGATCCATACTTTATAATTCTGCAGGCATCAAGTACCATTTTTTGAGTCACCTGGTTCATTGGTGAACACACTAACACACACACACACACACACATATATATATATATATATATATATTTATATATAAGAAATAGAAACAAGACATACAAACGGAAATTTAATAGAAAATATTGCAGAATATCATCTTCCTCAAGGCGTGCTGACAGCATGGATTCCCTCGACTATCTCTCTCTCTCTCTCTCTCACATACACACACACACACACACACAAACACACACATACATCTGTTCCTATAAGCAATCGCTCTATGTAAGTCCATTTGATGACATCAAGTGTACGTATGGAGCAAGTTTTTACCGATCAACCAAACATTAGTGGGTCCATACGTGGGATTTCGTCGGAGAACATCGTTTATGAGTTTGTTCTTACTTGGCCAGTAGAGTCCTGTTTGTCTTTCTCGGGTGGTTTGTGAGATTGGAAATAAGGAGCCGTGCAGCAGTTGGTTTGTAGGATGCTGCATCCTCGTGTCGTTCGCGCCAAGCTTTTATGAAATACAATGACAAATATAATAAGTACTGCAAGAAATATAATAGAAAATTATATGAAATTAGGAAACCGACGAAATAGTTGACATCACAGGACAAAAGTTCTTTAATGAATTGAAATGTAGTTAAAATCAATCATTCAGTCAAAGTTTTTAAAAAATGGTGTAATGTTCAGTAGATGAGACTTTGTTATATAGCGAAATAAAGAATGAAGGAAGGCCATAACACTTGATTATATAAATATACAACTCTCTCACTTTATCCTCGAAAGGGGTTAGATCTCTCTAGGTGTGTAAGGAACAGAGTCAGACAGACGGACAGACTTGCTATACTGACCCATAACTTTTTCTTAGCAGCTCTGTGGGACGTTACCCCAGCGGGGTGCTCAGCCACTCGCTGGCGCTCTCCGTGACTGACTGAATCTCTTCTGACCGCAAGCTGAGACTGACTGTATCTCAATTGGGTATATGCATATATCATTTCAGAACACCCACTATTTCTGCTCAACCACGTGACTGATTCCGCTAATTTTCACAGGTGCGTCCTGTGTAGAGAAATCTCTGATTGACGGCTCGGTCAAGGGTCAGTATGAAACATTTTGATACTAACTTGCTTTCCAAGATATCCGTGGGAAAGGCTCTATGGTGTAGTGGCTGACGGACTGAACTGGGACATCATAGCAATCGAGTTCGAACTCTAGTAATTCACTTTCGGGCTATTACCGTTGGGAAAGTTGTAAACCCTCAAATCACCCCATGGGTTTAAAAGTATCACTGCTTTTCTTCTAGAAGGATGGCTTTGGCATTAAATAACCCACAAAATTTGATATTCCACTTAACAAAAAACAAACCAAAAACAAGGTATCTTTAGTGAACGGAGTGATCAAATTGACACATGAATATTGTTTCGACAAACACGGGTGGGGAACTCTTTGCTCCTTTCTTTCTTACTGTTTCAACTTTGTCCACAGATTGCAATAAACAAAACTACAGCAAAGATACCCACAAACACAAGAATATATATTCCTTTGAATTACTCAGACGTCATTTCTAGAACTTTATTCTTCTTGCAGAGGTTTGGGTTTTTTTGTTTTGTTTTTCTTTTTGTTTTTTTTTTTTTTTTACAGTTTTTCTTTTTCATTTCCTTTATTTTTTCATTTTTCATTTTTATTTATTTATTTATTTATTCGTTTTTTGTTTTTTTTGTTTGTTTTTTTTTTTTTTGTCTAACATAAATGGTTTTCATTTGGTACTGCGTTCGGCCTCCAGACTTCTAAAAAGGCACATAGACAGACCGGCAGACAGGAACTCACGCAGTATATTTAGGAAAAGTTCCAAGAAGCTCTTTCCGACCGTCCACACCCCTTTACGAAAATCCAAACCAACTTTCCTCTCTACTGTAATCATTTACCTGACTGCTTGTCTATGCACACTAGCCCCGAAGAGGATGAAAAGCAAACACCATTGCAAGAGCAAAAGAAACTCCAACAGCAGTCACTTCGAATAAGCCAAAAGAACTAAAACATCAGACAACAAATGGTAAATAAAGTGAGAATAAAAAAAAGGAAAATTTATTGAATCTGTTAACACATTTTAGGGTGGGTATAGTGATGACGATAATCATAAGGGGGGTGTCCCTGTGGCGTTGTAGAAAAGGAGTCCTCATGGCATAGTGAGAGGAGTCTATCTCAGTGTATTCATATATACTTAGCTATCAATTGACCTATCTGTGCTTCTTTATATATATATATATATATATATATATATATAGTGTAATGGTTTCCATCGTAGGAAATAGACACGGTGATTCGAGTTCAAATATTGGACAAGTCTGTTTGCATTTCACTCAGCGTTAATGCCCTTAGGAAATTTATGAATCCAACTATTCTTCTTCGAGCTATGGGTAAATAGTAGGGCAGACTAGGCTTTTTAACCTTAGTATGACCACTGGTTAAGGAGAAGAAAAACTCTTAATTCAAACCTGTTAAACTCCGTTTAAAAATTAACCTTGTGTCACATCCTGCGGACAAGTTGAGGAAATATGTATAAAAGACCGTTTGTCTCCATGTATCTACAAATCAACTTATCTGAGCTAGTTCGTATCTATTAATAATCTATCTATATATCTATCTATCTGGCTCTATAACGCGCTGGATAACTGACAGGGCTACGACACCGTGATAAGCGAGTTTGCACTGCAGTTGTGCTATTACATTCACTTTCAGACTAATACCCTGGGGAAAAGTATGAAATCCCTTATCCTACCAATTTTGGGTTAATAGTATCACTACTGTTCTTCTACAAAGATGGCTTTGGCATTAACTACTCACAAAGGGTTATATGTCATTAAACAAAGACACCTTAAATAGTATCACAATTGTTCTTCAACAAGGATAGCTTTGGCATTAAATAACTCACAAAGGGTTATATGTTATTAAATAAAGAAACAAAAGCAATACTCATCATTATCAATTTTCATCATCGGTTATTCAGTTAACGAGGTCTTCCAAAATTTAAATAACTCCTTTAATTCTTTCAAGATCATCTTTGTTCAATTATTGCAGATTATTCTAACGACACTCCCATCGTAATCAGGTTATAGTTATTATTCGTCTTCGTTTTGAGGATAAGTCGACAGAAGAGACCTTCGGTCATTATCACATTTCTTTCTCTTTCTATCATTTTAAATATGCCTTTTCGGCTTTTATCATAATGATTTAACTGTTTCTTTTTCTTTTTCATTAACAACTTTCTTCTTTTTCTGTCATTATAACTTAACTCTTCCTTCTTTTTTCTTACTATCATTATTTACCTCTTTCTCCTTTTTTCTACCATTATAGCTCAGTTCGTTCTTCTCTTTCTATCATTGCAACTTTTCTTCTTTCTTTTTTATCATTATAACTTACAATGTCTTTCTTTTTTATCATTATGGCTTAGCTCTTCTTTTTACTCTTTCTATAATTATAGCTTCGTTCCTTTTCCTCTTTTGATCATTATTTACCTATTTCTCCTTTTTTCTATCATTATAGTTTAGTTCTTTTAACTATTTCTATCATTACAACTTAACTCGTTTTCCTTCTATTTCAAACATTATAACATGCCATTTCTTCCTCTTTCTACCGTGGGGGTGTCCTCGTGGTGTAATGGTTAAAGCGATGGACTGCGAAATCGTAGTAAGCGAGTTCGTACTCCAGTCGCGCTATTACGTTCGCTTTCGGGCAAATACCCTTGGGAAAGGTATGAACCCTCTTATCCTCTCAGCTATGGGTTAAATAGTACCACTACTGTTCTTCTAGGAGAATAGATTTGGCATTAAATAACCTACGAAAGTTGATATGCCATTAAACAAAGAAACAAAATCTTTCTATCATTATAGCCAAGTACTTCTTTCTCTTAATATGATTTCAACTTAACCTTTCTTTCCCTGTCTAACATCATTTTTATACATTCTTTCTATTTATTTCATTATTAATTTAAATCATCTTCTTTTTATTTCTATCACAAGATTTTCTTCCTTCTTTTAATACTCATTCGTTATCTTTTAACCTTATTTTTCTTTTATTTCTTTTTTGAATGATGTCCGTTATTCTTTCCAAAAC
Organism: Sepioteuthis lessoniana; assembly: GCA_963585895.1. Taxonomy (NCBI): domain Eukaryota; kingdom Metazoa; phylum Mollusca; class Cephalopoda; order Myopsida; family Loliginidae; genus Sepioteuthis; species Sepioteuthis lessoniana. The sequence goes on from OY757919.1 coordinate 67,522,280, forward strand.
AATAAAAGTATCAGCATATAAATTATTGTCCTCTTTACATTTATTACTCATTTGTGTTACCTTCTTCTTCTTCTTCTTCTTCTTCTTCTTCTTCTTCTTCTTCTTCTTCTTCTTCTCTGCCCAACTCTGGCTACTTCTTCAAATATCTCAACGCTTTACTTTTCCTTCTTTTCTCTTTTTGTATTTACCCTCCTTTTACCGATCTTTGCATCATTTGCCATCTTGTTTTATCCTAGCTTCATCACTTTAAACTCTTTCCTATCATCATCATCATCATCAACAACATTATCATCGTTGGGGTCGTTGTGAGTGGAAGGTAACGATGATCATCACCACTATCATCAGCAACAGTAATACCCCCACTAAACACTATTATCATCATTAATACATACGATAAAAATGTAACTCACATTTTAATCCTTAATCATTTTTACCATCAATTTATATATACCGACCCATTCGTCTAGTCGGTAGAGTGTTCGTCAATGACCCGAGAGACCGGTGTTCAATCCCAGGTCGAGTCATATCAAAGACTCAAAAATGGTACTTGTTACCTCCTTGCTTAACATTTAGCATTATAAGGAACATATCAAGGGTAAAGTGAAGCAATCCTGAGAAAGGAGTAGCGCCATCTTGGCGCCTTGGTGTAGTACTTAATGAAAAGGGAGTTTTCGGGTAGCCCTCGACTAAGATCACCCAACTTTACTTTTTCGATATATATATATATATATATATGTGTGTGTGTGTGTGTGTGTGTGTGTATGTGTGTATAATTTTTGTGTTTATATATATGTATATATATATATAATTTTGGGGTTTGTATATATATATATATATATATATATATATGAGAAAGATAAGTAGAAAGGTGTATAAACCAAAGCACTGGCAACGAATTTTGCAGTCTTTCTAAAATAAAGACGAAATATCATTGTTAAATCCATTGTCAGTGTTTGGTTTATCCACTTTTCCACTTATTTTTCTCATATTGTCAGATTTACCAAAATTTACCATTTCTTTATATATATATGTGTGTGTGTGTGTGTGGGATTAGACTTAAGCTCATTCTACCACCCATATATATATATATATATATATATAGAGAGAGAGAGAGAGAGAGTAGAATGAATTCATGTCTACTGACAAAGCTGTCGTGAGGGTAATCCTTCCAGAAGTTAACTCCAAAATCAAAACTTGATAAGGAAGTTCCAGCATCAAACCTCAGCTGACTTATAGGTATCCTTAAATGGGAAAAGTCGAAGAGAAGGTACTTTGAAAAAACACCTGCAGTTTTCATAGACACCAGTTATCTTTCTATGCTTGTCAGATTGTTATTGCTATGTGGGCTCAGAGAGAGAGGTAAAAGTGTCCAAAAATCATATGTCACAATAATCCAATGACGTGCAGATGTCTTACTACCTTATCATCTTACGCATCTTGAATATTTTTCCTAAGTTGAATTAGATATCAATCAGGATTTTTGAGTTGTAATTTTGTTGGTAGGGACTGCTATCAACTGTCAAGATGTGGCAGTCATTATATATATATATATATATAGAGAGAGAGAGAGAGAGCAAATTCCGGCTGAGGCTGTTTACATTTATTTAACGCTAATGTCCTAGGGAATTCCTCTCCTAACTGTAGATGAAAATGGTTGAACGACCTGGGCCTTCTAATATTGGTTGCCAATCAGTCTATCAGAACCACAACAAAACTAGGTCTCTGTGAGATTTGAGACGCCACCCCGTAAAAATGCTACTGTCTATTGAAACCACATCACCATTTCCGATGTAGTGGTCAGACGTTCCAAAGGCTAGGTTGCAGTAGTATTATATATATTATTTCTTTCTCTCTCCGTCTCTCTCTTTCTTTCTTTCTCTCTCTCTCTCTCTCTCTCTATATATATATATATATATATGGGGGGGAGAGAGAGAGAGGAAGAAAGAGAGAGAGAAAGAGTTTTCTCACCTCCTCATTACTAAAAAATTTCATGTATTTGAAAAAAATACAATCTTCAAATGAAACATGACTCTTTCTTTATGTTACATTTAAAGATTGTATCTTTTTTTTTTTTTGAATGCATGAAACTTAGAGTCATGTGACTGACATGAGGAGGTGAGAAAACAATTTATTCATTTTAAGTTTTATCCCACTCTACTGACAAGTAATTTAGCAACTTCTCTGTTTTAAGAAAAAACATTTTTACCAAGATTTTCATTTTACAATATATATATATGTGTGTGTGTGTGTGTTATATATATATATATATATATATATATATAAAGAGAGACACTCATAGACACACAATCATAGATAGATATGAACAGACTGAGATAGATAGATAGATAGATAGATAGATAGATAGATAGATAGATGTTCATGTATTTTTAGATTTGGTTACTTTACGTTTCACTTAAACATATATTTAGTTGCACCCTATAAATAAGTCGTATTTGATTTTCCGTTTTTCCCCGTATTTTTTTTTGTGTGTGTGTGTGTGTGTGTGTGTGTGTGTTTTCGAGTTTGTGCTTACGTGTGTTGTATACAATACATTTCGATCCACGCTTGGTAACCAAAACTTGCGGCCTTGAGCCAGATCCAATTTATGCTTAGATATATTGTAATGGTCAGCAAACTATTCGAGCAAACTATTGTTCGTGGGCTTGATTCTCACTGGATGTTCCGTACTTCTGGCCTTATGCCAAACTGAGCTAAGCCTAGTCCGTGACAACTATGTGTAAAATATTGTATCTTTTGATATTAAACAGTGTTAAATAAATAGACGATAAAAGATTATTTCTTCTCTCAAAATATTATCTCAATAAAGAAATAAATAAAGAAAAGCCACCTTCTCCCACTCTTCAAGTGATTGAAGAGCTTTAGAAGCAATCTTCGAAATATAAGAAATGGGTTAACTCGAAACGTTGCGTTTGGATGGGATATTTTGAAACCTCTGTCTACCTCGATGATAAACAAACATACTGTGTTTGGTGAGGATTTACGTCTTATTAATGTTCACACAGATTTGTATAGTTAAAGTTGAGTGATCTGGATATTTCTCTCTTTTCGAAATATAAGAAATACAAGGTGTGTTCAAAAAGTATCGAGACTGAAGCTCTATTTACCAAAACAGAAATGAACAACGAATGAAACGTTAATAGTTCCCTTTGCAGTCCTCACTCATAGTCTAGTAATTTTTCCAGTCGTCGAATCATTAGTGAATATTTTTGATACGGTATTAAGTTGCGCCGTTGTTTTTTAGTCACGCCTTCCCCGTCCTCAAATCTTATCGTTGAGATGAATGTTCAGTTTAGAAATAAGTTGCATGGGGAGTATGAAAGTTACGGCAATTGAACAATTTTAGGTTTCGAAAATTAATGTTGATAAAAGTGCATGGAGACTGGCTTCATTTATCTATTTTCTCAAACTGATCTCGTCTAGACAATAGTGTAGACATCTAGACATTATCACTTTCTTAACTATAGTAACTGAATTGCAATTGTGAACTCATCTTTATTCAAATTTTAAATTCAAAAATTTGAAATAATCAAATTTCAATATCGATGTCTTTTATCAAATCTCGTATACCGCTTTGGTTATTTCATTTATTTATTTTACAATAACTTCGAAATTACAGATTAAAATCCGATTTCTGCTCCCAACGTTTTTTAATTAAGCTATTTTCTCCAATAGTTTTCATAAAAATCAATTATATAAAGAAATAAAACATGTTCTATTCCTGACAATCTATATTAGTCAAATCCAATCTTCGAATGTATATTACAAGCTCTAACTTGGAAATTAAAGTAATTTCCTATCTGATTTATAAATAAGAAGAAAAACGCAATAAATTGTGAAGATGAGCTGGACATACATACGCAGAATAAACATAAAGAAAGAAACAAATTTGCAATTAATGGCAGCCCATAATAACAACATAAGAACTAATTATGTAAAAAGTGGAATAGATAAGACACAGGAAAACAATAGTTGAAAAGAGAGTGTTGAAACAGTTAACCGAAGAAAAGCAATTGATTTACTGTTTACTTGTTCCTTTGAAAATTTCCAAGTTTCATTTTGACTTTTTATAGTTTTATCATTATTATTATAGTTACACCGTTTCGAGTTTTTCACACCAGTGATAGCCGATGGTTTTTCTCTGGAGTTTGAGTGACAGCAAGACTCCTCAAGTTGGTGATGGCTTTTCGGTGGAGTTTAAGAGACAGCAAGTCTCCTCAGGTCTCCAGGGCTTTTCCCTGGCCAGTCTCAACAATGTTGTAGTTTGAATGGTCTCGGACCGTCTTCCGATTTCCGACTGTTCCAATCTTTTGGGGACCGTTCCAAGCGCACCAACTTCAACGGGTATTACCGCCACCCGAATTTTCCGCAATTAATTGTTTTGCTCTCTGGCAAGATCCATGTATTAGTCTATCTTTTCACTTTCTTTTATTTTCACTTTTCACTCTGTGGTACGTGTAAACAGCGAAATCTACTTGGTGACAATTTTTTTCTCGTTAATCAGCACTAGGGCTGGTCTTCAGGACAGTATTGAGTGTTCCGTTTGTATCCCAAAAAATCCCAGAGAATTTCATGTGTCTCATTCTCTAGAACGGTTTTAACTTGGTGTATATAGCATTTAGTAATATAGTCAAATTTCACTCTTTTGCCCAATTCCCAGTTGATCACCTTTCACATCCAGTCGTACCTATTCTTGTACTCTTTCTGTGCTAGTTTGCTGCTCGCTTATTATGTAATTAGTTATTTTATTTCTTTATCAGCATAACCCACTGTTGTTATTCTGTTTCGTCTTATCGATTTTCGCTTTAGCATCATTGGTCCTCATGGTGTTATTTTGTGCTGCTACTATTAGAAGAACTTTAGTTTCTCTCTTGAAATTTCCCTTTTGTTACCATATATATGTTTTCTTGTGTACAGTCCCCCCCAGTTGATCGCTTGAAATATACATATACTATTTACCAACCCCTCCGCTCGGGCAGGATATGACACAAGGTCAATTTTTAAGCGGAGTTTGACAGGTTTGAATTCAGAGTTTTCCTTATACATATACATATATTCACCTTCCCCGGCCGTGTATCGTAAATCGATCACTGATACAGTCGATGCGTCAATCAGGACTCTTTTCTGATTGACTGGTGTTCAAACTGGCTAGGTCTTCTCTAATTCGGCTGCCCAATGCTGCCCCACTCTGACAAAACTCTGGTTCTCACTGTTTCTCTCCGTCCCAGTGAGTTGTTGTTGATGATAATCTAGCCGTTGGTTTGCCGGTACAAAGGTTATATGGATTATCGTTCTGATCGTCTTATCGTCTTTGTTCCTGCCCCATTGGTCGTTGTGTTTCACACCACCAATGATAAGATCAATGATGATGTGCCGTGGTAGACTTGTCTGACGTAGCTGAAAAATAAGAATCTCAACTCGCAAAGAAACTTAAAAATACAGGTTTATTTACAATAGCAGGTATATAATCTTTTTCAAATATACAATGTTGAAGCGGGTGTATAAGAAGAAGTGTTGCTGGGTATTAAATGCTGGTAACTTGAATTGGGTCAGGTGGATGGAGGGTGAGGACCGTTGTGGCCAAAAACAGTAACTATGGATTCGAAACGCCCCTTCAAAATCTGGAGACGATCTATCTCTTGCTTAAATTAAAAAATTTCCGACAAAATTTCATTTGATTACTCAATATTCCATTATATCTCCCTCGCCCTTACATTTTTCTTCCATCTTGACACTTACAAGTGCAAGGTCAACAATCGGCTTTGATAACCTCCAAAAGTTATGACTGCGTCGTTCTTATTTTTTAGTATTTAACTCTTAATCATACACCGCTTCCAACAACGCATCAATCTCCAATTGTTTACAGGAAATGAGACAATCATATTTATTTTTAACTTCAGAGAATGAAACTACGTATTTTGCTAAATCTGTCAAACCAAACAATATTCAAAGAAAAAGGCACCAAATGGCTTTGTTTAAAAATCATAATTCTAACCTTCAACTTTAGATATGACGAAATTTTCTGTTTTTGTTTTCAATCATTCCTACGCACCAGATTTAACCTTAATTTCCAAGGACGGATGCTTCATTCACACAGCCCTAAGTACCATATGACTCTCAATTACTAAATTTGACGGTACATCAGTCTACCAACCACACATATCATTTAGAACAGCTTTTTTTTAGTAATAAATTTTCAATGAAGTATTAATCCTCCCGATGTACTTCGTTATACATACACTTGTTTTTCTTCCCATTTCTACCTCCTTGTTTTTGTTGATTTTCTATCTGTACTTATGTTGCTACTGTTGCAATTAATTTCAGTATATTAATCTTTCATTTCTCTTCTTAATGTTGTCCTCGTGTCTCTGCATTGATGCATCAACACAATCCTTAATGCAAGCGATTCCTCTTCCTCCTTCTTTTCTTGATACATACACTCTATGTCATCTCTCGGATATAACACTTTGTGAATAGTCATTAATTTTCTTATACTTGGGTTCATTTGTCTGAGTTATTTCCTTTTCCATTTTAAAAATGGTACCGAGTATCTTACAAGGGACACTACCCTGGTATTTATTCCTTCAATGAGATTTCTGCCGCTGAGTTTGGTCTCGAGAAGTTTTCCCGTTCTTCTGGGGTTGGTGGGTTGGTTGTTTTGTTTTACGACATATCAACCCTTTTCGGGTCATTTAACGCCACGGTAAGTCATTTTGATAACTGTTTCAAACAATTCAGTTTAGTATAAGTACAGTTTATTTACACTCAAATGTTCAAACAGTTCTATTTCAAACAACTCAATTTAGCATAAGTACACAGTTTGAATGTCAAAAACAGTTCTATTTGAAACAATTCAGTTTAGCATAAGTACAGTTTTGTTTACGCACAATTAAATGTCAAAACAGTTCTAATTCAAACAATTCAGTTTAGCATAAGTAGAGTTTCTGTTTTCACACAGTTAAATAGAAAAGCAGTTAATTTGAAACAATTCAATTTTGGGTAAATTATTGTTTAGTTCTATTTGACCCATCGATAGGACCCTAACTGGTGCTACCACTCCGGTTCAGAGTGGACCGGGAAGCAATGACAATGAAGGAGTTCTCTGCATTCCCCAATGCTCCAGCATTACTAAAGCCTCCGCATTAGATTGTTTAGTGTTATATTCAGGACACTCGTTGTGGGAGTCGTACCCCTGTACTGAGATGCAGTCGGTGTATTCTGTAGCTCCAGCTGATAGGGAAAGTTCTTCTGAAGTACTATTTTCTTATTTTTTTTCTTTAATCTCTGCTTGGTCTACTTTCAATATTCCCAAGTACTTGTAGTTTTCTTTCTCTCCAAGTATCTTAATTCATTCTTGATTTGGTAGTTTTGTTCCTTCCACTGATTCTCCTTTCCTACTTTTCATTATCAGCAAGGCACATTTTTCGGTGCCAAATTCCATTCCTATATCCTGGCTGTATATTCTTTTTTTCTCTTTTTTTTTTGTATCAGGGTCTCCATTTCTTTCTCATTGTCTGCAAATACCTTACTGCCATCCATATCCATAGTAGTGATTAATCTTTACCTGTGATTCGGAAAATTTGTAGCTCCACCCCACTTTGTACATTTCCTAAGTACATAGTTGAGAAGCATCATTGCTATATCAAATAGCAATGGCGAGAACGAGTTTCTCTGGAAGATTTTTAAATTTATACCGTTGCTAGAGTTAAACCTCCCGCTATTAATTCCACCCTTCAGTTTTTCATGGCATTCATGAAGTTTATGATTTTATGAGAAATTCTGTGCATTTTCAAACACTTTATCATATACGTTCGTGGCACCATATCATAGACCTTCTTATTGTCAACCCATGACATGGTTACATTTTTCCGTCTCATCTTTGCTTCTTTGAGGATATGCCGGTCTATATATACTTGGTCATTTGTTCCCCTCGTTCCTCTGTTGCATTCTATTTGTTCTTTCGGAAATAGTTCTCAACATACACGTAAGTAAAAGATTTCTTCTTTTATCAATGCAGTCAGAATTTTCAGCATCATTTTAAAGGAGGTCCTTTTGGATCAAGGTAGTTTTCCCTTTCGTCCTCCGTTCGGGTATACATGCTTCATATACGCGTTTACTCAGTGGCAGAACCAGTCTATCGTGGATGTACGTAAATTTTTAAAAACCAGAATTCATGTATGCCATCATGTCTAAACGTTTTCCTATTTAGTATTTTTTTGTGTGTCTTGCGTGTTGCGTGTTGTTGAATTCAGGTGTATGTTCGCCTCGTGGCCCTCCTGCAAGTTCTTCTAATTCTTTTTTCTTGTTATTTATCCGTTCAACATTTCCGTTATGTTCTTTCCACTTCCAGATTTTACTCCAAAATTGCTTTGTTTCTTTTGAATCTGGTTGCTGCTTTGACTTTGTACACTCTCCACCAAGCTGTTGTTAGAAATTTCTTTCGTTATTTTGGAATGTCCCGTTTTATTTGTATTGTTTGACCTTCTCCAGCTAGCTTTTGAGCTTTCCTTCTTTCGCCAATATCTTTTGATTTGTTTCTTCCAGTGGTGTTGTCAGACTTGTCTGTTGTTGTCTTTTTGGGGTCTTTGGACTAATGAGTAGAGTGTTCGCCAATGGGCTGGGAAACCAGGGTTTAATACCAGGTCGAGTTATACCAAAGATTTAAAAAATGGTAAGGATCAAGGGTAAAGTGGAGCAATCCAGGGAATGGGGTAGTACGCTCCTCTACACCTTGGTGTAGTAGCTATTGAAAAGGGGGCATTCGGGTTGCCCTTGACTACGGTCGACCAACTTTACTAATGTCTCACCTCCCTTAAAAGTTTCGATTGTTGTCGCAGTTTCTTAATTTATCTTTTTTACCTCATTTCATTTCGAGGTTTTGTATTTCTGTTGAGATTCCTTAGGGGGATACCATTTTTAAACCCTGACTAGTGTTGCTCCTGCATAGATTTACTCGTTTAGTTAGAATATGTTGCAACACATTGCTTACTTTTTCGTGTGAGTTTTTCACACCAGTTTTTACAGATAGTTTTTCACAAAAGTCTGAATGACAGCAAGTATTCTCAGATCTCCAGGACTCTTTTAAGCATTCTTACATATTTTTACAGTGCTATTTTTTTTTTCTTTTAGTCTAAAGTCTGCTGAAACGGCAAAATCCACAAGATGACAAATTCTTTTATTCTTGTTAATTGATATTCTAATCAGGATTGGGTGATCTGATTGTATCTAAAAGTGCCAGATAATTTTATGAGTCTCATTTTATAAGACAGATTCCGGTTTGTATATATATCATTTGTCAGCATGGTAAAATCTTATTCTCTTGCACTATTCCCAGTGGATCTCCTTTCCTGCTCAATCATAACTACTCTTGTATTCCATTTGTGCTAGTTTGTTATATAAAGTTTTCGATTTAAAGTTTTAATCTTAAAGATTTTTTTAAAGTTTAATTTTCTAGAATTTATATAAGCAGAAAAGTAACAAGATTTATCTTCCTTTTATTCAAGAAAGATGGGAAAATTATTTTGCCAGATGTGTGCATTTCAAAATGTTTAGATATGTGTGTCTTTGAGTGTCTGCCCAATCGACTGGGGGTGCTGTAGAATACACCGACTCCATCTCTGCCTAGTGGTAAGACCCCCGCTATAATATATGACACTAAACATAGGACACTAAACCATCTAGTGACGAGGCTCCAGTCTCGGTGATTTAGGGATTGCGGAGTACACCTTCATTGCCCTTACTCTCGGGTCTGTTCTAACCTGGCTCCAGTAATGCTGGAGCTTTGGGGAATGCGGAGTACCCCTTCATTGTCATCATTCCTTGGTCCACTCTAGCCCGGAGCGATACCGACTGATAGGGTCTTATCTATGTCCCAAATAGAACTGTTTGACATTTAAACTGTGGATATATATAAAGAGGATATGGCGTTATATATACTACGATGGTTGATATGCTGTAAAACCTAGCCAAACAAAACCAACCTTTGCGTATCAGTGCATTTTTGTTTGTTGTAAAACAAGGTATGTGCATATTTCAGACTGACTGCATGTGGATTTGTGTGTGTGCCTCGGCATCTATGTTCCCGTTTGTGTTTATATATCAATCTGTGTGATGTAGACTACGCTAAGTTGCGTTCGTCTTTATCTATGTGTTATTGTGTGTATGAGTCTTTCTTAATTTTAGTCGATATGGCTCAATGTGTGTCCCTGTGTCTATGAGCATGTTTCTGAGTACCATTGTTTCTGAGTACTAATGTTTCTGTCTCTGTATATGCGTCCACCTGTATGTGTGTATTTTTAGAAAGAGAGAGAGATCAATATATACACATGCATATACACGCAGAATGAATCACAAGAACCCAATGACAAAGGACGAGCGAAGACTTCTTTAACAAAATAGGTACCTCTCACTTTATTGTAAGGGTTCGAAAAGGGTTACTCAGGGTTTTACTGTGAGAGGGAGCTGGAGACCGAACAGAACTGCAATATTTTGCCCCCCACTCTTATGGCCGTCAGCGTTGTGTCTTTCCCGTTCTCCTGATGCTCAACCAGAGGCCTGGGGGCTCAGCTCTCTGCTGGATGATGGCTTTCTTTACTGCATCTTATCAGCAATTTCTCTGAACCAACAACTCATCAGGGGTTCCAAGGGCCCCTTCGGCCTGGCGTGGGTTTCCCTACCACATCACGTCTCTAACTCCAACTCATCAAAAGGGCCCCCTCCGCCGGGCTTTCTCTACCACATCTTGTCTATAACTCGTCTGACTCCAACTGTCTATTTGTCTTGACCGAGTTATATAATAGTTCAACGCCCACTCAATCGCCTACTCGATCTTTGGAATGGCATGTTTGATCGTCATCAAGCGGAAATAACTGTCATGCAGTTCACAGGTCACTCTCTTCCGGTGCATCAGTCTATGAGTTTACCATGGGAATTTTAGCTTGTCCCATTTTGTTAGCCAATTTCCGCCCACGCGATTTCCTCTCATAACTGCCATTAGAATGTGTCACTTCCTTCCGGTGCAATACTTTGAATGGCATTTTTGGCCGGGTCGAAGGTCAAAATACAACAGAGAGAGAGTGTGTATGTGCTTGCGCATATGTGTGTGTGTGTGTGTGTGCGTATATATGTGTGTGTGTGTGTGTGTGTGTGTGTGTGTGTGTGTGTGTGTGTGTGTGTGTGTGTGTGTGTGTGTGTGTGTGTGCTTGTGTTTATGTGCATCTATACTTGTGTTTGCATGTTTGCGTCTGAGTGTTTCCATCTCCGAATGTGTGTGCATCTGTATTTTTAGTGTGCACATGTACGTGTGTGTGTTTTTCACTCTCTGCATATGTGTTCATCGGTGTGTGTACATTTTTTGAATGTGTGTTTGCGTATATTTGTGTGTGTTTGTGTGTGAAAAATAGAGAATGTGTCAATGCTTTAATGCATCAATCCGTTTGTTTCTATCTCTTGATGTGTATGCATCTGTATGTGTATATTTTTAAGAGTGTTTTAGGATGTGTGTGTGTGCATGTGTTTAAGTGTGTGCGTCTGTTTGTTTTTGTCTTTTCATATGTGTGCATCTGTACATAGCATACTTTTAGAGTTTGTGTTTGCATATATTTGCGTATATGTGTGTGTGTGTGCATTTGCGTGTATTTGCATGTGTTTGTGTGTGTCTGCCTGTTTTTCTGTCTGTCTTTAAATGTGGGTATTTGTGTTTCTGTCTTAGAATATATATTCATCTGTATACATGTGTGAGTGTATGTCTGTGTGTTCTTTTTTTTTTTAGAGAGAGAGAGAGAGAGAGAGAGTGTGTGTGTGTGTGTGTGTGTGTGTTTTCAGAGTGAGTGTTTGTGTGTGTGTATCGGTGTGCATCTTTGTTTAAATGTGTGCGTCTGTGTGTATATGTTTCCGTATGCCTGTGTCTAAGTGTGTGCTTTTATTTTAACTATCAACTGTGTCGCAGTCTTTTTATTCTTATCATAATGCTGTTTTTTCCAGGGAACCCGAGCAGAAAATTTTGTTCAAAGTTTAAAACGTTCCATCAAGCTCAGACATGACTGAGATAATTGGCTTTAAATACGCCAAACTATCTTTGACTCCAACGCTGAGTGAATATGAAGTGATGCACCAAATCAAAATGCCATTTTTTCCTCCCGTTTTTTATTCCATATTCAAACATACAATCTCTAATTATTTTTCATATTATTTTATGACAACCCGTCCTAAAGGCGTGATTTTAAGCAAGTCAAAACAAACTTTGTTTTTGTGATGACATAACCTAATAAATTGGGAGGTCATTGTTCGTATTAAAATCCAACACAATAATACATTTTTCAGTCTTGAGTCTCCAGTGACCAGGAGACATGTTTGAAAAAGGGTTTTAACTTTGTGCTCTAGCTAGGAAATTTTTAGCTTGTTTCCTCCTTTAGACTGTTAAACAAAAAGATGAAAACTAGGTTTAGGTAACCAGGTAGACACAAAAAAGGGTCCCGTTTAGCATTATAACTATATAGTAAATTAAACCCCTCGCTTAACCTTTACAAGTTTAGAAATTTTCTAAAATCTATTTGCTAAAAACAAGATTCGGTGTCCAATTAGCAACCTCCGAAATTATAGTGACTATATTTCTGGCTGTACTCGAGATATGTGATGATAAACGAACAAAAAAGATATATGGTGAATTACAGAATGGTGAAAAAATGAAAAAAGAAACAGATTTTATATGTGAAGAAATTCAACTAGATAGATAGATAGATAGTAACCACGTATTCTTTCATAGATCACTGCCGTCCCACATAATCTCACACCAAAACCATATGTCTGAGTGAGTGGTGCTTTTCTAATTAGGGCAACTCAGACACTGGGTTCAGTCCCTGTCACAGGAGGTCACAACAACGATGTTAGGATAAGACTCCAGGCGATACGTAACTGTATGCTTCTAACTTGTCAGGTCTGCATACATTGCCATCCCTCCATCACCATGGAACTTTTTCGAGAGAGAGGTTGGTAGATGAAAAAATCCTCAGGAAAAAATTGTACATCATAATATTATGGTGTCCAACGCTTGTACAACACGAATACCATTCTCCAAGTCTTCCCGATTATTATCCAGTTACAAGCCGAAACAAGATAATCAGTAATCAGGTTAACTGCAGGTATTATAACAAAGTTGCCCTTCTTCTAGTTGAATAACTTTACAAAAAAGGGGTTCAACACTCCAAGGAATAATGTGTTCGATAGCTGTTAAGCAAAAAGCTTCCTCCGCCCTTTGACAGGTCTTGCATTTTATCCTGAAAAAGGTCTAGCCATCCTCCTCTCCAGATAAATTTGGCTGGGGTACCAATTTAGTCGCGATTACTAGACTATGAAACAAGCTGTTTGGGGTTTCATAATACCGAAAGCCCTTTGAGCAACCTAACACGAACGAGCATATACACATACATATGAACAGAATACGATAGATAGATAAATAGATAGAGAGAGACATACATACATACATACATACATACATACATATGAATAGACTAAGATAGATAGAGAGAGAGAGACATACATAAATAAAAACATATGAACAGATTAAGATAGAGAGAGAGAGAGAGAGAGAAAGAGAGGGAGAGACATACATACATACATACATACATACATACATACATGCATGCATGCATACATAAATATGTACAGACTGAGATAGATAGATAGATAGATAGATAGATAGATAGATCTGAAATGAAATGAAATGACCACGACAGATAGAGAGAGGGGGGGGTACATACATACATACATACATACATACATACATACATACATATGAATAGACTAAGATAGATAGAGAGAGAGAGAGAGAGACACATAAATAAAAACATATGAACAGATTAAGAGAGAGAGAGAGAGAGAGAAAGAGAGGGAGAGACATACATACATACATACATGCATACATAAATATGTACAGACTGAGATAGATAGATAGATAGATAGATAGATCTGAAATGAAATGACCACGACAGATAGAGAGAGAGAGAGAGAGAGAGAGAGAGAGAGAGAGAGAGAGAGAGAGAGGTACATACATACATACATACATACATATAAATAGACTAAGATAGATAGAGAGAGAGAGACATACATAAATAAAAACATATGAACAGATTAAGATAGATAGAGAGAGAGAGAGAGAAAGAGAGGGAGAGACATACATACATACATACATACATACATGCATGCATGCATACATAAATATGTACAGACTGAGATAGATAGATAGATAGATAGATAGATAGATCTGAAATGAAATGACTACGACAGATAGAGAGAGAGAGAGAGAGAGAGAGAGAGAGAGAGAGAGAGAGAGAGAGGTACATACATACATACATACATACATATATATGAACTGACTATGATAGATAGATAGATAGATAGATAGATAGATTCTATTGATATTATCATTATACTTCAAATCGCAAAAGATATATTTTATTGCTTTTGATAACTGCAGCCGTCACTATTTTCCAAGAAATCTGACCAGGTTAAAACATTATGATTACAACCCGTAATACTTACGGTAAATGACCTCAGAGTTTAGTTTTGTGTGATGTATATCAAGTTTGCTGTATTGTAAATATTGGTAAGTTGATATCAGGATGATGAATGGTATCACTAAACAGCCCATCAAACTTCTTTTTTTTTTTTTTTTCATCTTTTTTTTAATCCTATTACTCTGATGACAACTTCCACTTGTTAGTTTATTTCACTCAACGCTGGAAAGATATTGACAGGAAAACTCTCCTAATTTTAATTTCCTTGTAATTCAATTAACTTTACCTCGCCCCCTTAAACAGTTTATTCCCACAGCAGCTTATTAGCAATGCCAGACACAACAAACTCCGCCCTGGAGAAAAGCTGGGTTTTTTGTCATTTCTTTTTTTTTTAGTGTGTGTTATAGTTTTGTTTTATTTTTTATATGTTTTGATCTACTTTGTGAAAAAAAAACTTTAACCCTTATCTCAGTGCGCCAATCTTCGTCAGTATCACTGTTGGACTTACCTATAAGCAAAATAAGATAGATAGATAGATAGATAGATAGATAGATAGATGTCTATCTATCTATCGTAGTCTGTTCGTAGTTTGTTCATATCTTTGTATTCATCTATCTTAATATAGCTTACGGCCACACACCCTCGGGGCCTCATTATTTTAAATATATTATTATCTTATCATTAGTTTTTATTCTTTAACGCTAATTCATCAAAAATTATATATATATATATATATATATATGTGTGTGTGTGTGTGTGTGTGTGTGTGTGTGTGTGTGTGTGTGTGTGTGTGTGTGTGTGTGTAAGAGAGAGAGAGAGTTAGGGCGTGTAATAATTGTCATTGTTTTTTGGTTTGTTTTTTTTTTTTGGTGGGGGGCTAAAGAAAAGCCCCGAATTTCATAAAGCTTATTGCCTCAACAGGTGAAAGTCCAGCCCAGGTCAATATCTGACATTTTAAAATATCATCAAATATTATATTTGACGTCTTGTCAGAACAATTATTTCCTTTTCAATAAATAGGATGAAAACTTCGGAAGGCTTTTGTTAAATAACTAATAACAACACAGATATATGCCGTGATCTATTCAAACGAGTATCTTCAAACTGATTGTAATAGTTTTGTCCGGTGTACACGGGGAATTTTATGTTTAGGTTGTTGTACGCTACGAATTTACAGTTTTGACTGGTGTACCCTCCATAATTATAGTTTTAGATTGTATCAATTACGTATTTATAATTTTGGCTGTTACACACAAAGAATTTATTGTTATACCAAATGTACATGATGACTTTTATACTTTTGCCAAGTGTAACCAATGAATTTGTACCCTCTATATTTAATAATTTACTTAGCTATGTTTTGCTTAGATGTTTCACAATGGAGCACCTAATGAGACTCGAACTCACTCGTGAATGTTTATTACTCTAGCTTGCTTAACATTACACCGCCCGAGCTGTTCATACCTTCTGTATTCATAATTTAAGCTGGTATACCTTATGTATTTTGTAATTTACTAAGCTTTTTGCTTAGATGTGGCACCAAGCCGAATGAGACTCGAACATATTTGTGAAGGTTTGCTAGTCGAGCTTACAGCCACACACCCTAGAGAGAGAGAGAGAGAGAGAGAGAGAAACATACTGGGGTACCAGTTTAGTTGCGATTACTAGACTATGAAACAAGCTGTTTGGGGTTTCATAATACCCATGTCATTACACCACTCCAGTCGTCCGTACTCTCTGTATTTATAATCTGAGTTGGTATACCTTATGTATTTACAGATTTCTCTGAAGTACAATAGGTATTTAAAGTTTTGGATTGTGTGCACCAGGAATTTAGTTTGGGCTGGTGTACATAGCGAATATATAGTTTTGGTTGGTGTACACTACGTATCTATAGTTTTAGTCGGTGTACACTACGAATGTATAGTTTTAGCTGGGGTACACTACGTATTTAAAATTTCGGTTGGTGTACACGAGAAATACATAGTTTTGAATGATGTACCCAATTTATTTGGTTGGTGTGCACTATTAACTGTTTCATCTTTCCCTCGGAGTTGATACTTTTGAAGAAATTTTGAACGGAACCATTTTTTTTTCATTTTTTTCTTTTTCTTTTTCTTTTTCTTTTTCTTTTTATTTTCTTTAATTTTTTTTAATTGGTTGGTTGGTTGCATTTTACGGCATATCAACCCTGGTAGGTTGTTTAAAACCAAATCCTCTTTATATATACATATCAAATATAAATAATTTATAAACGAATATTTTTAGGTAACAATTTTCAAACAAACCAAAGCTCATTTGTTTACACACGGTCAAATAGTTTCAAGTGTTGCTATTTAACACTTGTAATTTTGTAATATAATTGCGGAGAGATTTCGTTTTGTATATCTTGCCTTTCGGTTTAGTTAGGATGAGAACCTTTCGCTTAGCGCATGGGTTGGTTAGATGCAACATTAACGCAGGTGTTCACGCGCGCGCGGAGAGGATGTGTCATTCAGTGATGTCAAAATAAAAATCCCAGATAGGAATTGTGACCAGGGTATTTGGGTGACGTCACGCACCGGAAGCGTGGGCTGAGATTTCGAGAAAAAGCTGTGAGTTGAGTTCCTGCCTCGGAAAAAGAAGGTTGACTTTCAGAGCTGGGCGAGGCCAGACGACTTTGTGCGCTACGGGCGCCGCGCGTTGGTTGGGTTGAGGGCTGACGATGTAAAAGCAGTCAGCATAGAAAGATTGTGTCTCTCTCTCCTCATGTCGAATAACCTTTAACTCAAAGGTAATAAAAAGTTTCGTACCTGAACCAATTTCGTAAAGTTTCGTGTTTTTAGATTCCCTATGTCTATTCCACATTTCCGTATCATGGGTATGTAACAATTTTATTTGCACACAGGTAAATGATTTCAATAATTACTATTTAACACTAGTCATTATATTCAATATTATTCTTTCATTGGGACACAGTTAAATGGATTCAAGTTTTTCTATATAATACTACTAAAATTAAGAGTTATTTGTTTGCACACAGTTAAACGGCTTCAAGCATAGAAATTGAGTAAATATTTCTACTCGACCGCCTGACAGATACTACCTCGCCGATTCAGAATAGACCCCGGAGTAATAACAATAAAGTGGTGCTCCACATTCCTCATAGCTCCTGGAATGGAGCCTCGTCATTTGGTTGTTTCGTGTAATACCAGGACACTCGTTGGGATGGGGGAAGGTCTCACCTCTCTGCAGTGATACAGTCAAAGTATTTAATAGTCCCAACCGACTGGGTTGGATTGTTTTTTCTTTT